>CM052281.1:718308-773972 GCA_028455765.1 Lasioglossum oenotherae | reverse complement strand
GAAAATGCATTTTCAATGTTAAATAAATTTTAAATAAAATATTTTTATTCGCTAAAGGACTAATTGAAAATGATACTTATACTTATATACTTTATAGATACAGATACTTATTGCATTATAGGAGAAATACTAGATCTATTACTACATAAAAGATAATAATTATAAAACAATAATAATATTAAAATAATCTGAACCAAACTGATGTTTTACGATTATGAAACATTAATTTTCGTATAATTCTGTAAAGTCTGAACAAAATCCGTGAGGGACAGAGCGGGGGTTCTCCTTGTAAGTAAATTCCTCGATTATCCCAGTAAAATGTTCATATCTCAAATACCAAAAGAAATTTTTTGTTCAAATGTTGGTAGATCTAACAATAATGGGAGTATGGTCTAAGTGAAAATTGAGAAAAATGAGTTTATCAGTTATTTCACATCACATTATATTTTAAACTAAATTAATGCAATATAATTGTTACGATATCGTGAAAAATGAATCGTTAGGTAATGCTTGTTGTTTCAACATTATACGGAATTCATTTAGCGTTAATATCACTTTCCTTGGAATATCTCGAAACAAGAAATATATCGCTTAGGCCATTTTCATAATTACGGGCACAAATGTATGTCGATACTAAACACCATGATCTTAAAAACACACAGACCGCTATCAGAGGCATTTTAATGATACCGATTATGTTCTCCGATTTATGAGATAAGATGGAAAGCACGAAGTATAGATGGAAGGCATTAATTTGCATTCAACAGCCGGAAGAATTTATTATTCAGTGTGCGATCGGATAAAACAATTGCCCGATAGGTCCCTGAGGGTTCTTTCAGCTTTCTGCGGTTACACTTCGAGGAAACCTGCAATTATTAGTTTTGGACGATGACCGCCTAATGATAGCCACGGATGGTGACGTTGATTACAGAGTTCGTCGAAGTAACGGAGTAACTAACTTGGCGCGGGGTTGATTAGAGGGGCAGCCCGATGGGGCGACGCGATAATAACGCGAATACTAATGACGATCGTCCCCCTTGTCTTGTACCAGTCATTGTAAGCTGATACCATCTCGGGAAACGGCGCACTGCAGACATAGAATCGCACGTCGATTACCTTCGACGGTGTTCTTCTGCGACAACCGGCCAAACAAACTCGATCCTCGATGGCACTGGCCACTCATTATTCTGCAATTGTACGCCATCGCTAAATACCGTCTTCTCCTCCTGCGCTTTTAACCCTCATCCGTCCCTTGTGTCAATTTGACACAGTTTTCCTGAAATAAGTTCTGTTATTTATATGTACAGTGACTCTCCCATTAATATTCAGAAGCTCTAAAAAAAGCAATATCTTTTTTAAATGTTGAACTATGCGATTCAAACTTTTTCGGGAAGCCAGAGCAATCAGTTTACTACAGGATGTGAAAAGAAATTTTTTCGAAAATTGCAATTGGTCGGAATTGTAGACAAAATATTAATAGTTGCATTTTACTATTTTTTTATGTGGGCCTATATTGAAAATTTAAAATATACGTTTTGTGGATCTATTTCAATTAAACATATCCTATAATTTCTTCAAAGTCGGTCGACGTTGCAATGAGCTACAAACATTTGAAGATGGTAAAAATTTCAGATTTTAAGAATTCTTACATCTTTCAATGTCTGTCGTTTTTTTCTGCATCAACCGATTTCAATAAAAATTCCACAATTCGTATAATTGACACAGGTCTACAAAACTTATTTTTTTAAATTTTCAATATATGCCCACATAAAAAAGTTATATTATATCCAGTTTTTGTTCTGCAATTCCGACCAGTTGCAATTTTTGGGAAAACTTCTTTACACCTCCTGTAGTAAACTAATTACTGTAGCTTCTCAAAAAAGTTCAAATCGTATAGTCCAATATTAAAAAAGGTATCGGTATTTTGAGATCGTCCAAATATTAGTGGGAGTCACTGTGAATGCCTCTTCAGGTATGTTATAATTAGACTGCGGAATTTATGCATTTATAGCAAAAATGAGAATGTGCAATTTAAAGCAGTGGACATATTGAAAGGATTTAAAAATATCAACGTACTCGTTTCAGCTGATTGATATCGTTAGAGAAAAAATTACATTTCTATTTGGCTCCTATGTTGTACAATTTATCAAGACAATTTCTATTTTGCATAAAGATCCGCAGGATAGTTATAATAGATGCTTCAGGAGTCAACGCAATAATTGGTGAAAAAGTTGTAATAGTTTTCGATTATATAATATATAATATTGTATTATATTATATCGATTATATAATAGTTTTTTCAGATTAAAACGAAGATAAAAATGACTAAGAAGCTGTACTACAGCGAATAAAATCGTTGACAGAGTTCCACGTTCATCGAAGGGAACGCAGCGCCCCGAGAAATAAATGAGCTAAAGGCGATTTTGAAATTCTGAGGTTGTACTGGAGTTCGTTGGCAGCTAGTCTGACAGTCGGTGACGTCGACGTGTCGCGAAAAATTGACTGACTACGTAGTCGTTCTACGCGAGCGAACGAACACGTAACATCCTCGGAAGCACGTGCCGAGTCACGAAGAGCAGAGCTATTTCGAGAGGGACGATAATAATAAATTAAATTATAGATAAATAAAATTGTACGAGCAGTTTATATCAGACAAATTTGTGATCGCTTTGAGAGGTACATGACAGTGTGGTGCACGAGACAAGGGATCGGTACGCCATTTAATCCCGGCGAACGAAATGGGACGTCGTCGAAGTTGTTTCGGGGCTGTCCCCGAATAGTGCAATGGCGCATGTAATTTCCCATAGAGATTAACATGCAAAACTACGCCGAGTAACCGGCCGTCGCCTAGATAAGCAGATACATACATTAAAATGCTAATTATTTCGGGGCCGTGTCGGAAGTCCGACGATAAAAGTAACAAATGCCACCCCTGCTGCCGCCACCGCGTCGACCCTCATTAGAACATGGATGATGCTCTGTTTTGCTCGCGTCCGAAGCCCCCTCGTACACCACCCATATCCCATCCCGCCATGCCACCGTTACTCGCGTGTCCGCTTTGTACTTTTCAAGCCGGCAAACGATAAAATCAGTTCACCTGCTTGTCATTTTCAACGAGCGATCCGGATTTAATTAACTTTAATACGATGCTCGGGGAAATACGAAAAATGTCGCACCGGAGACAAACTGTACAATTGTTTCGTGGAACGCTAGGGACAGAAATGAATTCGTAATATATACAATAAATAATATGTAATAATAAATAATAAGTGTAATATATACAATAAATAAAACATGTCTTCCGATGATCTGTACTATTCACTTGCAAAAGTAATGCAGGAAGATTTCGAGTTTCTTTTTTTAATTTTTCAAATTGGAATAAATGAATTTCTCCACCGAATTAAAATTGTTTGTATATCGTCGTTTCTCCCACTTCATATTCTACAATGGTGCCAGGCGATACGAAATTGTTCAACCGTGTTTAATTAAACAGTGGTTATTTGGGAATTATTCTACCGATATTTTCACCAGAGCTACTTACGCCTCGTGCTAGCTGAATTTTCAGAATTTAGTCATTTAGGTATTATTCTAGTACCATTTCTGTTGATAGAACGCCGAGTTCATTTTCTCACGGTTTCCGTAGATAGAATTCGCGAAACTCGAAACGTTCTATTTTCCTTCTAAATTGGAATTTCTCGCTCTTGAGGGCAAACGAGGGTTTTTCTTTCGCGTTTAATTCGTCCAGATTTTTGAGGGCCGTGCGAGGAATATGCGAGAACTGTTTTCGAGCGAGGAAATTGCTTTCCATTCAGTCTGAAAAACTGCGACTACAGACGTCAAATATTATGAATCGCTGTATATAATTTGATTAACTACTTGAAAATCTTCTAAGCAGTAACGTTAAAATACTGTTTTACAGCGAGATGAAATACAGTTGAAAAATCCCCGTGGAGATAGAAATAAAATTCGAAAAATTGTGGTATCCGAGTTACCGCTGCGCTGTGAGCGTTGTATAAATTCATACGCGTTCCTGAAGCGTGCACGGATACGTGCCAAAAGCAGCTAGCCGAATTATTATTACTGCTGGCACCTTGCATAACAATCGATGTAACCTTCATAAATTCTCGCCGCGTGCAAATTCGATGGTGTATTCATTCACACGAGTCGCCGCGCGATGTCAATTTTCCAAAGGAACTTTTAATTAATTCCCGTATAAACTGGGCATCGCTGTAAAATGATTCAACCCGAATTAAAACTCCGATCGTTATTATCGAAGGCATCACAATATGTTTGAGCTTGCGCGTGGTCTGGAAGAACCTTTTACAATATAATTGTAAAGAAAGAATACTTTCTTTAAATCAAAACAGCCGCGCTTCATTAGCCAGCGCGCCCTTTAATCGATATATATCGATGCTCAACGAATGAGATCAAAACATAGAGAGGTGACGTAAGTGAACACGTGTGAAAAGGCTAAAGTGACAAATAAAATAAAACAAAATAATAGACCTAGGAGGAATTGAGGAGAATACACTTTAATTGTCGTTTCTCTTTCTTTTTGGTAAATAATAAATCATTATGTATATTTGTAAATATTGTATATAAGTCCTCAACATTATCCTTTGTCTTATATAATTTTATAAGATAAGAAATTTTCTGCTTCCTCAGGTCATTCGAAGTAACACTTTCCTTTGCGAAAATGGTCTCCGCAGTTTTGTTAAGGAGTTACTAACGAAAAGCAAGGACATTCAGAGCGCAGCTTTGTATTGATTGGTCCGTGTTTTTCAAAGGGAAAAGTTACTTCGAATGACCTGAGGAATCACGTAACAACATTTTCGGGGAGAGCCGGCATAATTATATTGTATCGTATTATGTTAAAATGGACGTTGAGTAAAATAAGAAATAATTGTTTGCTCGGAATACGGTGTTTCTATGACGCGACAAAGAATCGGACGAGGAATCCAGTGGTCGCGCAGAAGAGTTTCTTCTTAGCCGACCTGGAATTTCCGCATGGATAGAATCGTTATCGCGGCATATTTACGTCTCCGGTTCCGCGAAAGCATAACGGCCACCTTCAAAGCGCACTAACGAGTTTGCACCAGCCGCGATAATTGCCCGCGGCGTCACCGTTGTTGCCTCCTCCGGTTGTGCCGGCATTGTTGCCTCTGATCGACGCTTAAAAAGCTCGAGCAACCCGCAGCGTCGCGACGCGTCCCGCTTCAACAATTATTCCGCGTACAATCGGGACCCCCGTCTTCTTTTCTCGTCCTGGAAACCGTCTGCACCAACGACAACGGCTTCAGAAAATATACATCACGCCACCGAACTTGCGATGCAGCACCACCAGGGGTGAATGCACTCGTGGAAACAGGAGAATCTGAATTAGTTTAAAACTGTGTTCGGCATCGGTAGACTGTGGGTTTTTTTTGCAAAATTAAAATGTTCTACGTACGAACAAAATTATAAAGAATTAGTTACGATCATTCCCAACCCTCGTCAAAGGGTTAAAAGGAACGAGATATCGCAGACATTCGCAGAGTCTAACTGGAAGTCAGTATTCGGCATATTTACAGCCGGTGGGCGTGTTTATGGTGGTTACGGTTGCTCCGATCGTTTGCACGCGTAATTATGTTTGGCTTGGATTAATACTCTCTCGCCCCTCGCGTCGTCCCTCCCCCCTTTCCTGTTACCGTCGTTTTGCTCCCTCTAAAAGAAGCTGCAGGCCTCGGCACGCGCAAACAGTTTCTTAAAACGATCTCGCGACGCGGAAGCCAGCTGGTCACGGTTCGTTAATCTCTGCACACAACGAGGTCCTCGACGTTCTATTCAGGATTCGAGAGCGAAGGATCTGAAATGACCCCAGCCCATCTGCCCGTGATTAAGTATTCCGATATTCGAGGCGATACGCTGGTGGACGATGATCAACGATCATCGATCCGATTTCAAGGTAAAAAGGAACGAGATGAAATTCATGGATTCGAATCGCTCGCTGGCTTATTGCGTTCCTGCATCAAATGTGTCCCTGTGTATGTAGTCTTGTATGTACCACTTGTGGGTACTGGTATGTAGCATTTCATTGACATTTCAATTTCTTTTCTTCTTGTTGTTCGATTTGTTAATCAGTTTATTTGATAATTTCTAATTTATTCTCTGCGATTCCGACAACTTGCAGTATTTTTTCAAAAATTTTCGTCACGTTGTGTAGCAAACCAATTGTTCCGACTTCTCCAAAAATTTCAAGTCGTATATTTCAATATTATAAAAGTTATGGAGTTTTCAAGAGTTTTATATTGGACGGTACTTTTCACGAGTGAATTGTGTAACATGATCTTTTGGATTCGAAGTTTCAGCGACGTTTCTGTGAAACATAGAGGGTATCTGTAAATTGGAGGCGTTTCGTGGTACACGGACGGGCTTCTCGAAGGATACTATTCAAATTTGTGTGACCCAGTTCCCTTTTGAAGAACGAGGGGAGATTTCAAATATTTTTTCAGCGGCGTTAACAAGACGCGCCAACAAAGGGTGCAATCATTCCAGGCGCACGCAATCCGTGACCGTGCGAATAGGAGCGCAAGCAGACGAGCAAGAAGATCGTGAGGCAGCACGCCGAGTATTCGTGAATTAGCACACGAGCCTCGGCTTAATTTTTTAGCCGGCGTCGTCGGCGTGCAAATATTTGCGGGAGCAACGGAGAGCTGCCCCGCGCTCTTCGCCTCTACGGTTTCGGACTCGTTCGCCGCCTCGTTCTGCATTCTATTTTGCATACGGTTTTGTTTTTCTCCCCGTCCTCGCTCTTCGATCTGCTTCGTTTTCGATAGCGATGTTGGTCTACGAATATTTTAGAATTCATTGAAATATTTATGTTCCTGAATAATTCTCTCCGGATTTCAATGTTTCGGGACGATTGCCGATCGGCGCGGCAGTGTTTTCTTTGTAGTCTGAAATGTTCCGGCGTATTTCCTGCGTTTAACCCTCATTCGTCCCTGGTTTCACGAACTGAATCTTTCGCTCGGTGTCAAATCGACATTCTGGTAAAATTATTTAAATAAAAATAAATTTTTTAAAAATACCACGTTTTTAAAATGGACTAAGAAAAGTATAAAATAATTTTTCCTAGCCCCCTACAGCCTCCTAACCACGTACAGATAATCCTGAAAATTTGTGATTGTGAATTTTGAACAGCTACGCAAAAAACAGACAAACAAACGAACAAGAAAGCGAGCTAATAAAAACGTGGTAATAATCGATGAAATAAAAAGGTAAACAGTTATTTTTTCGATGTTTTTTTATTCAGATTGATTGTGATTCAGAGTCAGCATTAAAAATTGCTGTACCATTATTCGAAATATTATTTACATGATTAAATATGTTGGTACCAAACCGATTACTAAACATTTCAGCATTTTATGAGCTATTATATCAATTTCATATCCATATTAGAATGAAAAAAAGCATAGAATGGAATTATTCTAGGCTGGAAGAAATGTTTAATTTTCAAGTTAAAATGGCTCCGACTGCAAACGATTAACATTAACATCTTTGGTTTTTCGGATATGTGTGTCGCATTAGAAAAAAAAATAAAAGTCAGGAAGTTTCGAGAAAATTGACCTACAAATAAGAATAGAACAGTACAACTTATTTCGGGAAAACTGTGTCAAATTGACACGAGGGACGGACGAGGATTAAGCGGAATTTCGACTTGTTTTTCGAAGTTGAAAATACTGATTTCATTGGACACTTACTGTCCATCAAACGTTTAGGACTGGCATTTAAGTTTGTAGAGATTTGATTGTGGTATCGATTCAATTGACAGTAATCGTTTCTATAAAATCTATTCCGTCCTTATTTTACCAGTGATTTAGCAGAAGATTGATTATCTGAAGCGTCTCCTCCGCGTTGACGACTCGTCTCCTTGAGACGCGACTGAATGAAAAGTTGTCCTGGTTTAATTTCTATTGACACACCGATTGCAGATAGATAAGTTGCTATCACAGTTTCCTCGAGGCACACACGCGCACGCCACAATTTACTCGACTCTATTTTCAGAGCTTTCCTGTTACACTTACGGTGTTTGGACCGCATATACTAAAACTGAGTCGAGCCTTATCGCAGTGGTCTAACTCTTAACTATGTCAATGCTCATTTCAGTCATTTTCTGTTCTAGAAATCAGTCGTCAGGATCTTGAATCTCAAACTTTGAACGTATCTCAGCGGAATTCTTCCGTAAAATATCCTGGTAAATCAAATTTAATACGATCATAGTTTCAGTTATTCAGGTAGCTCCAAATTGGTCATTTACAATTTCGCAAATGAATTTATTCATTTCAGATCTCACGGTTGACTTTTGGAATTGCTACGTGATTTTGACAACAACTATGTATTATTATACTAGCGTAAATTTTATTGAAAAATCAACGGCTGGCTGATTTCTGGAGGTATGCCACTAATTTAATTTTAGCAATTAATCCTGAAGGACTCTTCCGGGATTAAAACATATTCGTGCACCCCATTGGACTAACGGCTAGTTGTGTAACTTTCGACTTTCTATGCTTTCAAGTATAAAGTTATAGTTAAAGTAGACAGAGGAATAATAATAATTTAATTTTAATAATTATCCTGAAGGACTTCCGGGATAAAAAGATATTCGTGCACTCTTTTGGACTATTTCTATTAAATTTCACCTTTCCATGTCTTCTGTGTTCCGAGACTTTTTACCGTTGCAGAGGACAGAGGAACTGGCAATTATAACACGTATACAATATATGTATATAGATTTTACAAAAAGCAGAAAGTCCTGTGGCCTATTAGAGGCCATAGGATGGTGAATAACGAGGCAAAATACATATATGCAGGATTGCATATGTACTTTATTTCTCAACGTTCGGTGACAAGTGTAATAAAGAGGTTGGATTAACGATTAACCGGCGACTCGCAATAATTCTCGATCGACGCGCGACATTAATTACAGTGGATAATTAGAGCCGACGGATCGTCGATCGTCACGATCGACACACGGGATACTTTCGCGCGGCCATGGTGGCGGGTAATTGAAAGGTGCCTTCACGATTAGCGTGCCGATCCGAATTGAAACGGACGCTGAGAAAATTCCGTTCCTCGTTAGCGCTCGTTATCGTCGCGCAATTACGTGACCGTGTGACGCGAGATTTATGTAAGGATCTGTCGGTGACGTCGGAGAAACTCGCTCGCGAGTCGAAGGGTGGCTTTCACGGTCCGGAACAAACCTAATGGCTGACTAAAAAGGTCCATGTTTGTGGCAGATTATTTATTTCGGACCGAAACGAATAAAATATTTCATTACTAAACAAAATTATGACAAAAATGAGTAGTTGTAATTTGAAGCAGTCGACGAAACTATTGAAGAATGAAAACATGTCTAAAGTGGGATCGGTACAGACAATTTTTATTTTCCATAAAGATTCACAGTCCTCCTTTTTGTATTTTTTAATCTATTTATTTTTATACAGGTCGCATCAACATCTAGGTCATTCGCGACCAGAAGAGTTAGTATTTACATACATATTAAACATAACAACAACTTAAACATAGGTATAGTATTTTATCGATAAATGTCCCAAATGTCTGGCCAATAAGTGTCCCAGAACTACCCCCACTTCTGCGGGATGTACCCCCTTGAGGGGCCATAAAGCTTGAGATTCCTCGGTCGGCGAGAAGTGACATCATACGGCTCGGGTATATCGATGAGACCACACTAATCCAAATGACAAAACTTCTTTATTTTTCATTATTTTTATCTGGAACTTTTACCAACATATTCGTGACATTTTTCTGTGATGCAAAATGATACCGAATATAATCTAATTCCGATGATATTTACTTGTGTAATGCGCGATGAAAGTTTCGAACGCAAGGAGAAACATCGTATGGGAAGTTCTTTGAACTGTGCCGGCGCGCTGCGACTCTCCGCGCCTCTTTCTTTCCCATACGCTGTCCTTCTTTGCCTCGAAAACTTTCATCGTTCATTACACAAATAAATATCAGCGGAATTATATCATATGTCATATCATCTTGCATCAGAAAAATGCCACGAATATGTTGGTTAAAGTCCCGTTAATAAATAATGAAAAATAAAGAAGTTTTGTTGTTGGATTAGTTATGTTTACACTTCTCGGCGACCGAGGCCTCTCGAGCCCCGCTGTCCTTCTCTACGTTCGACAAAAGTCAAAGAATAGTATTCGTGGCGGATAATTGTCCCTGGACAGACCCGTGTTGGGGACAATTATCGATAAAATACTGTATAAGAGTACGTTAAGTACTGTATATGTATGTAAGGGCGAGTGAGAGGATAGAGAGACATTCTGTTACGTGGAGCACGTGTCGCGAGATACAATTTCGTTTATTCTTATATTATTCATACCAGTTCCTTTTATCTTCTGAAATATTTTTTCTTCTCAAATTACGCAAGAATTTATTGTGTTCACCCACAAATGGTATAGCCATAATTACAGGGTGCGGTAAATAGACCTCCTCGACTCGTCGGAACACAGAATTTTCTATGCGCAGTCCCGATCACCACTGAACCTGCATCGTTCCATCTGGCGATCACACGAGTCGCGAGTTCTCCGGCGTGATCAACCGCAGACGCAAATTTCGCTGAAACAATGGCGCGTAGTTTTCCCGCGGGAATAATCGAACGGGCAGCTCGATCTTCACGCGCTGGAAGAAACAAATATTTGAGGAGGAACGAGAACGCGTATCGAAATTCCCAGCCGAGCGTCCCCTTTCGACCACTTAAATCCGCTCGGATCCGTGATCCTCTAAAAATTTCAGAAAGAAGCGCGCCCGCGAATCGCGTGCGTTCCCACCGACATGTTTACATTCTCTGGCAGAAATTGAATTGAAATCTCAGTCGGCACGTAGTGCGGTGGTGGGCTCTGTGGAGCGGTCGCGTGGCTTTCCACCCCTGTATTTCATTCCGCCCCTTCGACCCAACCCCCGAAGACACTCGGGTACCATTCCTCGCGACCCGATTGATATCGCGTTTTCAAACGACCTGAAAGCACAGCTTCTCTCTTCCGTCTTCTTCCCTCGTTCCTCTTCCTGCTCTGTTTCCCCGCGTCTTTCAACCCCCATCCCCCTTTCTCTGTCCCGATACCGCTTGCACGAGCTTCTATTACATTCGGTAGATTGCTTCCTGAAAGACGAAGCCTTCGTTTCTCGGGCCGGATAGAAGGCGCTAAGGGAAACGAAGCGGAGCGAAGAGGTTCGAGCTTGAGAGGCAGGCTTGTTTCTTTACTTTTAGCGCGAATTCAATTTCCAGGCCGTCTTTGGTTAATTGCGATCGCACCTGCAAGCGAAAGACCACCTTACGAACAGCCCCAGGACCAACCGCCGACTTTCCGACACCGGGACCAACCCCTAACCCTCAGGCTAAGGGTGGTTTTGTTGCCGTCTTTGATTTATATACCGGGAAATCGCGACGCGAGAAGGATAATTTCATCCTGCGTACTACGCGAAGGGATCTCTCGTTCTCAGGCTGATTTAGTGCGCTTATTCTACGGTTCGAACGAGGTCCGCTATCCCCTATTATTGTAAGGGTGGGCAGATTTTCTGTCGGAGAAACTGGAGGTAGGTTTTTCTTACATTTTGTGGACATTACAATGGTTATAGCGGGTGTCATGTGAATCAGGAATATGTCGGAAATATATTAAATTATCATGATCAAGTCTGCTGGAACACTACAACAGACGACAGACATTCCTCATTTCATTTTTAGGAAGGTAGTTTCGATGCGGGTTCGAAATTTCGTTAATAGATTCATGGAATGCTCTCGGCATTCATGGCCTTTCGTGTAATGGTTTCCTATTTATTTATCCACTACCTATACATATTTTATCTCTCTCTCGTCTTACAATTTTAATCTGACCTACTTTATTTGGGGATTATGCTAAAAATACAATAATACGTTCTTAAAAATTAACGAAAAATACTTAAAATTACTATTTTTTAAACTTTAATATTTCCTACCTTATTCTTATCTCTTTTAGCATTCACTAACCGCACGCAATGTATTTTATAAAATTCAGGTCCTAAATTTATCATTTTCCTAATTTTTCTTGCTTATTATTATAATTAACCCCTACTTATTTTATTGTGGGGTTACTCCTTTTTCCGTACCCTCTTAAAAGAGTACCCACACGGGGGGTCTTAGAAACAATTTAAAAATTTCCCTTTTACCCCCCGCCCCTTCACCTATTTATATTTTACTAAATTTGTATTAAAAAATTTTTTATCCCTTAAAAATGATCTTGTGGGGGCTATAAACCCTCCACATAATTATTATTACAATAGGGGCCTCGGGCGGGACCCCCTGCACCCCTCTTATACTTTAAAATTGCTTAAAACTATTTAATTTTGTCGAAAACGCGATATTTGCCGCTTTTCCAGTGTGTCGGCATTCATGGCCAGTTCAACGATCCTCTTTTCATACCGATCGAGCAAATATTACTCGCTACGCGGTTGTCACGCGCCTGTATTCGCGACGTTAGGACGTGTATGCTCACCTTGACACACTGTTGTCCTGATTCGTACCGTAGTCATGCGCGTGCCAGACTCCAGACAACAGTCGGCCGATAATAAAAATCGAGGCTAGGTGGTCTAATTACGGCACACGCATCGCGCAAGATACCGCGAAATTACAAAACGATTACACGATCGCAGCCGACGATGCTCTTGCAACGTTGTACGAGACATCTGTGACGCTATCTTACTATTATTATTTTTATAATAACACGCGTGTTATTGTAATTTTTTTACTTCGATGAATATCAATGTATTCTTTTGAATAGTATGAAATTTAGAAGCAAATCGTCATGTATTTGAATTGTCTATCATGAAATGATTGAAAATATTATTTGATTCAATACCGTATATTATTATTCGTAATATTTCTTTTTTTCCTTCAATCAGATATGTTGTTAAAAAAATTTGAGAAATGTATTGAGTTATACTGGAATTGGTTCGAGGCCATATCTTATTTTTTTGAAATCATTGATGGTCAAGCTATTGGCTTATATGATTGGCGGAAGTGAGTTTTGCTATTGAAATTCAATAGTATTAAATATTAAAATAAGTTCATATGATATTGGCACTATTCAATAGTGCATCTTATTGAATCAACATATATTTTTTTTTTCTTTCGACAGGATTTTTTTGGCAAGAATATGGCAAGAAATCAGACACCATAGTCCACAGATTTAGAAATGTTAGGTATGCTAAGAAAAATTGTTTAGTGATTTATCGATAAAAAATGATTTTATCAAGGCTGAAGATCGACATGAGCTGATCTCCCCCATTAAAAAGAAACACATCATTTCGGTTTATGTATGATATACTGCAAAGTTCGATTTCTTCTCGCAACGTTTTCGGATGCTCGGGCAAACATTAAAACGATGAAACCATAAAGCGTTATACTTGAATAAATATCCTTGATCCGTTATCCTACGGTTTCAGCTTCCTCTTAAGCGTTCACGGTTCCGGGTGTAAGCAAAAGTCTCGGCGATCTTCTTAGCAGGGAGCTTATTTCCTAAAAGGCAGCCGGTTCAAAGGAAGCGGTGAATATATAACAGCCGGAGGGAGAAGTGTTTCGTAATGTTTATACATTATGTATCAGGGGCTGAATGCGAGCGATATAATGGATCGCAGGATCGTATTCGTCGTCTCATTAGAACCACTGTTGCTTCTCGATGCATAATGCGATGTTACGCGATAATGATCCACGAAGATCGCGTGGATCCCGTGATTTATTGCAGACGCGTTCGACCTCTTCTCTCGCAGCTGAAATTTCTATTATCCAACCTCCTCTGGAACCCGGCTGTCCACGAGCAAACGTTCGCGAACGTAAATACCACATTCTACGTGAACATAAAATTTCTTCTCCGACGAAACAATTAAGTTTTGTCTTTAATTCAGTATTTTGCGAGACGTCAAAAATTACCATGTGATTTTTATCACATGTGTATTTTCGCAATACAAGGTTTTCAATGTTAATGACGTTTTTACTAAATTACTTACCAAAACAGGAGTTCGGATAGCTGACTTAAATTAATCCATCGTACAATATACTATAAACTACTTAGTTTTTGAAGAATAACCAGAGTTCATAAAGATTACGTAAAGACGTAAATTCATTCAACATTTTATATACGTGTACAGACAGAAAATAAAAGACAATCAAGATTCATAAAATGATATATTGCAATGCTTTAGCGGTTGGTGTGAAAGTCACATTATAATTTTAAATACATGTTCAGCCACAAGAAACATTTTATTTACATAAAGTGACAATTTGTCATCTGATCGGCAGAATTTGAAAGCGATCATTTCTCGAACTCAGCGAGCAGATTAATTAAGTAATGAAGCAGTGGAAAGAGAAAACGTCTCCCGTGCTAAGCGAAGGCGGAATTGAGACGCGGCTTCTCGTTAGTGCCATAAAAGACAACGATCGCTGAAGAGCCGCTGAAACAAGCGTCCCGGATAATTTCGTAGAAATACCCGATTTTATGATATCCGTGCCGCATTCCGGCGTCGCTCAATTATCAGCCCGATCGTAAATAAACTTGTTAATAAGACCGACGCGACGTGTCTCGCGAAAAGTAAAACGCGAATGCAAATAAAATTCAAGGGTTGTTGCGCAACGTTCCGCCGCCAGGCTGACGAATTAATTTAATTAATCGAACTCCCCGGTGTTTTCGAGCGTCGAGACGATTTTTCCCGCGTGTCGTGTTTCGGTGTTTACGATCAAATGAAAACGCTGAGCTGCGGGGCAACAGGATTTGTACGGGGTGGACGAAAAATGTGCAATCTTCGATTAGAATGAAATTGGAAAACCTGCGGTTGAAATACTATTCATTAGAATATTATAAAAGATATTAAAGGGATATCGTCGGGATTTATCCGCTATATTACTCTGCGATGAACGAATGTTTTCAGCTTGAATATACAGGGTGGCGCGTTATAAACAGGTTCCTCGAATAACGCTTGTTTTTGAAGATAAGAAAGAAAAAATAAAGTCATAGGAAGTTAGGACGTATTGTGACATGATTTCTTCGTCTATCATTTGTTTATATTTCTACTTAGAAAAAAGCAGTCAATTGTCCTAGTTCCCAGAACCACCCTGTATATTTTATAATATACAAAAACTTAGATTTTTATGCAGAACGAATGTTTCATTCAATATATTCTGGCAGAGAAAGAACCGATTAATCGTTAATTTCTCAGGGAATTATTTGACAAAGATTGCTAAACAAAGGGGCGCGGATTGAAGCCTGAGAACCGCGGTAAATACATTTTTTCCACCGTGTACAACCCGGGAACCGCTACATCCTGCGAATTATCTCGCGCGACGTTTCTCTGAAATTACGTCGGTGTCAAGCATAAATAAAAGACTCGGCCCTGAGTGGATATTATGCAACGGCGGTGTTTTGCGTTGTATCCCTACCCCGCGTTGACGGGGATCCTGTTCCTTCGTTGCTGCCTGTATTTTTATTCGCCGGTCCCTCTCCCCATAGCGTTCCAGGCGCTTCGGCGAAACAATGGGACGTGATTTTAGCCGCGGGGCTGCGGCACGGATGCAACGACCGCCGGAAAATTGAAAATTGATCAGCGCGATATCGGTAAGTAGCAGCTCCGCGTTTCGCGCCGCGGAAATCGGCCCGGTATATACCCAGCTGGAAAATATTATCCTTCCGCGGCGAGCAGACTGCGCAATTTTACTAGAAAAATATCCAACAAATATTCTTTTCCGGCAAACACCCTTCGAACTGCAATTACGGAGTTGTTGGTATTACGGATCCCTTAATACACAGTAGCCCTTAATCCTTAACCCTTAAGTGGACCCCCGAAATATTCATGGAAAAGAATGCAATCATTCAATCAATTAAATTCAATTTAGTCGATCGCGAAAATATTATTGGGACATATGCAATTCTTAGATTGCGGATTTTATGCATTTATAACAAATATGGGTACGTACAATTTAAAGCAGCGAAGGTATTAAAAAGATTTAAGGCCACCAGTGTATTAGCTTCACCTTAATAAGATTATTAAAAGAAGAATGGAAATTGTCATTTCGCTCCTGTGTCTTGCAATCAATGCAAACATTTTTTATTTTGCATAAAGATCTGCAGTCATGTACAAAACTGAGTTGAATTATGTTAAAGTAAAGTATATAAGCTATATATTCCTAATAAACGGCTTGTTTCTTATTAATAAACGCGTTAGCATAAAAGAAAAATTGGAAAAACGCAAATTTTATGTCAGGCTTTATGAGGGATATTCGTTTTTCTTAGATCGAATATTTACTGTACAACAATTTCGACCGAGAATTCAGTCATTTTTTGTTTCACGAATTCATTTACAGCATTGATAATGTAGTAAGAGAATAAAAGTTTATTTCAATCTCGAACCAGTTACCTCATCAGACAGCAATAATTACCACTATGAATATGGCCTCGACTCGCATCGAAATATTGAATATTGTTCACAGAGATTTAGTATTGTCTAGTTTCGAATTCGCTGAACGCGGGGGCGTGTCGCGCGACGCAATTTTTTACAATTAAGCTCGCGCTCCCACGTCGGCGGAACTCGCATGCACCGGACACATATTATACCGCATGTTTCTTTCATCCGGAGCTCGCAATGCAAACAATTCATCCGCCGATAAACTCCCGCGTCCCCGCGATTTGCTTTTTATACGGACTCGTATCAGCAAGAAGTTACGAGCGGCCTTTTTGCCGAGGTTTTATCGCCGCGACGCGATGTCACACGCTTAATTACGGCGACGTTTCTGTTTCCGGTGTTGGTGGATGCGAAGCCGCAACGAAAATTCATACCGCTTGGTGAAACGTTTCTCGGTACAATACGTCCGAATCACTTCAAAGACCCTTTCACTGACTTCTATAGTAGTATTGTTTTCTGTGTGCGAGTTTCGGAAAATTCGAGGAAATTCAAGACACTCTTGCATTAAACGCGGCTACCGAACATTTAAATCTTTGCACTCACATTTAGAATGTTTCCAGTCCCTATGATTTAAGAAATTTGATGGACATGAAATTGGTGTAATACCTCGTACAACCTATATATTTAATAAATCTTTAAATGTTTTCGGCGCTACGGTTCGATCCTTTGTTACGAACAAAGCAATTTTGCTAATTTATTCAAACATTATCAACGTTTCGATCCCCTGTTTGGATCTTTTTCAAGATTAATAATTTGAAATTGCGTCTGTAACATAAATATGTTGTAAAATTGTTGAAAAAACAGAATTTATTCGATGAGTTATTACTGTAAAGTGATTTGCTATTGTTTCTAAAGGACAAACTTACTTGTTTTGTGAAAAAAATGAAAATTTTTAAGTATGTAAATTTTGTGTGACACGTGTATTGCGTGCGTCAGACATGCTTTGTTCGTAACAAAGGATCGAATCGTAGCGCCGAAAACATTTAAAGATTTATTTCCAATAAATACGATCGATAACGACAAAACACATTTATACATTTAATAATGTAAACAATATTTTTAATAACGGCACAGCAATTGTCAGTGGCTTCTCCGAGACACCATACGAGAAGCTAAGGGTTTAAAATAAAATACAGTGACCTATTCGCACTTTTAACATTTAATTAAAACTCTAGAAGCGAGAAAATATTATTTATATTTGTGTATACTAATTAACCAGTACATTCAGTGTCTGATAAAAATTCCAATAATTCTGAAATACAGTTTAAACGAACGCCGCCGCCGTGTATCTAAAAAACATGGCAAATTACCGGCGCGTTTAATGTTTAATTAAAATTCCGGGAATCACGACGGTGTGCTCCGAGGCCGAACTAAGAGTTCGCGCGTTCCCGTTTCACAAGAGAGGAACCGGAAGAGGGATTTATCTCGTGGATTCGTGGAACGGGTCTGACGGACAAAGGACGAAAGGGGGCTGGCAGGGACGTGGTTGCAGCAAACAGCGCGTGGTAAATGGATTTGCCAGGGGAGTCCGACGCGCTACGTGACATTGATAATTTGCCATGAAGACCGGAGGAGGAAACGCAAAAGAGCAACGGGATTAGATGCTCGACTGCGCTCTTCCTGGATAGTCCGTGGAACGCTTCTCTCAGCGGTCGATCGTGACGCTCGAGAAACAGCTCCCGGAAAATTACAGTTATTAGCGATTAATAACGTCGTCGAACGGACACGACGCGAAACCTGCTGGCCAGACGACCGTGTCTCTGTTTCGAGCCTCCGGAATCGACAGGCCTCCACCATGCTTTTATAAATATTCGTCTTCTGTGTACACCGCAGAATGTATTGCTCTAAATGATGCTTCCAGTTTTCTCATATTCTCGGACTTTAATCTATACTAAAGTAGATATTATAACTAACCCATACATCCTTGAAATTAAAAGAAAATACAATTTGTTGATCAATAATGATCATAACAGCTTTATTGAATTGTTTTGGGTTCCAACGGATTTTGGAATTCAAGGCAATGAAAATGCGGACAGCTAAATCGGCAACGTCAATGAACACTGATTTATTTGGGAAGTGTAAAAAACAAGGTAAATATCGTACTTTTGAAGTTATAAAAAAATCAAGGTCTTTCTAAGGGAAAAAGATTCTTTTAAAATTTTTTTAATGAAAATTCTGTACCCTGGTTCGCCCATTTAAAACTTGGGAGAAGCTTAATTGTTACAATTAACAGAACGCGTGCCGATAACTATAACCTAGCTGCTTCACTAGCGCAGGTAGGTATTATCAATGATAGCCAGTGTAAATGCAATCAGAGCTTCGAAAGCTTTCATCACATAATATGGTAATGCGAATTGTACAATCCACAAAAACGCAAACTAATAAATGCCCTACTTAGAGTAAGTAGTAGCCTTTATGTGGATCTGAAATAAGTAAAAATCGTATTAAATTCTATGGAATTTTATATTCTAGAATTTTTTTAACGTTTTTAGACGCCATAAATGCATGAAGATCCGCAGTCTATTGATTACAAAGGATTCAAATTTTATTTCATATAAAAAGAAACGCGTAACATTCATATTTGTTAGGCTTTGTTCAAATCTTCATCACGAATCTGACTCGTTGAAATACGGCAAGGGGTAAGGTGCCACGAAATCGACAAAATATTAGAATTCATCGCTGTAGCCAATTAACAATTGCAACCAATTATACAACAACAATTATAAACAATTCAATTTATCCCGTTCACGATAAATCACTGAAAAGAAAGATAGCTTTTGTATACAAGTACGCAAAGATATTTTTAAGACAGCTGCAGCGAAAGAAGATTAGAAAACAAGGCGAATACCACGCACGACCAATGAACGTAATCATTAAAGAAAAGAGGGAAACGAAAGTTTTACAGTTTACAGTGAACCACCTCGTCAGCGAAGGTGCGAACAAAGACTCCGGGAGCGGGTCTACAATATTGCTTAAAGTTAGAGATGATAATGAAACAGGTCTTCGCGGTTTTCCCCTCGAAGAAAGGAAAGTTCTTTGATTTTGCGGGAGCGTTAACGAGTGTGCGTTGCCAGTGAATGAGGTTCCCGTCATTGAAAACGAGCCGCGGAGCGGAGGTGCATTTTAAAAGACCGCTTAGCCCGAATCGTGCTTAAACGTTATTGTTCCAAATAAAATCAGAATGTAACGAATGTTACAATGAGCCAGCGGCCGGTCGGCTGGAGGATTCGAACGGAGCTTTGTTGCACGAGCGCATGCTGAATGCAGCTTTTAGAAGCTCCGACTGACTTCCAGGTAATTGTACACGGATTATGCGATGAATAAACGAGACAATACGTCAGTTACGACTGCGACCATAATTCCTTCTGGTCTCGGAGGGCCGACTTCTCTCTCCCTCCCTCTCTCTCTCTCTCTCTCTCTCTCTCTCTCTCTCTCTCTCTCACTCGGGTAAAAGTCACGGAGAGACAGTAGAATGATGCCGGTCGCTGCTCGCCAGACACGACGCGCTGGCGCCTGACTCGACCGCGAGGTTTTCGCGCAAGATTCATTTCGCCACGATACGAACCAACGACAGCCACCGGCAGATATTAAACTCTAAACCGCAATAAAAACTTGCCGAAAGCGTTCAAAGCATCAAGGAATCCGGGGCTAGGGAGATTCATAGCGGCCAGGAACCGGGCCACGAAAATTATTAAAATTCCTGGCCCCGGAGAACGAAAACTCGGACGATCTAGGGGCAACATGTTCTTGGACGTCGTCGCTGCGAATTTTCCGCAAGGTTGCACCGCGAACATCGTCGTGGAAATTCGAAATCAGCGATTTTGTCCGAACGAATAATTGCTCCGTGATCAAAAATAGAGGAGGATCTACACCGAGAAAAAAATCCTGTCGAAACAAAAATAATATATGTTGATTCAATAAGATGTACTATTGAATAGTGCCAATATCAGATGAACTTATTTTAATATTTAATACTATTGAATTTCAATAGCAAAACTCATTTCCGCCAATAACTTGACCATCAATATTTTCAAAAAAATAAGATATGGCCTCGAACCAATTCCAGTATAAATCAATACATTTCTCAAATTTTTTTAACAACATATCCGATTGAAGGAAAAAAGAAATATTAGGAATAATAATATACGGTATTGAATCAAATAATATTTTCAATCATTTCATGATAGACAATTCAAATACATGACGATTTGCTTCTAAATTTCATACTATTCAAAAGAATACATTGATATTCATCGAAGTAAACAAATTACAATAACACGCGTGGTATTGAAGTAACTACTTTTTTTCAGTGTACAAAATTAGTGAATTCTTTTTGTATAGGGTGTAAAGAAATTATATGTCGCGGCTATCATAGGATGATTCTACACCCTCGATTTGGTTGAAATTGAACTAAGGAAGGTGCCGCAAAATTGACCTTGACCTTGAATTTTAAAGTCGAAAGGTCAACAATTCTTTTTTTTTTATTTACACCGTATTTTACTCGTCGCGGTTAAGTTGCGACCATGGTTACTTTTGCACTTTTGACCCTCGGGACGAGTAGAATACAATGCAGTTAAAAAAACATTCTTGACCTTCTGACCTTAAAATTCAAGGTCAAGCTCAATTTTGTGGCACCTTCCTGGGTTCAAGTTCAACCAAATTGAGGGTGTAGAATCATCTTATGGTTGCCGCGACATATAATTTCTTAAAATTTCTTTACACCCTCTGCATTCCATTCTTTAACCCTTATCCAAAATACTGTTTAGATTATTATATGTGGTAGTATCTAGTAAATAACAAGAAATTTCATTTGTGCTATCTACTAAGTAAAAACGAAGTAAATTTTTATTCCTCTTCTTCGCTGTTTTAACATTCCATTTGTGTTCAACGTCAGAAGTTTTCTCCATTTATAAGTGTAGGGATCAGCTACGCTGTTTCTCATTAATGTATTAATAATATTCCGTCGGTCACACGTCAATATCGGCGTTGTTTGCTAACGTCGGACTTCATCAATAATGCCGTGCTAAACTCGCGAGCACTCGAACGCAGTTCCCCGTTGTTGTTGATGCAAATAGTGTAACAACGATTCTAGTATTGTGATCGGACCAACGTGAACACTGTTTGGCAATGTTTTCTAGCACTGTCGGTATTTCGTGGGTGTAGATATTGGCTGCGCAGAGTTGTTTCCCTGCAAACTCTCCTCGCCGAACGTTCGTATTTAGAAAGTATAAAGTGCGCTGGCTAACAACTGCGTAGTTCTTTCGTGAATATAAACCGACGATACAAAAGTGCAATTTCTAATTAACCGATGCATTCGACTCTGTTTCGGTGCGTGTTCATTGCTTCTCGGTATTCACGTTAATTAACAATATTTATTTTTAGCCGAACTAGGACACATACCGAATACACGCAGACACATTAAACGCAGCACACTTCGCAAGCCCGTACTTTCCAGTTAGAGTGTCGCGAAACAGCAAACAAAAATTCGTCAACTGTTCAAAGGTCGTTGCGAAGGGGAGGCTTCCCTTTACGAAGTCATTTTCAAACGGATGGCGAACAAAATTTTTTAAACTCTACAGGCTCGTTTGACTTTGTAATATTTTCGAGAACAAAAGCCAACTTCAGTTTTCCAGTCCGTTTTTTTTAAATATAAACCGGTCTTCGAAATATTTCTATTCGGAGAGGCGAAAGACCCTCTAACTTTGTGGAGTAGTGTGTCTATAATTAAAAGACTTGCAGATTTTAGGCATTTATGACAACAATAGGTAAGCACAATTTAAAGCAGTGGAGGTATTAAAACGAGTTAAAGACATCAGCGTATTGGTTTCAGCTTGATCAGATAATTAAAAGAAGAAAGAAATTTTTGATTTCGCTCCTGTGTCTTGCACAGCAGTTTTCGGAGTGTAATTCCCGAGGAAGAGTGTAGGATTCGAGCGGATAGTGCCGCGAAAGGTCAAACAATTTTACGAGGCGGTTGTCACGCGGAATAACCTGCGGCGCGATTATGCAAACGGCGATTTCGCATCCGCCGCTCTGAAAAACGTGACATCGTAAATCCTGGCCGCGCGGCTCGGTAATAACTTTATCGCGTTGCGACACCGGGTTCCATCCGCGCGATATAAAACTGCGGGGCGCAACAGGCCCGCTAACAGCCCGGTAATTTAATTACAGTTTAACGGCGATTGAAGCTTAATCGATCTGTAATTCGGAGCTCCGGGAGCCATGAACTTTGGACGCCTTCGACTGACGTTCATTCGCCATTGCTTGCAGCTTCTGCGTTGCGATTCGCCGCTCCTGCTGGTCAGCTGACTCTCATCAAAAAACGGGCACGATTACGATAACCGTGACACCCCTACTTTGAAGGTTATATTCGTGTTCCTGGGATCATTTAAAAAAAAATGTGTATATAACAGGTATCCAATGGGCTCCGTTTAGCCGGTAAAGTAGATTTCTTGTTTTTCATAAAACTGCAAATATGGCAAAATATCAAGAGACCTTTTTTGTAGGAAATTGAATTTTTTTAAATTTTATTTTATTTTATTTTTAATTTGTTTTTTTTTTGTTCTGAACGGACAACCCGAAAAATCCATTTTCTGTTTATTTTTTTTTTTTGTTTTTAACGTGAGTTTTCAGTTTTGAAAGACTACTCCTATATTTCCCTAACTAATAACCCTAACTAATTCTGATCGCATAATCTTGTCATTCTATATAGCCGTCATACAGAAACTCGCATAGTTTCCAGGATATTTGCAGTTTTATAAAAAACAAGAAATCTACTTTACCGGCTAAACGGAGCCCATTGGATACCTGTTATATACACATTTTTTTCTTAAAATGATCCCAGGAATACGAATATAACCTTCAAAGTAGGGGTCACGGTTATCGTAATCTTCCCCAAAAACGGAACACAAGTTGTCGCGGGATCCTATTTTATTGCGAGTTGGTGAAGAAGACATGGAACTCAATGCAGTAAATTTAAATCCATCGATACACTGATTTCTTTGTAAAGTTTAAATAAACAAGCTGAAGATCGTACATTCGAAGTTATAGATACTCAAAATAACGCCGGAGGGGTTTAACGTGCTTGAATAGAAAATAAATAAATAAATTCGGGCAGAAGTGAAATCCTTGCATCGCACGCATCGTTTCAAAGTACTATCGCAAGTTTGTCGCGACAGGTTTCGCAAACCGGGCAAAATCGTCGGCCGCGAGGTTTTCGCAATCTCTGCGCGAGCGGTCCCGAGGTACTTGCTATTCGCCCAGCGAAATGCACGCGCAAATACCGGCCCGCATCGTCGCATTATAATTCGCGCACGGACAACCAATGGATTCGGCCCGTCCATCTCGCTCATTAATATTCCGTATCACGGCCGGGTATACCGATTTGCGGGCAAGTGCGGTTCACGCTAATTACACGCTGCTTCGTCGTCGAACGGTTTCGTTCATTTTTTAAGGGCCGGCCAAATTCACCGTTTCATTGATTAACACGCCACTTACCGTGGACTATTTAACGCGATCGCTGGCAACGTTTGTTAAATAATTTATTCAACGTGTCGCTCGATATTTTATTAAATGCGGTCTGCCCCATTTTCGTTGCGAACATTTAAATACCGACAAGCGCGTGGAAGCTCATACGAATTCGCGATTTTGATCGCAAGAATTTTATTTCGTTCGCTGATAAATTCGTTGATTAAAGCGAAAAAGTCGTTGGCCGCATTTAATAAATAACTTTGAAGGTTTTGGTACTAGGAGTCTGGTACTGAGTTAAGACTGCTTTCAAACCTTGTTTCAAGTGCTACGGGGCAAGAAAAGAATGATTAACAAGCCTGCTATAAAATGCTTCTTATTGCATTAAATTATATTGTTCAGTTTTATTTTTGCACGCCGTCACTAGTGCCAATGGACGCTGGAAATTGCTCTAAACAATAGACCTGCACCTTAATCATTATAAACTTGAAGGAATCACGCCGGTCACGACACGATCGTCGATGCCAAGGGACGTTTATCGCGATCGCGAGACCTCGTTCCGGAATATTCTCGAGGAGGACCAAGCTTCCGACTAAGCTTTGGCAGCCGTTTTTCCTGGCGATCTCACTTCTGTCGATCGGCAGCAAGCTTTTGGCAAGGCCGTTCGGCAATGCGCCCTTGCCTTTTCGTCTTTCGTGACCGAGAATAGCCGCGGAAACGCGCCGCTATTTCTCGCGCGCCGGTAAATTTAGAAATATCCTCCTAATTGCTACAAATCCCTAGCACTAATTATTCTCCGCGCAAACAGTATATAATCCAAACACAACTATAATTAGCGTAAAACCTGTAACAATCGAGTCTTCCGGAAAACACGATCATAAAAATTCAGATATATGGAACAGTAAATTTTTCGTTAATTTATTTAAATGAACTAATTTTTTTTTAAATTTTTAATAAGGCCACTTTCATCATTATGGTCACAAATGGTCGAATAAAAATTTCAGCTCGTGCACCGTCTGCCGGGAAATGGGGGCTGGTCTGTTCGGAACAAATCGATTTGGGAAGTTAGCGGACAAGCGGTGGATCGCAGGAAGACAAGACATCCGGCGTCGGTAGTTGAGAAACCGGAAATGAACGCGTGGGCGAAGACGGAGGACGAGAAACGGGCCCGTGGCCGGGTCCGGAGGATTAATTCAATTAAACGGTAACGGAGATACATGCCGACGACGGGTGACCACAGTGCGGCTTTAGACCGACAATTTTGCATGCTCGAGCGTGTCCGTGCCACGCCACGGGAATGCACACGCTCTGCAATAATTACTATAACGACCGGGGATCGGGATTTCGCGGAAAATGCGCGCGGATTCGACGATTCTACGTGCTTAATGGCGTCTGTTGGTTTCTTGTTGCGCCCGGGCCTGTATATTTCATCGTGAAGCATCCCCGAGTCGCTATTCTCCGACGAGAATTCGACCAACCTGCCGGAAACTGTTACTCGCCGTACAAAAGTGGGAATATCTGGACGAAATAGACGGAAAAGATATTCAATATACAATATACAATAACACAATTATTAGAATGCGGATTTGTATGGAAAGTAAGTAAAGTAAAATACAGAAGACGTTCAAGAACGTATTCCTTACTTTCTTAATTTTTACCACGTCGAAAATAGCGCATACCTAAATAAATAATAGAACGCTTAGCACTCGAGTGGTGACTCAGAATCGCCACTAAAAATTGCTATACCATTATTCAATATATTGTTCAGATTATTAAATATCTTGGTATCTAATCAATTACTAAACATTTAAATTTAAGTATTGGACGAGGAGTTACATCATATGTCGCTGCTCCGGAAATATAATGACACAACTGCAAAAATCGATATTTTACAAGACAAGCAAAAGAAAAAAAATTCCAATTCGTCTTAATAGAATGGCCTATAGATCCGGTTTAATTCTTTTATGAGAGTAGTTTATAGACATTGTGGATTATTATTGCAACTGTTAAGTTATTTCAATTTATAAAATAATAAACACCAGCCTCACAGTAACCAGTACCATGTAAATACGTAATTGTTCTTCTGAAAATGCATCAGAAATTTTACACTTCTGTCGTTATAGGTGTAAAGAAAACAAGTAAAAATTTTGTAAGTACAATTATGTGGATTTACAAACATCTAGCAAATGCATCTCAAGTTGACATAATTCCGGTTGCAAAGGGTTAATCTTTACAGTACGTCAAATTGCAGCTACTCATTCTTGTCATGACTGCACAAGGTCAAATACAAAAGCGAAAAGACATTAAAACAATTTAAGGATAGTATTATAGTATTTCCACACTCTAATACATATGTACATATTGCGCTATTACTCCAAGCTGGGCAATGTGATGCGACATTGAATTTTCTTCGAACATCCCCGACACGACGTTATGAAATTTAGTTACCTCGATGCAATGGCCTGATTCCACGGAACGTGGTAAACACTGCCCAATCATTATCATCGTACCCGTCACACTTTAACAGGGTTTCGGTTAACCCAGTCTCTATCCGTTGGCACAGTTTCACGGTCGACGTCTCTTCACGGTTTACGGCGCCGCTAATAAAACCGGACGATTCCGTTTCTATCCGATCGAAACGCAATTTTATTCGGCGATGGTCGGCCATGATGGCGAAACAGGGGAATTTGGCTTCGTTAGTGCGATAAATGAGGATGGATGCTTGAGCGTCACATAGTTCAAACTCACAGATCCAACAGAGGAGAAATTGTGTAGCTTTCTGTACTTTTTATTGTTTTCCTTGTTCTAGAGTAACAATTGAGTGGCAGCGTACGCACCGATGCTTGTGGTTTTCTATAGTTCAAGTTAATGGACTTAACTGAAAAGAAATGGTCGAGCAACAACCGTGAAACAAGTCTACGGTATTTTTTACTTTCTCTTACGTTTACAGTGTTGTATACTTTTTCAATAGGGACGATTCTTATTGAAACTGAGAGTTTCCTTCCGTGTCGAATCGCGTGTGCACGGGGATGGAACAGGAATCGTGAAAATAAATGTAAATCGTAAAATATTATAATACTCTATAAATTGATCTTTTCGCGACAAATATTTTAAGCACACTTCCAGAAATCAAGATTAAATTTTATCGCATGCTTTAAATGATGAAATTAACACAGAAGAAATGGAGAACCTACAAATGGAAAGATACGAAATCAACCCCCGGAGAGAAACTAGAGTGTTCCCAAGCATTTGAAAGAGAGAGAGAGAGAGAGAAAAAAAATTTATTCTGCCGCAATAAAAACGAAATTATGTGCTTCTTCAAACTTTCTTCGGAACCCTCTATTTTCCAGACATTTTGCGCGAAAGAAAATACTGCTCTCCTCTCAAGGGGTGATTTCGACCCCCCTGAAGCAGCCCGAGGGCTATAAAATAGGTTTATGTTTCGTGCAAATTGTTCTGCCCGCACACAAAGTTCCCCAATTTTCCGAATTTTCCCGCGGTACAATCTCCAATATATTAAGTAGCACTCGAAACGCTTTTCCGCGAAATTTCGCTCGGCGTCGGGCGACAAGCTCTGCCATTTTATTACAGAAAAAGCGAGACAGGGGCGAGGGGGGGGTGTTGAGTTCCGAGCGAAATGAGACTGTTTATGGGCCATTGATCCTTCGGGGTGGCGTGTTAAAAGCGAACGTTAGAAGTCGGAGGAGGAGCGATCATCGATCGGCCCCTGTAAAACGTAACATCGTCGTAATTCAGAGCAGGCGGTGTATTTACTTCGGGCTTAAGGCGCGATTTACAACGGTGTTGCAGGCTGGTCTCTCGGAGGCCAATCGATAGAGCGACTTTGGTAATTGTGTCGATCGGTTTCCCGGCATATTCGACGTCGTAAGGAGCTTAGCTTTCTCGCGCAACATCATCAAATCAAGGTAGTCGTCCCATGCAACCGCTGCAAAATTTCACAATTTTCATAAATACATTCAAGATCACTTACGTTACAATTGCCTTTTATAATTCAGTTAACTACTCTTTCGTCGTGCCGAACAACTTTTTATACAGTTTCAAGAAATGCAGTGGATCCGCAAAACAGAGTTGGGCAATGATCAACTAATATCTAAAAATGCCTAATAGTCTTGTAGAATGTTATTCATAGCAAAATAGTCTTACAAGGAGAACCCCCGCTCTGTCCCTCACGGATTTTCTTCAGACTTTACATAGTTATAGATCTCGTTCCCCTGATTACGAAAATACCCCATTATAGGGGCAGACACTCAATAGTTTTCGAGATATTTGCAATTAAAGTTTCATAACCGTAAAATATATATAGTTTAGTTCAGTTTTTTACCAAGCAATGGTAAAAAAGTATTATTATCTTTTGTATATGTAGTAATAGATCTAGTGTTTCTTCTATAAAATAATAAGTATCATTTTCAATTAGTCCTTTAGCGAATAAAAATATTTTATTTAAAATTTATTTAACATTGAAAATCCATTTTCCATGAAAAAAAAACATTAAAAAATAATTTACCACGAAGGGATTCGAACTCGACCTGCGGCGTAACAGTTCAGCTCGCTGCTGTTACGTCACACCATTGCTTGGTAAAAATCTGAACCAAACTGATATTTTACGGTTATGAAACTTTAATTGCAAATATCTCGAAAACTATTGAGTGTCTGCCCTTATAATGGGGTAGTTTTGTAATCAGGGGAACGAGATCTATAACTCTGTAAAGTCTGAACAAAATCCGTGAGGGACAGAGCGGGGGTTCTCCTTGTTAGTCAAAACTTTCTGATTAGTTAGTGATAACTCATCTATATAAATAAAAATGTAAATGTTTGCTTGTTCATAATCTAAGATCCCCGAAACGGCTGAACGTAGAAAGCTGGGGTTTAAGCCATTAGACGTAGCGTTTCTTCGGGAAGGTTTTAGGAAAATCCGACAATCCGGAATTCATATACTGCCAGAAAGATGGGAGCAAGTGGTCGCTAGTGATGGGCAATACTTTGAATAAAATGTTTTTGTTCCTTATAATTTAAATAAAGCTTTTATTTTGTAAAATAAACAGCGAGAACTTATTCAAGGTTCTAATAAAATTGATATAATACCTGATACAATTCCAAAATGTCTAGTAATTGATTAGATACCAACATATCTAATAACGTAAACAATATCTTAAATAATAAACGGTTAAAACGAGATCAGGATTGTTACTATATAATTTGCTTCAACGAAATCATCGCAATTTAATGTCCGAATACTTTTTGAAGAGAGAGGCAGTAACAACATTAGAAGAATTGCGTTCTCACGTTATCTTGAATTTACCAAAATTGTTAAAGCAGAGATACACATAGCTCGTGTGTCGTACAGCTGTTCTAGAAAATTCTGGTGTGCGTAAAGATGCGCAGTCTAAGCTACTTGTCATTCCGTGTTCTTTGACGTAAAGGCGAGATGCGCGTACTCGTATAAGTATTGCGCGAAAATCGCAATAGTTCCGAGTCGTTGCGTCATTAAAGGCAACGCGTTGAATAATCATTTGTCACTATCGGGGCCAAACAAGCAGCCCAGTTCGTCGGCGATAAGATAACGCGTCTGGAAACAATAATGACACCGCGGCTGACTATCTAACTACAAGAGCAATCCCCGAAGAAACTCGTCCCCATTATTCTGGTCTAGATAAGGCCGACAATGCCGGAACAGTAATCGCTGTTTCCGGCCGAAAGTCAGAGGTCACTCGGTGACCAAGTGGTAGAACATTATCGAGAATCTTCCGGGCGGCGCCCGCTTATGAATCCTCTCTGGGTGGCCGAAGAAAGGACCGAGGGAAAGCGAGAGACACCCGAGATGACTCGGAATGATAGAAAATTGCTGGCAGGTCCGAGGTGGAACGACTGCGCACGCTTTGCCAGGTAAAAGTGTCACGAGATGCCCACTTGGACACGATCTTCGAGAGAGTTTCGTTTGTCAATGGCAACTGACGCGGACTTTTCTGCCTTTCATGTCCCGGCATTGTGTACTCGTTGCCCTTCCCTGCATAATACCTCTTCTACAAAGGTAATTCTTCAATACCGGTCGTGTTAGTCGCTCGCAAGAGCATGTGCTCGATTTTCAAACAATACTTCAGACAAATTCAAGTATTGCATGATCACAAACAAGAGAAACATTTTATGACAACCGGATAATGAGCAACCTACAATCGATTTACTTTGCAGAGATTAATCGTCGCGTTTTACGTAGAACAGCAGAGCATTCAAGACAATGATTGTCACGCTAAGTTTCTGAATTTCACAGAAATGTGACTTTGCTCGTAGCAGAGACAAATGTGACTCCTGACAACTGCTAATTATTCTCAATGGTATATTTGCATGAACAAACAATTCTTATCTCGTGACATTGTTCGCATTTTAAACGCTATTCAACAGTAGAAGTCAACCGTACAATAATTATCGTCATTCAAATTTGAACAAGATATTTGATTTTTGAAAAATAGTACACGTGTTATTGTAATATTTTACTTCGATGAATATCAATGTATTCTTTTCAACAGTATGAAATTTAGAAGCAAATCGTGATGTATTTGAATTGTCTATCATGAAATGAATGAAAATATTATTTGATTCAATACCGTATATTATTATTCGTAACATTTCTATTTTCCCTTCAATCAGATATGTTGTTAAAAAAATTAGCGAAATGTACTGGAATTGGTTCGAGGCCATATCTTATTTTCTTGAAAACATTGATGGTCAAGCTGTTGGCTTATATGATTGGCGGAAATGAGTTTTGCTATTGAAATTAGTATTAAATATACAAAAGTATATTTATACAATATATTAAATATAGTGTATACTAAATAATGTATACAATATGTACTAAATAAACTAAATGTACTAAATGATGTATACAATAGTATTAAATATTAAAATAAGTTCATATGATATTGGCACTATTCAATAGTACATCTTATTGAATCACCATGTATTTTTTTTGTTTTGATAGGATTTTTTTCTCAGTGTATTCTAATAAAAGGTTGCCTTGAAGCAACATAATTTTAAAACAATTTCTCGTTAAAATCGAGAACAACGAAGATAGTTGGCACGTTCAGTTAGGTTTCGGATCGATCGTCGATTTCTGATAGCAGATTGATATCGATTCGTCAGTAGGCCATCGAGTCCACGTCGCGGACGATCGCGTAACCGCGCCGTTATCGCGGAACCTGTTTAATTCGTTGAGCGTTAGTATCGATTAGTTGGCCGGTGCCCCGATTAATCACGAGAGCAAACATTGTCGTGGACGAGCGGAAATCACGTCGGAGAGCGGCCGCTGTCTCCGCGTGGCGGCAGCCGCTACCGGATCCTGGACTAGCCGATCCAGGCCCGTTCCGACGCCGTAATTAGTTAATGGACTATGAAAATCGATCCCTCGCCACTACGCTGCGTGAGGCGAAATACGCACCCGCGGCTAATAAAATCAGTCCGCGGATATTCCGCCTAACGTTCGCTCGCATTGATTCAATTACATCCTGAAGGATGCCGATGTTCGTTGCGAGCGGTGATGAGGAGGAACGAGGGTGGAGAAGAGCTGGCGAAATTCTAGGAGAAGATAGAAAGAAATAGGAGCTGCATAGATATTTATTTCTTCTCTTAATTACTTCATTATGCCACAAGCAATATTATCGTGTTTTTCTCAATTCTAGCGTTTTCACTTTTCTGTGAAAATGTCATAATGTTCATAATGTCACGTGACTAATCGGTACTGGCATGGAGGGGGTATGTTATTCCCCTCAATTCCCCTAATCGAAAAATTTAAACCCTTAGCACTCGAGTGGTGACTCTGAGGCGCCGCTAAAAATTGCTGTACCATTATTCGAAATATTGTTTACATTACTAAATATTTTAGTGTCTATTCAATTACTACACATTTAAGTATTGCGTGAGGTATTATATCAATTTCGTATTCATACAAAGGAAAGAATTAATATAGAACGGAATTATTCTAGGTCGAAAGAAATGTTTAATTTTCCAGTTAAAACATGTCCAAGTGCAAAGGGTTAATAGGCTCGAAACAATGTATCGACATTCTTAAATTCGGTTAACGTTTCCGCTGTTACTCCGCGTCGTTAACCTTTCTTTCGTAAAATCAAACAATACGATCAAACAATAATTCATTTAGTCTCGCTGTTGCAATCTCTCGAAACCTTGCGCTGGAAAGCCATAAGAGACAGGGTGAAACAGGAGCAGCTTAATCTCGCGAGTGCGTCAGGTCGAACAGCGGCGGCGCATAATTCCGCGATTCGCAGCTTCCAGGCGAGGTTGCATTTAGCAGCGGCGGTAAAAGGCGAAAAAGTAAGAAACGGGGTAAATGAGAGAGAATAAAAGGGCTCGTACGGTAGGACGACGTGGGGGTGAAACACACACACAGATAGAGAGAGGGGGGGGGGACAGGAAGGGGTGCACGGAAAATTCTCGATGCTCGGGTGCGTGTTAATGCGCACAGGCGGTCGGGAATTGATCCATAATTCACGGTACGATTGTGCGGCGAATAATCAAGGAATACCGGGCGGGGTCACGCGATGCATAAAACTGCGAGAACCTCGGGTGCATCTATCTCTGAATTGGAGAGCCCGGCGCTCGTTTCGGACACGGGGGGTGGGGGCGGTAAACAATATACGGGCATGGTTCTATCGAGAGAGCCCCACGACGGAATTCGCCGGGAATTTGCCGGGGATCCCGAAGAAATTGCGGCGAAATCGCGGGCTCGATCAGGATTTGAACGTGTAGCCCCGGCGTCGATTGTACGAGATAGTGGAAAGGCAATCAGAGGCGATACCGATACGGAGCACGTTAGGGAAACTTTCCGGGAGGTTAACGCCATTCCCCGAATCTCCAATGTTCCGTTCGCGGACCGGAATTTTCACGGGAAGACGTCTCCTTTATTCGGTCACACAGTCTCTCTCTTTCTCTCTCTCTTTCTCCATCGCGCGCGCGCGACATCCGCTTTAATACGGTAACTGCTGGACCTATATCCTCCGCATTGAAATCATGTTTTCGTTCAACCGGAAGCTGCGTCACCGATGCTCCATCGGGCCACTTATTTTCCTTACTGTTCTACTGAACTACGAGATTTCATACCGATTTTCCTGTGGTCTGGTTGCCTGCTGACCTAGTAACGCTGATCGACACTGTGTTCTCAAAGCTATAATATCAGATGATTGCATAAGTTCGTGCCCGACATGAAAATAATATTGAATGGTTAAATTTGAAAGAGTACAAATTTATTCATCAATTATGTTAGCCGCCATTCTTTTATAAGGTAAGGTGCGGTAAGTTCGTGCCCGACATGAAAATAATATTGAATGGTTAAATTTTAAAGAGTACAAATTTATTTATCAATTATGTTAGCCGCCATTCTTTTAAAAGGTAAGGTGGGGTAAGTTCGTACCCGACATGAAAATAATATTGAATGGTTAAATTTTAAAGAGTACAAATTTATTAATCAATTATGTTAGCCGCCATTCTTTTATAAGGTAAGGTGGGGTAAGTTCGTAAACGGGGCAAGTGCATATACTGGTTATTTTTATTATAATATGAGCGAAATTTCTCTAGCTCGTATTTATTAATGTACTATAAGTTAATATGAACTATTCGACATAGATGTCGCCCAAGAATAAAGGTATTTTCCTTAGTTAAATCAACCAGTGCTGAACAGTCACGTGAGAAGTACATATACAACTTTGAGGTTTGTTTAAAAATGGATAACTATAAAACTAAACAATATAATTTAATGCAATAAAGAGCATTTTATATCAGGCTTGTTAGTAATTCTGCTCTTGCCAGATCGAGGGTTTATGTAACGCATAAAATAAATTTTTGACGCAACGCCATCTTGCTCAACTGTTTGTCGGAAGTTGGCAAAGAACGGTTCTTTCACAAATATTTGACACATATATTATTTCTATGAGTTATCGATCGTATGGAAGGGGTGAAAAAGCCCTTGTCTTTAGGGGTTCGAAAGATATTGAGTTCAGTGTCATGGAAATTTACTACCTCGTCGATCGTACACACGATTGTGTCTTCTGGAATACGTAGTATAATCACTTGCTTTGCCCGCGTATTTTGTATTCGAATTGCAGCAGAAAATTGTATAAATCATGGCATCTCTGTTCAACGAACGCTAAGAGAATCAGGTAAACCAAATCGTATATTCTAATAAATTTCATTGAACCACCACCAGCACCAGGCAGTTCCAAATCCGGGTCCCGCCAAGTTCGTCCTTTAATCCCACCGGGAATTCGAAAATCTACCATCACACGGAATTCTAGACGACCCGGCTAAAGCAGAACCGCCTAGTTGAAACGAACCACGTTGAGTCGCCAAACAAAATTGCACGAACCCTGGAAAACATTCAGCAAGCCTGGAAGGTAGCAAACCCAAAATCCCCGGCGACTCCTCGTCTACCGTTCCATCGTGGAAAGAGGGATGATCGCGATGATGGTGAAACGCGTTGACAAAAAATCGCGGAACTGTCGGGGATGTCGGAGCGATCGGGACTAGGAAGTTAACTAGGTTAACTCGCGATCAGCATCATTCTCGAAGCTGGATAGAAGTTGCGGAGGGTGGAAAGTAAGTTTTCTTTGTTGGATAAAATCGATAGGAGAGTCCCGTGGCAGGTTTTATGAAAATTCTGACTGAAGTAGAACAAGCGAGGTGAAACCCAGCCGGAGGTAGCCAGGTAGCCTGGAAAGTAGCGTCTCCTCGGCTACCGTTCCATTCTGAAAAGAGGGATGATCGCGATGATGGTAAAAAGCGTTGACAAAAAATTGGGGAAATGTCGGGGATGTCGGAGCGATCGGGACTGGGAAGTTAACTAGGTTAAGTCGCGATCAGTATCGTCTTCGAAGCTGGGGAGAAGTTACGGGGAGTGGAAAGTAATTTTTCGTTGTTGGATGAAATCGATAGGAATCGCGTTATGAAAAATCCGGAAATCTACCACCGCACAGAATTCTAGACGAACTGACTAAAGTAGAACCACCTAGCTGAAACCGAGCCACGGTGAGCGCCAAATAAAATAGATTCTGTGAAGAGGGATGATCGCGATGATGGCAAAAAGCGTTGACAAAAAATCGCGGAAGCGTCGGGGATGTCGAAGCGACCGGGACTAGGAAGGTAACTGGGTTAAATCGCGATCAAGGGAGAGGGTGGAGAAGGCGGAAAGTAATTTGTCTTTGTAGAATCGAATCGATACGAGTTCTGTGGCAGCTTGTATGGAAATTCCGGAAGGACGGGGGTGATGTTAAGATGGGGCAAGGCCGGGGACGAAGAAACGGGAAGAAAAACGGTCTCCGGGGATAGCTGGAGCTGCGTTAGATGCCTGGGTCAAAGGAAGTACCCGGCGCGGGTTGGTGGTGGGCCAGTCGGCGGGTAGAAGAGGCCGGGTCGGATTGAATCGAGGGGGTCTGCGTGTTGTCGGATGTCCCGCTGATCGATAACCTAACCTATTAACCCAGTGGGGCGGCGCGCGTGCGTCGCCGCCACGTAGGCGTCACGGGAGTAACCGTGACATCACGGGACTCGTCGCAATATCGATTGAAAAATCCGGGAAATGTCCCAGGACGCTGAGAGACGCGCTGTTCTGGGATCCTGGGCCGGCCTCGGAACCGAGCAACCGGAATCCCCGCGCCACACCGGCCTCCATTGCCGTCGATGCTCGCTTTTCCGTGATTTTCACGAGGCCTGCTCGCTGTCCTACTCTTTCTGGTCCGCGTGCGTATCCCTGCTCGTACACTCTTCGACAAAACGATAGCACGCGCGTGCTATCTTCAATCCCTCGGACGGCGGACCATTCTTATCACCGAACTGCAGATCTTTATGCCGAAATGAAAATGTTTCATAAAATTGATGCAGACAAATTTTATTATTGGTTTATTGGAAGTATTAACAACGAGCACAGAACACAATTTCATTCGTATTTCCCTTGAGCTTTATGCAAGAAACACCTCGAAAAATGTCGTCTTTAAAAAATGATGAACAAAGCAGCGAATGGTCCTAGATATAATTAATAGACTGCGGAAATTCTATTTTGCATAAATATGATCTATTAATTATGTCTAGGGACATTGCCTACTTTGTTCGTCATTTGTTAATGACATATTTACTTAGAGGTATGTCTTGTATGAAGTTTAAGGACGATTGGATGAAATTGTGTTACGTACTCGTTGTCGATACGTTTTAATATTGACATTTCCTGCGATGGCTTGCCGATTATTTTTAGTTGAATTATATATTATGCATTGTCTGCCGGGATATCGATAATATGAAATTAACATTGTGACGTCCACGTCCGCATGTAGATAACGGTTCTATTTCTGATTCGCAACCGAGGGATGCAATCTTAACAACCCTTACGACAATGGGGCTGTTCATTGAACATCAGCACAATGAACAAGACACGATCGTATCTGTCCTCTGCTATTTATGTTTATCGTAAGTAGCACGTTTTAGATGTTTGCGCAGTTCGTACGGTCGATGAAAATTCGGACTAGCTCCTTTAACACTAAACCTACCGTTACATCATAAATATTGCTGGACCATTATTCAAAATATTATTTACATTATTAAATATGTCGGTATCTAATTAATCAGTAAACATTTAGGTATTGTGTGAGGTATTACACCAATTTCGCAGCTATAAAATTAAAAAAATATAATTTTCGAGTTAAAATAATAAAATGATAAAATAGCTCCGTATGCAAAGGGTTAATCATTCGCTCACTCTCATTCGTCAACTTCGTTTCTCGCTCACTCACAGGTACCACAATTGTAGTAACTCCAGAAAATCCAAGTCAAAGCGTTGCACAATCGAGGCGTTCGTTTCCCGAGGGAAACAACAGGGTCAAGTCGAGATCGGTAACCTAGACGATAAGTTGGAAACGAGATTTCGATGATTGAACGTCTTCCGCTGGCGATCGTAAAACAATACTTCAGCGTCCCCAGTAGAGGCGTAATAATAACGAGGCGGGCGAGTTCCTTTTTCATTTCGCTGTACACAATTACCGCCATGAAATTTACGGGCACGATAAAAGGCGGGGGTGGAAGAGGCATGGCGTCGTCGTCGTCGGGATTCCAGGGGGAGAAAACCGTTGCAGCTGCGGGAGACGTTCCCGGGGAGTTTATTTTTCAATGTCCGACCGTATCGTGAAATAATAACGCCACGAGGCGATATAATGGAGTCCAGTCTGACCGATACACAGGATTAACTCGGTAATAAAAGTTCGAGCCACCGAGGGAACCGTGAAACGGCTTTTATTAGTCTGATAGACCACCGTTTGCTCGGTTTGTGATGGAACCCCGAGTCTAATTGACCTCTTTCCGAAAGTGGAGGCTCCGGTAAAAGTGCCTTCTTCGTAAATAAATTTCGCTGAACAAGTGGACGACAAGTGGAGACGAAACGGGGAGATGATCTTTTCGTGGATAAGATTATCGTAGGATTTAAGGCCGAAAACTGTTCGTCCACTCCTGCCATCGGTGCTAAAATGGTTCTAATTTTGGAAAATGCATTTGGCGAAACTACCAGGAAATTGTAATTTATTCAGCTGCTTTGTTTTTGGACAGGTCACTCGAGATTTTCGGAGATTCTTCCACGAGAAAATTAGAGAAAGAGGTTGAGAATCGATCGGATGCAGGGTAGACTTCTTGGCGATGCTTTTAGAGACCACTTTAAACGAGTCTTAAGTATCCTGCATATTATTGAATAATAAACAAAGTTTTAAAAGTAGTTTGTACCCTTATTTGACTCATTTTTTGGTTCATCAGCTCTTGGAGATGCTGAGAATCATCTACTACTAGTAATTAATCTCATACTGGCACTAATAATACGACACAGTTTTCTACATACATATTCATATGTGTCCTTTATCGCATTTTACTTTAAACTAAATTAATTCAATGTAATTTTTACGATATTGTCAAGAATGAACATGAACGTTGTTCATATAGCGTTAGTATCTTTTTCCATTAAACATCTTGAAACAAAAAATATATGATTTAGATCACTTTCATAATTATGGGCATATATATTTGCATATAATGCATTATTTCTTTATAGATCATTTTATGCAAATCTCAAAACGATCCCAAAACAGTAAACCAACCACTCCATAATTATCCATCCTGTCTGCAATTTTATTAGGATCGATGAAACAAAAGGTCCGACAAGAACACCTTGAAGACGGTAATCGATAAAACCGAGCGACGCTTTTTCTAGAATGAGAGCCTCCCCGATCGAGCCGTGGACACCATCACCGTAGAGAATTATCCGACAATTCCACCTCTGCTGGAATTATTCTAAGGAATCGAGCCGACATAATTTCGCCGATTGAATTTTCCATTGTCGGTCCGAGCGAATCATTCGAGAACGGTGAGGCGACTGGTTGAGGGATGATCCGCGTCGGAGCCTGTTGATCCTGTCTTTCCCTGAAAAAATTGCATTCCTCACGGCACTTTGGCCTCTTAAACCCACGAACCACCGCCTTCGATGTTACGGACTCAATTTCTTATCCCTTGTATAGATCGTAAAGGAAAGCTCTGTGCAAAATTTCAGCTTTCTAGGTCCAAGGGTTTAGCATGGGCGTTGATCGGTGAGTGAGTGAATGAATGAATGAGTCAGGACTGCATTTTTATATATATAGATAAAAGTTAATCAGTATTCAGATTTCTACTTGCAATATAAAAAATTAAAAGTCACCACCATTTTTACGTGTAATTATACAGGGTGTGGTCGGACGTGTGGTACAACCGAGCAGGGGGTGATACTACAGTAAATGCTCCTTCCTGTATATTTTTGACTTCTCGATGTCATACCTCGATGGCTGTAAATCTTGAGATAACGCTAAAATAATTTTGGCCTCGAAAAGTGGGTTCCTGGACCACTGTGCACTGTGGCGGCGGGTTCATTTGTCGCAGAGCACACGCGTCGCTGTGCAATCCAGGCATCAGCATACAGCTGCGCCATAATCGAGTTTCTCGGTAGGATTTAAAAATACGCTTCCGTAACGGCAAGCGTTCCGGCGCCGAAGATCGGATTACAACGGCGCTCCATCTGAAAGTTCGCCTCTCGAAGGAAGCCCGGAATGTTTCTTGTTCACTATTGTTCGCCCATCCTCGCGTTGACCCGGTAAAAGTAAACTCCTCGCGAGCCCCGTACTCTCTTTCAGTTTCCCTTTAATGATTATTATTCTTGTTTTAAGGGCGCGGCCGCCGCGGCGCCGCCGCCTTTCTGGAAATTCAAAGTAGTTCCTCCCTTATGAAACAGCCGCGGCTTATTTAACTTCTCGAAGGAAACTTAGGATTCTCATTTAACCCTGCGGTGCCACGGCAGCGTGCAGGAAGCCCGAGACCGTCTTCGCCCCCTCCCCCCGTGAATTTACAACGGAGCTACTGCTATGCTGGTTCGAAAGCTGTTTGAACGTCCAGCGTAATTTCCTTGTCGGCGGGATAATTGTATTACAAGCGGACTCTTCCGGGTCTCGTTCGAACGAGCTCCGCGCAGATTCTTAACCTGGACCTGTTGTTCGACAAGCAACCGCAACCGGGCCGCCTGGAATCCGGCGATTAGTAGAATGCGGATGTTTATGCAATTTGCAATTTTTGTAGACGAATTTTAAGAAAGTGGAATAAAATCGAATAAATAAAAATTGTACTAATATTTTTAAATTATCGACCTAATAGATAGCTGTTCTACAATATGTATTATCCGAAAACTCCTGTTTCAATAAATTAGTTCGGTTAATGGAGGTTCTACTATATCGTGGATTGAACGAGTAGATACTATCGAAACTGCGTCGTGTCTGGTATCATTTTAATCAGAAAAATGTGAGGAATATGTCGACGCGTGTTTCATAAGAGAATAATTAAATACAGAAAAATTGCTTCACTCAACTAGCGGCGAGAGATCAAAGCAGTATTTGCGTATGTGTGAGTGCCGAATTTATTTACGTATGTCGAGGCATTAGTGTCCATCTAGTCGGCTCATCAGCGAGCATTAGTCAGCCGGGAACATAACTGTTAGGACAATAGCTTCATTCGGGTCAGAGGCTGGTCCGTGGCGTCTTCCGCATCGAAACGCTGACGGTCAAGAGGCTGGAACGACTCTTCCAGGGGTAAAGGAAGCGTTCCTCGTGTCCTCGAGGATGTTTTTCATGAACGGGACAGCACGGGGCGGGAAAGGAGGAGCAGCGGGAAAGGAGGAGCAGCGGGACTGCGAGAAGGGCGCGCAGGGAACAGGGCGGAGTCCCGGTCGATATCAACGCGAGCACTCTCTCTCTCTCTCTCTCTCTCTCTCTCTCTCTCTCTCTCTCTCTCTCTGTCTCTCTGTCGCTCTTTCTTTCTCTCCTCCATGCTCCTGCGGGAACGGACACGAAAATTAGATCGTCGTCTGCCGCTTATGAAAACAACCCCGTAAAGCAGCTCGGGGACTCTGCGATGGGTAATCAAGCCGCTCGACCGCGTTCGGATCGCATCCGTTCGAAATGGACGATCCTGCTTCCTGTTCCACCGCTCCTTCATCTTTGCCACTTAAACGGCCATTCGTTTTCGAACACTTTTTCCAAAATATCATTCAACTTACTAATCTGAAATTTCTGTGGGCATCTGAACCAATATTTTCAACGTGTGCTCTCAATTTTTTTTTTCAATTATTTATTTAAGGTCGCATCAACATCTAGGTCATTAGCGACCACAAGAATTATGACATGTGAAATACAAATTTAGATTCTTAATCATTGATTGAAACAAGAATCAGAACATTTTTTTATATCAGCGTATTTGCCTCCTTTAAGGGTACACGTTTTCTCTCTAACATTTTCTTTCATCTTAAACCTATTTTCAAGCACCCAACATACGTTCGTCCTGCACATAATTTTATTACTCGTGAATGTATCGCTAAAGATTTTATTTCAAACTTGTTCAACTTCACCTTACTTTACTACCTCCGTTCTTACCACAATGACTTTTTGCCACTGTGCCAATTTAACAGCGAGGTGCAAAACAAGTGAAAGAGATGAGGGGCGGATGATGGTCGAGAAGGGCTCGCGAAATTGAAAAAATCATTCTCTCTTTGCGGAAATTGAGGTCGAGCAGGCCGAAAAAGAAGCTCGAATAAAACCTTGGAACTGCTTTCCTTAATTGGAGATTCACTGGGTCAAGAACGAAACGCGAAGTTCGTTGTAATTGTTTGAAATACGCCATCCGTGTGCTGGAAGAATGTCGAAGAATCTTCCTCGACGATCCCGAATTTATCTGGATCGTTCGTCGCCACGCCGGTTATGAAACGGGCGACGTCACGGTTTCATGGATTTCAAGCAGGGCACCTTACTTTTTCATCCGCGACGCCCCACTCCTCCCCTCGTTTTCTTTAACTGTTTTAATATCGATTTCGATTCTTGAAACAATCTTGAAGAACCTTTATTCCGAATTATTGTTGTGGATAACCGAAATTTCCAATTACAGTAAGTGCACCCTTTACAGCAGAACTACCGAGGTTAAGACGAAGCTAGTTCTACCAAAACCAATCAAAATGACTGGCCTTTAAAAAATATGTAATAATAGAATATTTTTATATTTATTGATTTATTACTATCTTACAAACGGAATGTTGGGTCGAATATATCTTTGAAAATATTATGTGCTGGTAATCTTCTCGCTTTAGACCCTCCTTTTATTTTTCCCAACTGGATCTTGTATTCTTTCATTTTCGTCTTCAGAACTTGCAGGCACACAAACACGTCTTCTTTTACGTAAATTCAAAATATCTTTTAATTCACTTGCCGTGGACTCCTGAACATTTTCTTTGTCTCTATAATCTCATTATTACTATTTAGCCTCCCCAAAACGTAACATTTACCCTATTATATTACTATTATCACTGTAAAGTTCAATTTAATTTTCTTCTGATTTACTTTTTTACATTGTTCACTTTTTGCAACTGTTCAGAGATTTTCAATCGTTTTGCCTATTCCAATGGCTATGGTATACAAAATGACCTTGTGAAACAACATCGATAACTATGTTACGTTATATCGCAGCTATGTTCATGTTTATGTTGTGACGCCAAAATAAGACGTTGCGCAAAACATCAATAAAATATTTCAATTCAAATTATCAAATATAATAAACGATTTCGAGTTCGGTAAACGAATCATTGAATACTTTTCTACTTAGAGAAGTACCAGTCAAAATGACTGGTATTGGTACAAGTAGCCATGATATAAAATTATTTTGATTCTGAACAAATTAAACAAAAATAAAATTCATTGTATCACTCCTTTAGTTATCTCTGTAGAAGTCATTACGGGAAAAAAATGTAACATGAAGTAGGAATTTTAAATTGAAATTGCAAAACCCCAGTCATTGTGACTGGTTTGGTAGTTCTAGTGTTCATAAATTTACAAAGTTTAGGATCCGGCAGCATCGTTTCTTGTGTTGCAGGGTAGAATGTACAGTATCCAGTGTATGTGGAAAATAAAATAGGGACTGCGACGCAGCAGATAATAGCAGGAAATTTCGGTTCTTTGTATTGAGAATAAAGGTTCATTGTAACTGTTTTAATTGGAACCTTTATGTAACAGAATCCAGCAGTTATTTTCAGAACCGGTTCGATCCCTGGTCGCAATGTTCACGAGGAATCGTAACGGCGAGAGATAAATTGCAACTACCCGCTGCGAGCTCTTCAGGGACCGAGGATCCCCTCTTTCGTCATCCGCCATGTCAAATCGAGCGAACCTTTCAAAGAAGGTTTACGATCCACCCGTGAAAAATCTAGGGACTCGTGGAGAATCGGTGCGAATATATCGAGATCCCCTGGTCCATTAAATTGCCGCGAAAGAACAATAAAATTTCGTCAAATATGTAACTATGAAATCCCGCTCGCTGCCTGTTTTGTAATTCGAACCGCGAGGGTAACCCTTTGAACTCATAACGAGTTTAATTCCCAAATCATACAGTGACTCCCACTAATACTCGGACACTCTTAAAAAGATCATAACTTTTTTAATATTGGAATATATGATTTGAAATTTTTGGAGAAGTCAGAACAATTGGTTTTCTACACAACGAGACAAGAATTTTTGAAAAAAACTGCAAGTTGTCGGAATTGCATGGAAAATACTGAAAATTGTATTTTCCAACTTTTTTATGTGGGCTTATATGGAAAATTTAGAAAACACGTTTCGTAGATCTGTATCAATTAAACGTATTCTGAAGATTTCATCAAAATGAGCTATAAACGTTTAAAGATGATAAAATTGCAGTTTTTCACGATTTTCATCCTCCAACTGCAGTAATTCAAAGGATTCTTGCATCTTTCAATGAAACTACATGTTTCTATAAAACTTTCACAGTGCAAATAATGAACACAGACCTGCAAAACGTGTTTGTTAAAATTTCAATATAGGCACGCATAAAAAAGTTGTAAAATGCAACTTTTAGTATTTTCTCTACAGTTCCAACCAAATGCAATTTTTGAAAAAGTTTCCTTCCACATCCTGTAGTAAACTAAAATTGCTCTAGCTTCCCAAAAAAGTTAAAATCGCATAGTCCAATATAAACAAAGTTATCGTTTTTTAAAGAGCGTCCAAATATTAATGGGAGTCACTGTATCTTTCCCCCTAGAAGATTTTTATTCCCATGAAATTGAACCTGTTTTCTCGTACAACACTAGAATATTTAGCCAAATGTAGAATACAGAAGAATTGCCTCAGAATCACCATTCGAGTGCAAAGGATTAACATTGTTCTTTACCACATAATGTTCTTAATCAGATAATCGTTAAAAATAAATCGAATTACGTAAAATAATAAAAAAGAAAGTTTGCCGACCCCTGTCCTACACCGTTACAAAATTGCTTCAATCTCATCTATTGCATTGTATAATAATGTGCTGTTTCTCCAAATCAGTCTGCTGACCGAAATGTGTAAATTGAAATTTTGGAGACGGTAAATTTGTAATGCACAGTTGCAGCACTCTTGCAGGATTAAACTCGTTCCATTAGTAATGAATTATATAACCTTTGGCGGGGTAGAATCCATTAAATCCAGTAGCGTTCATGCATGTTGTACACTAAATTCTCGGCAGTTGGGAACATTGTTTCGTGCGCGGTATTATTTCCGAGCAATTATTCTCCTACCGGTAAGATCACAAGCGATTCTCGGTTTTCAATTAAACTAGGTTAGATCCTTGACGATGGTTATTGTGTAAATGAAAATAGACCAAGCGTAGGATACAGTTATCCTACGTAACGCAAATGCTGATCTTCAAGCACCCTTTCATTCTACATTCAAAATCAAATCAAATAATATTTAAACTGTTACGAAATGGATTTATTGGAACATTGGTTTGTAAATATTTCTGTCGTATACAATCATCAAAATTATTAAAAAATAATAATGATACATTGTAATATTTATTGCAGAACATGCTTGAGCGAAGAAGTTTGTTTAATCAATTCCCATCAGAGCATCTTTGTAATTGAAAAGGTTTATAAAAAAAACCGTACATATTTTTATATGTTCCTCGTTCATTTCACTACCGGTGATGCATTCAGTGACGAGTCCTCTTTCTAATAACTGACGCCCTCCAGACTATTCATAAGTAATAACGATAACGCATAAATGACAATTCGCGTATAATCAGCGCATTAGACAGGAAGGCAGATAAGGGAGGAGAGCATGAACCGCGGGGCTGGGAGATCTTAATTGATGCCATGCATCACCGAAAAGAAGATCGAGATTCCTAGGGGTTGTGTAGGGGGGTTGGCGGCCCGGAGCCAGATTTACATCGGGTGGATTTGCATTGAACGGGGCCGGAGACGATATTCACTTTTATCGTGGTTCGTTTACGTCGAAGAGCATCGCGATTACATTACTTTCGTTAGGAGGACACCGGGTATACGGCCGGGTAGGGAGGGTCGCGCGGTTTGCATTCCGACCCTCGTAAACCGGTAAGCCGCGCATAAAAAGAGCATAAATGAATGCTTAACGTTCTGCGTGGAGCGTGGCGTCCCCGCTATTTGGGTCGGGATTTAGCGCGTCTTAGAAACGCGACCGTGCACTATTCTGGGGTGAATATCACCCCCGCACTTGAATTACATGTGATGTCTTTGTTACGACCGAGCGAGTCTCCAGCTCGAGGACGCTCTATTTAGAAACTAGACAAAGTGCACTCTTAGTAATAATTGAAATCAATATATAAAATAATATTATTAACCTAAAATCGTATAATATTAAATTTCATGAACCTAAATATGATCTTATTCTAATTAGCAATAATAACCCCACATCACCTAACCGATTAGAAAGAATTGTTAATATGCCAGAATTATAGGCTCTCATATTTTGATAATAAATAACTAAACAATATGAAATTAACCCTAATCCATCTCAACCTAATAAAATTCTTAAAATATTAGGTCTTATAATTATTAAACATATTGAAATAATAAATAAAATTAATAAAAACTTAAATCGATTTATATATACATCCCCTCTTATATAATCTACGCTATAAATTAAAATAAAAAAAGAAATAATTAAAACTACCCTTATATATATTAACCCCATGTAATCTAAATAAATTATATAATTAAGCCTTATTCTTCTACTTATAAAAATTACTCATTATAATACTAATATTAAATTATATATATATACATATATATATACCTATTAATATAATTAATATTCCTAATAATAATATAATTACCCCATAAATAATTAAACTATACATGATTTAAAGTTAATAAACATCTTTGAATTCACAATTCAATATTTTCTGTTAAACTATTTAAATAAAAGAAAATTAAATTTAAAAATATTAAATTTAATGGAAATCAATGTAAAATTAATACAATATAATCAATTATTTTTCTACTATTAACCTTTAAATAATAATTTATCTCCCCATGTTGCAAGTAACAATATATATATATATATATATATATATATATAATAATAATAATAATAATCTACGGAAATATGAACACAATGTTCTAAGAAGATCCTTCAGTTTCAAGAAAATTCTTGTAGGATCAGCGCGTTTTCGGGGGTGAATTTCACACGTGATGTCTTTCATTATTTCGAAAATAGGGGAGTCCGTGGATATATGCGCCGAATACGATGTTCCTCAACAGCCAATGAAGATCCTTCAAGTTTGTCCAGGGAAATTCTTACGGGATTCACAGGGTCTGTCAAAGTGACCCGATGACTAACAAATTCCGCGGAAGGATCCTCAGAAGGATTTCAAACGAAAGTTCCAAGGGCCTCTCAAGGTGCTCCAAGCTTCTTTAAGACCCTTCAAAGGATAGCTCAAGGCAACATCTGAAATTCTTCAAAGGATCATTCGAGGATACTTCAGGATCTACCCAGTCCTCCGAAGATTACCTAGGGGTTCTTGGAAGTTCTCCGGAACTTTTCGTAGGACTCCCGAGGTTCATTCTTCAAAATCGAAAGCAGTTTTCTCGAAAAGGATCGCAGTACGCAATGGGATCTACCGAGGACCACGGATCTCGATGTAAGTTCACTGAAAGTTTTCGAAAAGTCTTCGAGGTTAATTGAGATCAAGCACTCGCATTGATTAAAACTTTTTATCATCGGTAAATTAATAATTTCACATAATAATGCTAAACTGATAAATATAATACTATAACACAGTACATTGCCCTTCAGGAGTAAACGAGAACCGAATAAGCGTCCATTATTAATTCATAAAGTTCTACTACGAGTGTAGTGCTATTTCAGTTCACAGAACGACTAAATTCGTTACAACGAGTAGCTGCAACTACTCTAGAGCAATTTGATTGTCCTGCTATCTCTGACCAAGCTGAATCAACTGGAATTTATTAGTGGAATATGGTAAATATGTGTGGACTGCAGCGAAATACAGTTACGAAAGCATTTCTGTCCTCACCATTAACCTACTTTTCAAATAAAATTTGGCACTACATATTTTTGTACCTTGCTCCGAGTGTGCATGAACTTGATGCCATCAGGCAGAGTTGGGTAAAAATTTTATTTAAATAAAAATTTCGAATAAAGTGGTGTAAAACCCACTTGGAAAAAAACCCACTTTATTCGAAAGTTTTATTTAAATAAAATTTTTGCACAACTCTGCGATCAAGTCACTAGTAATTTCACGCTGTATGTGTGTGTGTGTGTGTGCGTGTGGTCCACATAACAACTAAAAACGTTAAGATTAACATGACAACAAGAAAATATTAATTAACATTACTAACTATCGTATTGTATAACTTTGTAGAAAGTTCGTAGCGTTTGTAAATTAAAATTTCAAGCTAAAATTCCGATATTAATTCATAGATTTATTCAAGAACATATTTTCGAGGTACTTTTGCCATTTTCGAGGTAACTTCTCCTGTTATTGAATAGACATATGAATATACATATACCTTAATTTTATCTTCGATTCTTAATTTGAAAACGCTACGAATTTTCTTTCCGACCAAATACAACATTTCACGAATTGATTTGTACACCTCAGAATTTCGTCCCGATTTTCGTAGCATGATGAAAATTTATCCCGAGCATTCCCCCATTCCGAAATTTTATGTTTATTCGAACAAAAAGTTCCCGCAGCATATCCGCGATCAACTCCTAGCCGATGCAGCTGCAAGATCGCGCAATCATCTCGAATGTCTTTTCTCGATAACCTCGCGAGCGTCTTGCACGATAAAACTAGCTCCGCGTCGAATGGAAATTCGTTGGGATATCGCGTGCAATCCGCGTCGATGTTATCACGACTCGAACAATAATCACGATACGATTCTCCTGAATTTTGATGCGCGCCGATCCTGATGCACGTCCTGTTTCCGCTTCGTTACGCTTGCACGAAACGATCCGGTTCTTGATAGCCACCGTCGTACGCGACGGAAAATCACAAACAGAATCTCGCGCAGATTTGAATCAGAAATGCGACGAACGTTTACCAAACAAGTGCAGCGAAATGGAAAATACGATGAATGATATTTCGAGACGTTCATCAGTGCAACACTTGTATCTGCTGCATTTCCGTTGCATTCCGTCCAGGAAAATATTTCTCCGATATTCTTCCTTATGAAAGACAATTCTCTGTAGACATTATCTTTCTGATTTAGTTTCAACGATATGTACAATAAAGCAATGTGACATAACATTATTGTGCATTCGTGATCATGAAGATGTCGGTTATACAAGAAAAGTCTTGTTCTAAGGAAACGGGCACTGTACGATCTATGAAGAACGAATATCGTCTCCTCGTAGCGTTCAGAAGTTCGATTCGAGAGTTTAAAAATGATAAATTGTGAAGCTGACGAATTAAAATTTACACTGATTATTTTCCCGATATTGTTATCATTCTGTAATGTCTTATCTGAGCTACAGTGAGTCTACAAAGTATTACAAGTATCGGGGGCATCTGTGTGCGTTTATCTGAGACGGGTAGCTATTTTTTTTTTGAGCTTCAAAAGCCGAGCCGAACGTAGAAAAGGACAGCGCGTGTAAAGAGAGACCACGCGCGGGCCTACCAACTGTGCCGGCGACTGCGACTCTCCGCGTCTCTTTCTTTCCGATACGCTGTCCTTCCTTGCGCCCGACACGTTCATCGTCGATTAAACCACTAAATACAATTGAAATTATATCGTGTTTGGTTTTTTTCTAATAAGAAAAATGCCACGAATATATTGATGAAAGTTTTATGAAAAGATAAGTAATAATAAAAGAGATTAAATACTGGTGTTACATCGTGAGGACGCACGGGCCTTTGAACTGTGCCGACGACTACGCCTATCCGCGTCGCGTTGGTAGTCGTTCACACCGATATACCCGAGCCGAGATCAGATTACTAAAGTGGAGGGGATATGTTTTCTGCGTTTATCTGCTACAGCTTTTATGCGTTTGTAGAGGATTTACTGTACACTTTCTCCTTCGCAATTGTGACCAATAACAATTGAAAAAAAAATTATTTAGACATTAGCTAGTAAACTAATCCCTATAACGTCTCAAGTTATTCATTTTTGAAAGGTGTACAAATACTTTGTACACCCACTGCAGCTCAGATAATACAACGACGCTGAATATGAAAAGTTACAGCAACCCTTCAACATATTCATCTTAGCCAACCCTGTTAGCGATTAACACACCCCAAGCTTGTGCATACAATTCATTCTCACGGCGCGGCGGCTGTACGATAGTTCGTGGTAAATAACGCGGAGGACGTGAACCAGGGAAGAAAGAAGTGTATTTTCCCCGATGGGGCGGCACGTGCGAACTTCCACGCATCCCACACACGTTTCCCCTGAATGGGTTGTTTTTAATCCCACCCTATTTCACGATAAACAGCTTCCGACCCCAGCAGGCTTTGCCATTCATCCCTTACACCGTTTATTTGTCGTAAGACCGTGAAATATACTTTCTTACGAAAGATTAACACCGCTTCAACTGGTTTCATATTTTATAACGCGTTCCACAAGGTGTTTCTCAGAAATTATTTGCAAGTGAAAATTGAAAAGCTAAAATGTATGATACCGAATTCTACAGAAACGCACGAGGAATATATTAAAAATTGATTGATGAAATCTGGACAAATAATTCCGTCACCCATATACGGGTGACATAACAATCACTGTTTTAATGGTTCCATTGTGTCAATATCGTGGCTCATTATTCTTCTCCGAGTTCCGTATTTCCGGTGCTGGATAATAATACGTTGAACTGTAAACAGAGTGTCGCAAGTTTCACGTTGCAGCGGATCTGCCGTGAAATATTATATGCTCCAGTCTGTCATTACTACGCTGCGCAAGTTTCTGAAAGTTAACGTGCTTCCAGGCAAACCGAGAGATACTGGAATCAAATAAAATTTGGATTTGAATGCCTCTGCTAGATTAAAAATAAAATCAAGCAGCCCAAAGACTTGAAAGTTTGTATTCTACAAATTGACTGTTTTGTCAGCACTTTATTTTCTCTTGGCGTCCAATCGACGAAAAATCAATGAAAAATCAGTGAAAAATCAATACGACGAAGAGGTAAAAAATCAATTTTGTAACTTTCCCTTTCCGATCAACGAAATCCTAAGAAAGAAAGCTGTGGAAGGTGTACACAAATCGTTGAAAATCATTAAAAAAAACGTGTAAAATTGACGCGAGGAACAAAGGGGTGGTAGAAATCGGGCGTCGAAAGAGAACAAAAGATCGCTTCGCGTTCATTATTCCGCGCTCTACGGTCGCAATTTTTTCGCGGAACCGTGTATTTACGTTCCGAGGTGCACGGTCGATTTTATTTACGAATGCATGGAATTTCCGGCGGAATCGGGGCCCCGGGGTTATCCATCTTGGTTGATCAGGAGTGACGAGACCTACATTCAACGGGGCGGCTGCCTAGCGTGCAGCCCCGAAATTAACTGTCAAAGCCTGAAACGGAAGGAGCGGGAAACAAAAGGACAAGGATGTCGAGGACCGGAATCAAATCGAAATCTCGTTTTCGTCCATTGTCCTGGAGCCGTTCATCGGGAAATTCCGCAGCCGGCGCGGAACCGAGGAACACGGGGAAAACTCCATTGAAGTTTTAAAACGATTGCAAGCCGGGGAGGCACAAGTCGGCCGGAATTGTGGCGGCACAACTCTTGCTGCATCGATAACACGTTCCCTTGTTCACCGTGCATTCTTCCCCGGCCTTTTCCGCCAACAACACGTTGCTTTGCCCCTCCCCCCCCCCGTTCTGTGTCAATAATCAACATTTTCGGCCCACAGTGGGACAAAGTGATAAATTTGGTGTGAAATCAACAGAACTTTCGATATAAATGTGATAGAGCGAAGATTTTTTTTGTAAATTAAAGCTAAAATATTACAGAATATGGGATAATGGAGAGATTATGGTACATACGTTTTTTAACCTTGAAAATCTGTGTTAAACATGCAAATTTGGTCGTAAGATTTGTCTATCACCTCAGGATTTGCAAAGATTCGATTATTGTGAAAAGAAAAACGAATGAAATCATTTTTTCGTTGAAACGATTTGATAATCGACTAGTTTGAAGGTGTATTCTCATATATGGAACACGATAAAAATAAAAATAATTAAGTATCTGAACGTATCGAGTTACTTGCACAGCATGAAGCACTTCGCTCGTCATATCGCTGTCATTGTCACTGGCACTCTATGTAGGCTGTGTATGATAAGTAAGGTAAGAGGTATAACATTTTTGGCGATTATCTTTCAACCTAAAAGTATTGTTTTGCACACGGTTTCAATAAAAGCTAGACCCTTTGTACAGCTTTCTACGGTTTCAATGAAATTGGCAAGAATTTACCAAGAAATTCTTGTAGCTAGAATGACGATAAAACAAGAAAAGAGAATAAAAAGAGACATTAAGATACGCCTGTCTTCGAGCAATTCCGTGACACAATAAGAATCTTCCGCGTTTTTAAAAGCAAACATAAAAGCACCAAAAAGAAGCTTCAACGAGAACGCATTCCGCTGTTGAGGGAAGATATGAATTATTGCGTAAGCCGGTGAAAGAAACTAAAAAAGAAATGTTTAATTTCCAGACGGGACTTAAGAAAAGCGGACGCGAAACTTGCGACCACTTAGGGGCAGACTGCTGTAAGCGTGGTCCTCAAGATAACCACACGGTGAGGCCGGGCGGACAATAAAACGCGGAAGTCTTAATTTCCCGCAGACAGTTCTACTTTGAAGAATAAGTTTCGAGTGGACGTAAAACGTTAATGCAACCCGGCTAAAGGAAATTCCAATTTCTGACTGAGTATTGCCACAGTCGGTTGGGCTTGTCAAGCGCTCGCGGGAATGGTAAACAACGCGGAAACGTAATAGTCGCTACCATCGCGCCGCAGCTCCTCTGCAATTGCATCGGCCGTGCAACTTATTCCGAAGTTCCTCCCGGTCGGCATTGAATCATTTTTACGTTTAAAACTTTCGAAAAAGTCCCGGCGGAACGCCTCGGACTGGATAACGACGCCATCGCGAAACTTTCTAACAACATTAATTTTCATACGGATCCGTAAGACATTGCGTTGCGGACTTATCGAACGATCGTCGGGGCTCCGAGCCGCCATTTTCCGGGACCGATGGGTTGACGAGTATTTGGTTGCAAAAGCTGGCCAAAAGTCGATTAGAAAATTGTCTAAAATCTAAAATTTCTGCTTTTTAGATAGTTGTATATAAAGAAAATAATATTTCATTACCTTCATTAATGGTAAACCATTTTCATAATACTGTTTCTCTTAACTCGACTCTGAATGATTGTTCGCTCATTAATGATTTTTCTATATCGCAAAGAAATGTCAACTTCTTCCTTTACAGATATTTTTTAGGTAAGTGTGTACATTTACTTTCTGTTAAATGTTATGCTCAAAATTGTGAAATAACTGCGTGACGATTCAAACTGACAAACCAATACGTTCACAACTCCGAAAGTTTCTCCGACACATAGAATCCGACTGGGATGAAGCTCGACGGCCCACGTCGACTTTCAAACGCGAACCGAAAGACATCGAGGAAAGAGTGCTCCCGAAATAGGCTCCTAGGTTGATCGTCACCGCTCCGAGCAAGGTCGTTCTTAAAAGAAAAGCCTTCGCGCTTTTCCAACCCTCGCTTTCTCTGCGCGGAGAGGCAAAGCGATGGTTGAAGAGAACAATGGGCACTCGAGTTTCGACGAGGTGTACGACGTTTTGCGGTTCCGCTTGTTCGAGGGCCATTATTTCCCCCCGCCCTCAACCCGCGTCATCCCTAGATCCCCTCTCCTGCCGCCCGGCATGACGCCCTGCTGTTTTTCTTACGGCTATAGTTCACCTGGGGATTCTGCACCGTCGAAACACTTTGCCGACGATAATTACTATACTGCGAACGTTTATTCACAAGTATATGTATATTTATCAATTTATTTACCGGCCCTGGAGTCGGGCGTATGCGTGTTCGCGCCTTCGCTGTTTTGCCAAACTCAAAATAAAATGGTCGTCTCTCTTTAAACAGCATCAAAAATTTTATTTTAAGTAAACTATCTATGTGCATAATTGTCTGTTGTGAAATATGTTTTGCAAAATATGATTAACCTGTCTACTTATCAGAGACAATTCTCAATGGAAGATAAAAAATGATGATTTCTCATACTACCGAAAGAGAAATACCCGAACACTATTGAAAATTTTATTGAATTTCAAATTGTAAGAATACAGGAAAATGTCTAAAACGGAATCCTTTGTTTCGAACGGATTTATTGTGAACGGAGGAATAATGGCTATGCTGTCGCAATGTAAATATGCGTTTGAACTTTCTCCTTTTATTCTAGACTTATCTAATTGCTAATTTACGGAATTATGTATGTTATCCAGTGACATTTATAGCGAGCAATCGTATTGTTTCAGACAAATGATCCTCGTCGAAAGGCCAGAGAGAAGATCGTACGCTTTCCCCCGGGCACATAAACTTCCCACGGTGATCAGATTTTTCGAAGCGAACGGAAACCGAAACTGGCGAGAACCCCGTTTCAGAGGGTATCCCGGTTTTATCGCGGCTAACAGTCCTTCGAGAAGACAATGGTCGCATTTGTGCGGCACTCGGCTCGATATATTCGTTTATGTCGCAGTTTGTTTCTTTGGCGAAGTTGTTTCGCGGGCTTGTTGTTCCACGACGAACATGAAATTTAATTTTCCCCTTATTTTCGACTCTACTCGTCTGTTCGTCTGCTCGGTTCGTTCCCAGAGATCGTCTACTTCTTAATACACTCTGCCGTTCTCTTAGCTCGAAAACATGTGTACCTCAGAGTCTCTTCCTTTTCCTTCCTTTATTACTTTATCCTAGAACTAATTTAAAAAATGGAAAAACTTCCGAACAGAACAGCTGCTTGGTAAATTTCAATTTAATTTTCCCTTTTTGGTAATGGACAGGGATGAATAGTTGGATCCATTTTTGATGGATGGATTAATTGTTAGTTTGTGTAAACAGTGACCGTGCCGAGGGGGATATGCGTTTTCCTTAGATCGTACAGTTTCCATTTTCTTCAATCGAATATTTACTGTACAGTAGACCCCCTCATAAAGCGACCAGACAGTTGTTTAAAAAGACTGTAACTTACAGTACTGTCCAGAGCACGAGAGAAAACTAGCGGGAGGGGAATGGGGCAAGGGAACGCAAAGGCAATCTGAATGGTCTTCTTTCTCCATTTCCTTCCCGCTAGTTTTCTCTCGTGCTCCGCAGTACAGATACTGCCACAAAAGATATAGGTACACAGTAGTTTTAAACCATTTTTTTCATCGCTTTATATGGGAGTCTGCTATATTTCCTTATTCAATTCTGGTTTCTTCTGACACTTCCTCATCAATAAAAAGTGAAACACACAAATGAAGTGGAACATCCTGTGCATTCATAGTTTACCGAATTGTGAATGATAATTATGAATCACCCTGTATGCTATAAAGTGCAGTTCGAACGGTTTCGCCGCGCCTCGAGATAATTAATATAAATAGCGAAATTACGGAGCGGTGGGTGGACGGTAAGCCGCAATTCAGGATTTCAAGGACTTTTCAAGGAGGACGGAGGATATCCGGCGACGTCATCCAGGACTCGTCAGCTCTCCAGACGCAATCTTATCGGCGACGGCGAATTATTCTTCTGCTAGAAATCCCGGTGGCTCGCGCTCGCCGATAACAAGCGGAACGGGTTTTCCCCGAGCTTTTATATCCGTACGACGAGTTGTTTCGTCGGAGGGCAATTTCGTGAATACCGGGGGGCCAGAGTGATAAGATACTATCGACGATATCAAGACGCAGCGGCCTCGGTTTGCCGGTCAGGCCGGTTCCTCGCTTGCATTTATAGCTGACTAGGACCTCTCACAAAGGGAAAACCGGGGATCCGAGCGGCTGTACGAGTCTCCGGATAGCTATCCAAAAGGGTAGCGAATAAAAGCCACCGCCGATGCTGAGCCAACGAAATTTCACGCTTCGACGCTACAGTATTAATTGCATCTGCCTCGAGATAGCGGCGGCTGATGATTAGATGGAAACAGGATAGGATGGTTGAAGAGTTATGCCCCTTGGAGGCCTTTTTAGACGTTAGACCTTCGCAGGATGGATTTTGATCAATATTTCTGTACTAGATACTTGAGGTGTTCGGATAAGAAAGTTTTTTTTTGTTTTTTCGTATACTATAGAATCATGAATGTATTATTATTCTTGTTCAGCCTAGTGATGAGCGAGAATCGGTTATCGATATGTTATTGATAATTTTGTTTATCAACTAAACATTTATCGATGCACGACAGAATTGGGCATTAATCGATTAAAATGTTAATCATGGTTGATTGATTAATGTGTAAATCATCGAAAAATCGACGATTGATTCAATCGATTGACGAAGTTAATCGTCGATCGTTGATTAAAAAAAGAAATCATCGAAAGAAAAACATAAAAGCACGTAAACAGAGTTTGTCGGTAGCACGCCGCGATGTCGCAACGAACAAAAGTTTCTCGATGATGTGAATCCTCGCCAATTTCGATAAGCTTTGGATATGTTGTCAATGCCATGATTCTGAACAACATTTCCCTTTACAGTTTCTGTCGATCGGCTTTAGTTTACGATATTATTGTAAAGATTTGTATTTGTAAATCGATCGATGTACATACTATCTCTTCGCCGATTTCGATGAGCTTTATTTAAAAG
>CM052281.1:660959-718208 GCA_028455765.1 Lasioglossum oenotherae | reverse complement strand
ACAACATTTCCCTTTACAGTTTCTGTCGATCGGCTTTAGTTTACGATATTATTGTAAAGATTTGTATTTGTAAATCGATCGATGTACATACTATCTCTTCGCCGATTTCGATGAGCTTTATTTCAAAGGAAAAAGATATTTAAAACATTGAATTTATAACATATTTCAGTCATCGAAATCGGTGAGGACCCACATCATCGGCAACTTTACCCGAACGATAGAAGAAGTAGAAACTGATTGAATTAAAAACTCACTTATTCAGCCGTAAATCCATTTGGTTGTTACACCAGTAAAACAGGAAACACCACACTTTCCCACAATTACTGAACACTACACGTAGCACACTTTCGAATTCGTGGTTATAGCGAACGAGAAGAAATTACAGATACTCCGACGCGGAAAGATGGCCGTGCTCTTCGCGATTTCGCGGGAAACTGTGCTCTCCCAGCCCAGCCTATGGTGCTAGATGAGATATGAAACCATGTCCAAATCAGTGCTTCGATTGTGCCCAACATTTTTCGTACGTGGATGACCGCTAGAGGCGCTGCGCGGAAAACAGTAACGCGGGAATGTATCGAAATAATCTTACCGGACAAAAAGACACCAGGACGTGTCCTACGAGTTACAAAATATACACAAATATACTTGTTATACATTCATTTTTCAGAATCAAATCATACAAATTTTTTTAAATTCTGCGGGCTGCTCAAGGAACCCCATTTCATCTACACGATAGTAGATACGTTACTCTTTTTCCGCGCAGCGCCTCTAGCGGCTATCCATCGTACGAAAAATGTTGGGTTCAATCGAAGCACTGAGCACCTCTGTAAGGCTGAAGTTTTATGGTAGATAGAGGTTAGTTCTCTGGTCATCGCCAAATGGAATACTAGTAATCCTCACAGTTTTCATGTACGTGTGTGAATGAGATTGTGTGTAGCAGCGTGTCCATGTAGCCCGTGCTAAGGTTATGTACGGTACATACCTTATCACAGGCTACATGGACATGCTGCTACACACAATCTCATTCACACACGTACATGAAAACTGTGAGGATGCCCGATATGCCATCTAACGACGAACTAACCTCCATCTATCACACTTTCCTGAAGGAAGTCTGAACACGTCTATACATACACCGTGGCCCCACTCAATCCTCGGTCAGATAGCGATGGAATAGGATAGTGAAAGGGGAAAAGGAGGAACTCGTAGGACACGTCCTGGAGTCTTTTTGTCTGGTAAGATTATTTCGATACATTCCCGCGTTACTGTTTTTCCGCGCAGCGCCTCTAGCGGCTATCCATCGTACGAAAAATGTTGGGTTCAATCGAAGCACTGATTTGGACATGGTTTCATATCTCATCTAGCACCATAGGCTGGGCTGGGAGAGCACAGTTTCCCGCGGAATCGCGAAGAGCACGGCCATCTTTCCGCGTCGGAGTATCTCTAATTTCTTCTCGTTCGCTATAACCATGAATTCGAAAGTGTGCTACGTGTGGTGTTTAGTAATTGTGGGAAAGTGTGGTGTTTCCTGTTTCACTGGTGTAACAACCAAATGGATTTATGGCTGAATAAGTGAGTTTTTAATTCAATCAGTTTCTACTTCTTCTCTCGTTCGCGCCGGGCTGCACGCGTCTAGCTCGCGCTCTGATTGGTCTGTGTTTTTCGTTAATAACTCGTTAACGAAGCCGCGAAAGACATTTTTTCGAAGGAAAATGTCGCTTGAAATGATCTCAGGAACCTCCCATTTTCGGCTCCGGAGGTAATTTTGAGATACCCTGTATATTCGATTTTTGCTGATCACTATGAATAAAAAACACGTCTACACAAAAGAAGATTGTCATTTATATGAAACATTGTTGTTGGAAATACATGTCCAGGGCCGCGTTTCAATGAAAATGCGCATGATACACATGTTACACTGACGAACGTCTGGTTGCAAGTCATTACGTCGACGGAAGTGTTTATTTAAGAAGTGATTCGTCCTTCTCGTGGTCTCCTGCACGAGCAATCATGCGGCTACATGAGCGTTGCCGACAACGTCGGATCTGGGACGCTTTGTACTGGTTTCGGTCAGCTCCCTAAATCCGCTTAGAACCTAACTTCGACCGGTGTGATGCTAATACGTCAATTACCGGTATCCCTATTTCGAATCAACTCCCTAATATTATGCGATAACGAGACATTTATATGGCGCGTGTTGCTGCGTCAGGTCCAGTAAAACCAACACCACCCAATAGATGGTGTTGGTAAAACGCGAACTACGATGTAAATTTAAACAATCTCCTATTTTCAGCTAATTGACTATGTGTTGTAAATTGGATCCGAGCTAGATATTGTGTTCAAACTTTACAGGTCTCTCTCTCTCTTTCTCTCTCTCTCTGCTATTGTTCAATTTAAAAAATAATATTAAATCGTACGGAAGTAATTTCGTTTTTCGTGTAGAGATGGCATTGATTCCATTTGTTATTACTAGACTGCGGATGTTTACACAATTTTCAATTATTTTAGGCACATATTAAGAAAGTGGTACCAAATAAAATTCTATGTTCATTGGTAATAGCATTTGTAGAGATTCAAAATACATCAAAATCGTACTAAATTCTGTTCAATTTAATACTCCAGCATTTTTTGAAAATTTTTAAGTTATAAACGCATAAAGATCCGCGGCCTAGTTGTTACATAACCTTGTTTTAAACCGCAAAATCGTGGTACATCTTGACATTTGACAATACCTCAGTTATTAATTGTAAAGTGTTATACTAATGCATGCTATATAAACCGAATATGGTCTACGGCATCAATAAATAAATAAATAAACTCGAGCTTTCTTCGAGGAGAAACATTTTATAAAAATACCGCGCGTGTCACGGTTAGCAATATGAAATTTCTCTCGCAAATCAATCACGATACAATCTTCCTCCGGCCAATCTTGGAACTCGATCGTTCCGTGTTTCAGGGGTTTCGTTCGAGGGAGATTCGACGTCAGAGTCGTGTGCGACACGTGGTGTCCACCCACCTTCCGAGTCCTAATAAATCCCGAAACCCATGTCTCTTCTCGATAACAATCGATGCTCGAGCAATTTTCTCCGGTGATGCCCGGGCCGGCTCTCCGACTCTCGCGTCTTAAGGGGATTCCCGGTTGATCCATTAACCATTAGGCGTGTCACGGTAGAAAGGAAGCGTTCTGTGACCACAGATAGGCAAGCCCTCGGGGAACCGAAGTGACCAGGAGGTACTCCAACAAGGATCATCGCCGGCGGCGAGAACAGCTTTCCGTTCTCCACGGTCCGTCCCCTTTTTTTTCTCCGCGGATAAAAGTCTCAGCCGAGAGAAAGAGAGAGAGAGAGAGAGAAAAGCGAATTCAATTCGACATGATCGTTTGCATCGACCCGTCAATGTGCTCCTCGTATCCTGAAGACGGGTATGTCGTGCGTGACGACCCTGTCAACCCTGGATCATCTCCAGAGACACATTCGCGAAAATAAGGAGAGAGGACTCTTGTTTTCCGGCTGGCTCCTAGGAGACCAAACAGAAGACTATTTTCGTGAACCACTTCCGCAGCCATTTTACGATCAAACAACCAGTCACGGCTCTTTTCCAAGCGATATGTGATTTCTACTATTATTTTATTCACCAACAATTTGACTCACAATTCTAATTTTACCAAGCGGTCTATACTGGCTCATTCAGGGCCGTGCCGTGCTATGATACAGAGAGGCGGTCGCATCAGGCGACACCGTAAGGGGCATAGCGGAATAAGAATACATTTGAACCATTCGATAATTCAAGATCTTTACGCATGAGTAGACCTCTGCTTTTTTTCTTTTACACGGAACTGTATGTTTTTATTTAGATAAGCGTGTAGCCTATTGCGAGGCGAATTCGAGTACGTTCGAGCAGCTCGAAATTTTGTCGACATTCTTTCTTCTAGGAGGAGAAGTTTAGACAGGTTCGGGAGGTGAATCGAAAAACAAGGCCGCGTCATGTATGATTTATCGCCGCGACACACCCCTTGCACGCAATCCCACCCCCGCTGCACGAAACCCCATGGCTTTCTCCGAGCGACCTCTCCTGCAACTTTTATTACTCACTTTCGAAGTCACCCCGCGACCTTTAAGATTCTCCTCTTTCGCCACCTCGCCATGTTCCTTTTACAGCGACCCGAACCTCGGCGAGAGGATCCTTTTTTGTCGATTTCAATGAGAATCCGGGCCGAAGGGTCGGGGGCTTGAAGTTGCCGAGGGATATTCGAAAGTTTCGGGTATTCTTCGTTCGCCTAACAGCCTGGCACGAGTTCCGCGGAAGATAAAGGGGCTGATGAAATGCCCTACCATTCGACGGAACTTCACCAAGTTCCGCAATTATAATTAAACTACATGGTCGCGAAAGGTCGTCGCGATAGGATTCATAACTCCACCCCTTTTTCGAACCGGTGCCGCTGTGTACGGCCCTCGTTCGCCGCCATTTTTGCTCGTTTCAGACCGGTTAGGGTCCCTCATTAAATGATCGAGGTTCTGGTCGCTCGTTCAAGCTGCTCAGCTTTCGCTTGTACAAAGTTGTACTAATTGTGAGAGGGACGAGAGTCGTCGGCTTCGCTGGAAGCTACTCGAAGTCGTCAACTCTTTTGTAATCGGGACTTTATCTTCAATGTCCCGAGAACACTCTAAAGTTTAGTGTCCAAACCAGAATTCGGCAAGAAGCGCTCATTTCGGCCGATTTTCGAGAGCTACGCCCCCTTTTCCCGGCCGTCCGTCTCGCTCTCCGTGGCTACCCTAGTTCTCGAGCTACCTCAGGCCCCCAACATACATATGAACTGCGCGACACCCGTATCAATAGGTTTATAGAAATATCTCCTGAACTATACACTAACTTTTGTATTAAAAAATGTATTAAAAAATACCTCATTCCATTAAAAAAAAAATGAAGTTGACCTTGGAATGACCTTGAAAACATGATGAAAATTTAAAATGGATATGACTACTGCATCAGCCCCTCCTTGACTTAAACTTTTTTAAGGTGTTCAGGATAGACGCCCCACCCTGTATATTGTTTTTAAATTCCGCAGTCTAGTCATGTTCAAATTGAAAAACAATTCAACGACATACAGAATGGGTCAGAAAACAGTTGAGTTTGAATGGTGCAAATTCAAAATAATTCCTGTTGTTTCTATTATTTATTCTAATTTACGGTCACTGTTTCCTTTATGGCAATAAAGATTATCTTGAAAAAATTGATCGTATTGATTCAGCTATGGCTGCCATGAAAATCGTTGATGGGGAAGGGATGGTGCAGGGTGTGTATCAGCTCCGAGGGATACACAAAGGCGTCCCACACAGATTTTTGAGGATGTCAACGACCGCGAATCGCCGCGACGCTGGGTCGGAATTAGCAATGTAAATATTCACGTTGAACCGAGCAGAGCTCCGCATACATACGTAACAAGATGGGCCTTGATTCGGAGCCGCCATTGCATAACCAGGAGACGTAACACCGGTACGAATCTGAGCTGCGCTTGCGGATTCACGATGCTAAAAATTATTTATCGATCCTGGACGTCTCTCTCCAAGGCCGATCTTAGAAAACGAAACGCTGCGGTTGAATACGAAATGCGGCGTCCAATGTATACACAAAGAACCGAATTCTCTGTTCGCGGATTGTACGGTATCGTAGAACCTCGATTATCTGAATCGATGATATCTGAATTCATTATTTTTCGAATACGTTTCACTTGCAACCGGTTCAACGTAATATTTGCCATGTACAGTAGAACCTCGCTCGTTCAAACCTCGTTTATTACAGTTCCTCGTTGATAGCATATAGCATATGCATATAGAAACTCATGGAGATTGTGATGATTACTTAGGAGAAATACAGAGTGAGAAAGTGGGGAAACGGATCACGTGATTGGTTACCTCTTCATACTGTTGCACATACAGTAAATTCTCTATAAACGCGAACGCATCGGGGGGACTTCTTCGCATTTTTCGATCGTGGTCCTACTTTTTTCGAGCTTCAAAGGCCGAGCCGAACGTAGAGAAGGACAGCGCGTGTAAAGCGAGACCACGCGCGGGCCTTTGAACTGTGCCGGCGACTGCGATTCTCCGTGTCTTTCTTTTCTACATGCGCTATCCTTCCGTGCGCCCGAAACGTCCATCGTCATTTAATGGTTCACATTTCATGGTTCACACCGATATACCGAGCCGAGTCAGTGTATTAGTTTGGAGGGGATATTTTTTTCGCGTTTATCGTGAAAAGATTTTCGCGTTTATAGAGAATTTACTGTAATACACATTCATAATGCGTAAGAGCATTTCTTTAAATTGAATTTGCCGCTCACTTACGAACGCGGCCAATGAGAAACATACAAGTCGATATCTACAACACGCGATCAAACGTAGGTTATAAAATAAAGAAGCGAACAAGATTAATAAGATTAGACAAGGGAATTGACATCAAGGATAGAATATACTTTAATGTCGTTTCTCTTTGTTACAGGTAGCTATAAGATAAAGCAATGTAAATAGTAGGCATACATAAGTTACGAATATATTAACCTCTTTGTTACAGAAACTCAGTATTGTTTATTTGACCGCGTCAACCCCTACGATGTAAATTATACACATATAAAAACTGCAATTTTTGTAGTTCATTTTGATGGAATTTTCAGAATATGTTTAATTGATACAATATAAACCCACATAAAAAAGTTGAAAAATATCACTTTTTGTATTTTCTCTGCAATCCCGACAACTTGCAGTTTTTTCAAAAATTTTTTGTCACGTTACGTAGCAAACCAATTGTTCTAACTTTTCCAAAAATTTCAAGTCGTATATTCCAATATTAAAAAAGTTATGGTATTTTCTTAAGAGTATCCGAATATTAATGGGAGTCATCGTATGTGCCTATATTTATCTACGCGATCTAAGTCATACACTTCTTGTTTCGAGATATTTAAAGGATTGCGTTTGAATAAATTAAAAAATATTTTTATATGTTATGTATCATTTTCATTTCGAATTTGATTAGTCTTGATTAATGAAAATTTGATTGAATTGAAATTGATTGAATTGATTTAGATCATTTTCAAAATTAACTGAATCACCTATAAATGATTTAATTAATGTAGATCATTTTTAGTTTGCATACAAATCCGCAGTTGGGATGGCCCCAAATAGGTCCAGCAAACATCCTCGGCTGACCAATTAGAATCTCGCAGCATTCCCCGACGTTGCGGAAGTCGTAAGATATCGATCAGCTGTATTGAGACGAGAAAAGTCCTCTCGCAGAGGGCCTCGGAGTTCCCCGGAAGGAACAATCCGAGACAGATGGCCGACGTGTGCCGTCTGCGAGAACAAGTCGACCAATATCGTACGCCGGAAACTACAGGAGCCGGCGTAACTCCGCCACCTGGCTCGTGTTTTCCGTTTCTGAGTTGTCCATTCCCCGTTTTCCACGCTTGTTTCCCGAGGACACGCGCGACCATTTCATTTCGTTCGACAAACGGAGAAACGTCCGCTCGCCTACGCGGTCATCCCGCTCCCCCTCCGCCGCGACGTTAAACGGCAAAAAATTGTATTTATTTCGTCAACGAAATAAAATCGAAAAAAATAGAGTGTGGTACACGCGCTCGTATAAATCCTGTTTCAACCAGTGAATCGTGGCTTCTGCGCCCAGTTTTTCCCGTCGGTCGTTCCGCGGTACTCGCTGAAAAATTGTTATTTTTTTTTAATGCGCGCGCCGGAAAAGGAGCCTTTCGATCGCCGCTCCCGCGGTCTGTTTGCTTCCTGCGCGACGAATCGCTAGTTTGCTTGATGCTGGTTGACAAAAATTGCCTGGAATTGACAGCTATCAAAATAGAGTCGCGCGAGATTCAGAAATATTGGTCCCCGGTAATTCGGACGACGTTTGTTAACCTCCTGCTGTACGATCCAATCAAGCTGCCGTATCTTCCATTGTTCCTCGGGATGTGAGTACAAAATATATTTATAAATTCTTCAATGTTTCCTGTCCTTTAGCACCGTTGTGTCGACAAATTTTTCATGAATTATGTAGGATCTTAAAGGGCTTATCGAATGAGCAGAATTTGATATTTTTTTTCTAACACATCAAGTTGACCTAGTGTATATCCAAAAGTTTATTCAACTGTACGTGTGATTAGAGCTGTTAAAAAGTTAAACACTAATTGGTATCACAAAATCTAGCTGGTCAGGTAGATATGTCGACTTCTACTCTTTCCATCCCATACAACATAAAGTGGCCCTAATTAAAAGTTTGATTGATCGCGCAATCCTACTAGCAAATTCTGAATTTAGATCGCATAATTTACTACTGATAATAAAGATGTGTTGAAGCGAAACGGGTACCCGGTTAATTTTACATCAAACATCATTAAAGACCGTATAGTTGAAATATATCACCCTCTTGTCGTAGAAAAACGAAAAGAGGAAAGATTCAAGCAAACAGGACCTATTAATTGGAAAAACACCGTAGTTCTTCCTTATGTCGAAAACATTTCCAACGACGTTCAAAGGATTTTCAGAAAAGTAGGAATACACACGAGAGAGATTTTCACAATACCATACTATCTAAAAAATTGGTTTCCACTAATTAAAGACAAGTCACCACTTTTAAGAAGTTCTAATATAGTATATTCAATACCTTGTAAGGGATGTAACCAAGTTTACTATAATTAATTACTTAATAATTTCATTAAGCAAGTGAGTAACAAAGTACACAGTTAGATATTCAATGTTTAATTTACGGATGGTAACAGTCAATGCTAGTTATTTTGTTCAATAATTAACAGACACAGTTATTATTTTTCTTGAAAATGGTCTAAACATAGATCGAAACGTCGAAAATTTAATTTAAATAGCAAAATTGCTTTGAAGTAAAATTGGATCGAACTAGTGCGCCGAGAGCATCAACACACCTTGCGCCTTAAAATGCTACACAAACATCGTAATTAATTACGATTTACGAAGGCTGTTTATTTTGCGACAGTCAGCAGCACACCGTTTTCATTTGAATTCACGGGACCGATTCGATCCGAGTGAACGATGCGAATGATATATTTCAAGAGGATCGAACGAGGGCTGACGGTTCCGCAATAACGTTTCGAAGGTTGCGAAGAAGGGCGATTTCCATGGCTATTCTCCGGAGGTGTTTCTTCCATTCTCAAGCTGTCACGCGCAGATGGAGTTGCTTCATATTAATTCGTGGAGGGGGAACGCAAATGATCGATGAGGACAAATATGGGGCCACTCGCTGCCCAAAAAAGTTAGGTTCATCGAACTCCATTAGCTTCCTTTCGACCCTTGGGGGAGCCGGTTTCTTACTGAATTATTACGGCAAGATGTGCTGGTGTTTGGCACTGCGAAGCTGAAAAAAGCATTCCGAAAATGGATCTGAATCTAATATATCATATCTCTTGAAAAATTTCTATTTTCTGTTCTCGAGATCGCTTATAAATATATCTTCGATAAAGTTCGTTGTTCTAGAAAAGCAATTATCGAAAAATACAGGGTAGATGATGGGGGTTGTTAACCTTTTTATTGTCATCCCTTGCAGAATACTTCTACGAAAATGTTTAGTAAAAATAATAGTAAAGTTCCGAGGAATATTTTCGAAAATATCGATTGAAAAAACTCAAATTTAATATAATCAAAATGCGGTGAAGCTGAAGAATCAGAAAACCGATTGTGCCGATGAGTCGCAGTTTCCTCGAGTCTCAAGGTCAACGAGAAGAGAACATTATCGAGACGTTAGGATAAATGGAGCTTTCTATTTCATTCTTCGAACAAGCAAAGTACCCGGAGCCATTTCCTCCAGATATCGTTGGAGGATCTTCGTGCGAGCCGCAATTTCGCACAGTTTTTCAACAGGCCACATTTCCATCCGAACGTCTCCTTCCACGGAGTCGTTCCGTTGAATTATTGCGATACCGTGAGCGATCCGGGCCGATCGTTTCCAATATTTACGCTCGATCACCGCCCGACCCTCGTCCGAGTTCCGAGTTTCATCCGACGTCCATTTTCAACGGTCTTTCGCCGTGTGTTTCCGCAAAAATCGCCACTCGCTATTCCCGTGCCCACAGAAACTTGCTTGTTCGCAAATTTATCTGAAATACATCGTGGAATCAATCGATACACTACGATTCAGAAAAAATCAAAATTCTTCGCATCAATTGCAGGAAACAGTAACCATATGGACTTTCATGCTCCTTTTTAAATGTCTTAATAAGCTTAAGCAAAAGGGAACTGTACGATCTGAGAAAAACGAATATCCCTTCCACGATGTAACGCTAGTTTATAGTTCTCTCTATTGTCGGGAGTGTCCTTTAATATAACATTCTGATTTTATTGCTTTATTTCACTTTTTAAAGCTTTTAGAGATGAAAAAGAGAAATCTACACATCTGTTCCATTTCATTAACAAGAAAGTTAATATATTTATGCATAAAAATGATCGTTATATGATTAATAATATAGAGTTCCTCCTAATATGCAGTTTTGCCAAAGGAAGTTATCGTACATCGTGATACAAACGAGTAATGAGATGTGCCAGGTTTGTCGCACTGTGTGACGGTACGAAAAAGGTAATCCAATTTGGTCAATTTTACCAATTCAATCATGTCGTTGTTCCGTAGAAGAAAGAATCAATTTCTCGAATCGCGGAGGCGACGAAAGCCGGTCAGCCGTTTATGGCGAGCATAAGTATCATGGAGGAGGACAGGATAAAATCTGAGCGGGGGAATTATTCACGCGGAATAGCGGCGGGAGAGGACCCGTGGGACGCGGTCCGATAATAAATAGTTATTTAAGAAAGTGCAGCGTCGTGGCTCGTGACACGTTTACGATGTTATCCGTGCCCCGAACCGGGTCGGAACCGGGACTGGATTTATACGGCTCGCAGGACGTAAACTACCCCATCAAATCGTCCTTGGATACGCAAGAGGGGCGAGCGTCGAATAAAACCGAATAAGCGTGTAACCGGAGGTCTGCTCCTCGCTCCTCGTTGATTTCTACCTCGCCCTCACCCTTGATGGCACACACCGTTTTCCACGAGATTTCTACGGGAAATAGGAAAAAAGCTGAACCATCCGAATGGACCGATTGTTCACCCTGTATACGGTACACTATAATATAATAACAGATGTTTTACCAATTCGATGGCTGTACCATATCGTTCGTAATAAAAGAAATGGAAAAATCCGACGCAACAATCACTTTTAATAAAAAAACAAAAAAACAGAGACGACGGTTATGTGACCCAGTATCTCGTGTTTGATATTCCGCGCGTTTACTGCAACAACGGGTATTGAATTGAAACGCGCACGCGAATATACAAACTTCAATATACAGGGTGGACGATTTATCCGAAGACATTGAAATATCTCGAGAACTATGCATCGGATCGAAAAAAGTGGGCAATGAAAGTTGTTCGACTCGAAAGGGGGACATCCAATTAATTCTTAGCGAATCACTTATATACTTGAGCGAATTGTTAAACGTTCTAAGTAATAACTAGTAAGTAAGACAGAGGATCTTTATACAAAATAAAAATCTTCCATCTTAATATGTTCAATAGGTTGATAATGATATAACATTATTTTTAAATTCATCTGATGTTTTTAATGGTTTCAATTACACCTACTCATTGTTGTCATAAATGCATAAAATCCGCTTTCTGGTAATAACAGTCACAATAATGGTATGATCATTAATGATATTTCAATAAATAAAAAATATTAATCTTTCCTCTTTACTCAACTGAATTTTATGAAACATTACCAATAGATTATGGCGTTTATTAAACATTATCATGGGCCATTAATTTGGTACTACTTTTCGTTCTGTTTGATTACGTTTGTTCATTTATAATATTTATTTACATTTATTTATTTACCAAAATCATGGTAAATATGCAATAAGCCAATACTATTTGATCAGAAGTATCAACGAAAATTCGTTAGTGTTTAATATTCTACATAAAGCAGTAGGTACGTTATAGATCTGCATACATTGTCAAATTCGTCATTCGAAGCTTCATTGCGCCGAATTACAACGCTGCAACTGTGGCGTATTCTGTTGAGCGACGCCAATTAATTCGCGCGTCAAGCTGCAGCTACACCGTGCGCGATAATTAGTCGCGGCGCTGGCTGGTTGAGCGAATTTTAATAAATTCCGGCCGGTAAACGACCACGGGAATTAATTGTCCCCGGAATCTCGACCCACATAAAACCCTCCTGGTCCTGGTCGAGGGATCGATCCCGTGTCAGCCGGCCGGTAATTAATTCTGGCCGATACGTCGCCGTCGACGTCGTGACCGAGGATCGTCGCGGCGACGAACCCTCGCAACGTGTAAACACGTTAGCCGCGTGCTTAAATACCAAATAATATTACCGTCCACTCGGCCGCGCTTAAATATAACGAGCGAAAATAGACGATAAGCGTACGGCTCCTCCACGCTCCTATCCGCTTCGGTTCTACGCGGGCCCCGTTTACGGCTAAAAGGTTAAAGTGCGGTGAAGAAAGAGGAGCCACGCCGTCGATAAACGACCGCCATCCGGAGGGGTTGCACGTGGCTGCACTTTGCACGATAATCTCATTCCGGCCGCGTGGCGTCCCGACGCCACGACGTTTTCACCCCCTCCCTTGCACGTTCCCCCTACGGCGACGACATTAAAACGCACGTTAATTAGTTTCTCCTAAGTCGAAAACAGTAGGGGGTTGTTTTCAGAGCGATTGGGATTGTTGTTTGGACTGGCATTCGGCCCACAGTGGGGTAAATTTTGGTCAAAATCAAAGAACTTTCGATAGGAATGAGATAGAGGTAGAATAATAATGGGAATAATCGTACAGAAATTTTTAGTGGCGCCTCTCTCTTCCTCTCTTTCTCTCCCTTTCTCTTTCTTAGAGTCACCATTCGAGTGCTAAAGGTTAAAAAATTTCAAATTCTTTCAAACTCCTATGCAGGTTGTCTGCATATCCTATACAGGATAGAGTACAGTATTCCCGCGATTGATGTGACTTTATTATCCCCACTACTAGGGGGTCCCCTTTGAGCGGTCGATCGCGCTGCAAAGATATTAAGATTTGGGGTGTTTAAATTGGGGTATATTATGATAATCGATTATCATTCTCAGGTATGGAATAGCATTAGTACAATACAATTTCCCACTTAGCACCGTTGTTTTTTTACCCAGGATCGTCGTTTGCACTTGGAAAAGTTATCCAAGAAATCTATGTTCGGCACACACGTGAAAAAACGTAGTACCATTTTGTTTCCTGAGACTCGATACCCCCGAGGTTCTCACAACAATCGCGGGATTGATGTAAGAAGAAATGAATAACATTTCTTCGGAAAGCGGGTTTAGATTCTTGACAGATTAGCGAGAAGCAGTGTTGCCAGACTGAAGAAATCGAGGGGAATACAAGTACCCCCTGTCTGATGGCCAGAGTTGTAATATGTGACACGTTGCGCGAGCGCGACGGGGATTGAGTGGGGCGAAGTTGGTGGAGTGTGCGCGTGGTGCTGGAATGGGATAGTGGAAGGGGAAAAAAGGAGGAGAGAAAATGATGCCGCTTTCTACCTCATCTGGCGATAAGTAGAATTGGTCGAGCATCTGTCTCTCGAACAGCGATTTTATTAATGAGAGAGAAGTCTATTGCCAGCCTAGCATACTGCAAAGAAAATTATGATAGTGGCCATAATACTATAAATAATTGTAGGTAGCATATCAACTAGAATTAAAAAGAAAGTGTAATTACAAAAATGTATGTAATTAATCGAAAGTGTGTAATAGTAAACGATACATAAATAAAAGCTTTGCTAAAATAATTGAAAATCCGGAGGCAGTAATATAAATTTTCTCTACTTCGAATTAGTTATTAAATCGTAATTGCAGATACACTTAACGCACTGAAAAGCTGACTGACCTAAGTAGAGTGAAAAGTAGAGCGGATACATATACATATATCAGCGAAACATTAATTAATAATTACAGCACGTGTCTTTTCGCGTTTCTCCTGACGAGCAGGATGCATCGTCGGCTGCATTTCCATTCTGCGCGGCACCTAAAACATGCAAATTAGACTACACACGCTCAGACGGCGGAGGCTGCATTTATGACACGAATGGAAATGCGCTAAAGATTTGATTTCGAATGCACGGGCAGCACCGGATTGCGTTTCATATTTTGCATTAATAAGAGCAATAGTGAACCAATAACGGCCGTCGTCCAATTAATAATGAAACATCGCTGTGTTACTCAAATATAATTACGGCAAGACTATTTACATAAACGTACGTTCTGTTTGATTCAATTACGCATGCCAAAAATATATGGGGAGCAACCTGTACTAATGAGCTTGCTGGATTAAAAATTAAATGGAACTGGATCAAAGGATGGGTGAACAGCCAGCTGCGTAAACAAATTTTCGATATTTTTCTTTGTTCGAGAAATACAATTAAAAAATAGTTTCTTTCATTATTTATTTTTTTCGTATATCCAGTTACAAGATATTAAATATTTATTAGAGCAGTCGATAAGAGGTAATTGTAAAAATGAGTTGCTAACAGTCCGAACTGAAAAAGTGAGTTATTGTTTACTGAAATGGATGGAATAACCTCGGGACGAGTAGCGAGTGTGCAACAGCGACATCCACGGAGGCAGTAGCGCGCTTAGACAATCCGACAGCGCAGCTTTATGCGACGAGTATTGTTCTAGGGTGCACAAGCACGGTTCGCCGGGGATGTTTAACATAATAAACATTCGTAGCTGCTCTTCGCAAGCTGCATAGACAGAAGCGACTTGAACCCCGTCTTCGCGCCGCTCGTCGCGGAGGATATGCAAATGAAATCCAAGCGTTCCAAAGTGCACTCAGCTACAGTTGCAGTCAGCATCAATGCAAATGGACGCTTGTTAGACGGAAGAAACGGTTTCTTCCCTGTTTACGTAAACGTCGCGTCGCGGGGAGAGAGTTCTCACTAAACTTTCAATTCTATTTTCGTTGTTCAATTAGGAAGAACCGATCGAACTTTCGTATAACCCACGAAAACAATCGGGACAAACAAATTCTCTAACCAACAGCGTTCGCAAAATTTCTTCTCTTGTGATTTTCATGTTTTTCTCTACTCTATAATTTGACCAATCGAGTTTTACTTTAAACTTCATATTTTAATCAAGCGCAATCGCGGGGATATAGAGAATTGTACAGTGTTTAAAATCGATGAGAATTTACTCGAATGATTTCCGCAAATTAAAAACGAACCTACGCTGAATTTGATTGAAATTTGCGTCACATTAATCTTTTATAAACTCCGATATGAAGTTCCGCGATTTGATAATAAATAACGAAGGATCTGTCGGAAATATTGCGACGGGACTTTCAAAGGAACGGGTCAGACTAACGGCTCGATGCTTCGAGCGACTAATTAAAAATCAAATAAACGAGGAAATTTGTACATAGAAGCATTCCAACGTTTCAAAAGTTATTTTTCCATTGAAGTGGACGGCCGAATAGAGAGAGGCAGCTCTACATTCCAGTTAAATCAAGTACGTCAATGAAAAGTAATTAAAAGTCAATTACTGTAGATTTTTATGTGAAAGTTTTAGTCGATTGCAAGAAGCAGAGAATTGTATCAACACTAAACGCTAAATGAATTCCATATAATGTTCAAATAACAAGCACTATCTGATGTTTTTATTGTTTTCAATTAGGCTAAGGTTGCACAAGTCGTACCCCTTAAGAAAATAACCGTATAAAACTTAGGATCTATCAAATAAATAGAATTTAAATATTTCGTTTCGACCAAACGATTACGTAAATTCTATTGAATTTATATTTAATAAGGAACATAATTTTATCAATAATTTACTTGCAAGATTAACTACCAAACATATGCAGAAAATTATAAGAAAATTGAAATAAACTTACTTGATCACAGGATTTATAATGAGGCTGGTTTATGGCAGACAATAATACGTAAAGCAACTTGGTTGACTCAGATATATATTTGATTGCCGTTGTATATTGAGTGCTGTTGTCGCCGTAGTTCGTTCAAGATTCAAGTGGTACGACTTACGCACTGGTACGACTTTAGCAACCTTACCCTACACCCATTCATCTTTGCCATAAATGCATAAAATCCGCTGTCTGGTAACTAAAAACAGAAACGGTATTACAAACAGCACAAGGTCTCTTAAGGGTTGCATTAGCACATCGTATACACTGCGTTCCATTAGAATTTGTTTCCCCAACATTTAATTTGTTCGCTTACTTGGTCAGCTAAAGAGGAGTCCTTCCATCGGGAAAAAATTGGAGACGAGCAACGGAAGCTGTTTCACAGCAGCCACGTTCGCAAGGCAGATCCATTCTCCATGTCCGCTAGTGTATGCATGAAACTGAATATGTGCAGTATGACTAGCACGACTGTCCATTACTCACAGTTTCTACTTCTCGTACACGGTGACGATGATGTATACATTGCCCACCACTTATCGTCGATCTTGCTATACACGGACATCAATGTCCGTCGAGCGGTTGGCACAAGTCAAAGTGACTAAACGGATTTGCTAGAGTCTCATCGGAATATCATCCTGCGATCACTTTCCAGGTAAAATAATTAAAAGATGGACACCTTGTGGAAGCATAACGGATTCAATAAGAATCAATAAGAGTAGGGAATAAGTTACGGCGAAGGAGGCTGATGGACAAGCGGGCAATTTGAATTTGAAATACGCCGCATAATTGACTGGCTCGCAAGACCTCGCCATCGCTTATGTTCGCGACGCGCACGCTGCGATATTTCAACTTAAATCCAGTTTCCATGGGAGATAGGAGACAGAGAGAGAGAGAGAGAGAGAGAGAAGGGGTCAGGGTGCCCCAACCCGTTGTTTAAGTTACACAGTGCTTCCCATAGGATCGTGTAATTGGATCCTCGAGCAGCGTACCTGGCGAGACACCTGCCGGCATTAATCTCTAAGATCCTCGCCCCGGAAGGATCGCGTTAAACTGGCAGGAGAATAATCACCTTAAGAGCTTAGAAGTATTTCAACTTAATTACTGACATTTTTCAGTTGCGACCACCGTCCACTGGGGAGGTACTTCCTACTTCCGGTTTGAAAGAAGTCCAACTGTTTTGCTGAAAATCGAGTTTTTCTTTGTTTGCTCTTTTTGCTAGAGTTATTCTCTACGAACTTTCATGTTTTGTATTCACCCTGTACAGCCAGAACTGTTCTTACGAATTTCTGTAACGTTGAGACAGTGGTTCCGTTAAAGTAATGGAGAACGATCTTGATCGAGATTTCAAAAAATGGTAATTCACATCTCTATATGCACACTCCCGTCCATAAGTCACTGGAGACTTACTCAAATTTCAATGCAGACGATTTTTTGTTATTAAAGAACCTAGGTCATGAAAATTAAACGGTACTTTATTTTATTTTATAATGGTACTAATTCTTTCCAATATATAGAGAATATGTAAATCAAATCTGACTGAAATATCCTATATTTTTTATTCAAATAGTATATGTATACAGGGTGTTAATTTTAACTGAAGCACCTAAATTATTTTCGCTACTATCGAAAGTAGGAAAAACTGACTAAATAGGATGTACAAAAGTAATCATTTATTTTTTATCACTATCAGATGTACGCCTTAAATGGTTTTAAGTTCCATGGTTGGACATCGTATTTAGTAATTTTATTTTACTTTCAATATGAGCGGACATAAAGGTGCCTGAGTGAAAATTAACACCCTGTATGTATATTTAATTTTCCATTCAAATATTATCGTACGATAGCTACGTCTAATCAAAATAAAACGATAAAATGAAGCTGGAAAAGCTTGTATTTTTTAATTACCACATTTTGTTGAAGATAAGTAAGTGTCCGGTGATTTATGAACGGGAGTGTACCTATTTGAAATAAAAACGTGGTAAAATCTGTTTTTCGCCAGGCTTGAACGCGTTCACGATGCCGCGGAACACATTTTCAGTAGTACGAGTCGACGGACGGTCAGTCGGTCGCGGGAGTAATTATTCCATCGGAATCGGATGGCACTTGTTGGAAAATCAGTTCGAAGGGCGTGGATTGTCGACGAAACTTCTCAGCCAAGACAATAATTCTTTGCCCGGGGTCGTGTACGCAGAGAGCGTTAGCGTGAGTTATTATACGGGTCCCGGCATGGACTGCGAACCAGCTGGATGCTCGAAAGAGTGATTGAGCGCCCGGTTAGAATTAAGCGCGTCAGGGTAATTGCTTAAACGGCGATTGCAGCATCGAGAGGCCGCCGAGCGTAAATTCATCAGCGGCCTGACGCGATAAATAAGGCTTGGGCCCCGCCGCGCCGGGCGCGAGCGCGAAATAAATCATTTTCTCTTTCCCATCCGGCGGACGTGTCTGCCGCAGATGCAAGACGTGCTCCCGTGACGGAGCGCGCATCAGAGTTTCGGATCTAATTTGCATGCCCCAGACAAGCCGGATCGGAGAGAGAGAGCAGACGCGGACGGTGCAGTTTCGACGCCATCGAAGAAACACTGATACCCGGATATCTGGTTCCTGATCGATCAACGTTCGTACCCCACCAAACAAGCCCTCGACTCACCTCGGAACGCTAAGCTTCCGTCCCTTGAAACTCTCTTCCCCAGATGTACACGCTTTATTGTTCCCCAAATCGTTGGTCTTTAAATAGAAATGTTCCTTCCTGCTTATAACGAAATATATTTTGAAAATGTGTCCATAATTGTGAAAGTGAAGTCTAAGTGAAAATTGAACAGAATCAGTTTATCATTTATTTCACATCACACATTACGTAGCGGACATGGAACGTGGGGAAGAGGAAGTTTTTTCGAAAGCGGAAATTCCCTCTTTCGCAAGTGCGTATCCTAGGCAGTCATGTCGAAGGACTGCTCATAAAATTGACGATTGCTAGAACCTTGGCTCCACCGTTGCAATGTCCTTGGCAGTGACGTTTACCGGATGCATTGTTTTGGGGGATGGAGAATTTCTACCCTTATTTTAATTACCTACAATTAGAACCCCAGAAGCATCTCTGAGTACTGCTAGTGGTCGAACGTTCCTTTAAAAACAACTTTTGCCGGATATTTTTACGATAATATACTTTCAGAAAACAGCAGTCTTTTGGAAAATCACTTTTGCAACATTGCCAAGTGTATATAACACTTTAAGGTGAATCTACCGGCGAGATGAGCCGCGACGCAATTAATTAATCGACTTCCATCTCGAACAAAGGCTGGAAGAGGGTGCAGACCACCGCTTTGGACATCCGCGCGCGTTGTTCGTTTCGCAGTTTCCAGTTGTACAGCGTTAACTAAATACAACGTCAGCACTGTAATTTCAAACGGATGTGGCCTGGGTCCGCGGTCTCGTTCTGGACATAGCCCATTCCCACAGCAGGAAAATCGAGCTCGCGGTGGCGAACTTCGCGGCGCGTTTTCAAAGCGCGGCTCGAATCCCGGCTCGAGAAAATCTCGGGAACCGGGTGAGGGCGCGGACACTCCCGATGAACAGGGACGGATATAACGAGGGAACCAACAATTGGCAAGCCGCAACACCCGTACCGATTGCAACAGCAATAACCTAGATCGGGAATTGCTGTCACGAGGCAGCGCGTTACGCTGCTACCATCCCGAAGGGTTCCGCGAAGTGTTACGATCGTTTTCAATTCAAACGACCTGATTTTTTATAATCAATTAGAAGAATTGGTTTACGAAATGATATGCAAGAAAGATTTTCAAAAAATTATAATTTAAAATTAAAATGAAAATTTAAAATATATGTTTTATAAATCTATGTTAGTTACACACATGCTGAACATTTCATCGAAATCGATTAACATACACACGAGCTACGAGCGGTTAAAAATGGTGAAAATCGTATTTTTACATTTTTTATATGCGTTCTTATTTTAGTTTATTTCTTTCTTCTTATTAGTTTGTTATGCGTACATCTCCTTTCTTATATACATTTACGTACATTTACCGTGTAATTGATTATAAAAAATCAGGCCGTTTAGTACAATTATAAAAAAGTTATTAGTTTTTAAAAGGTGTACGAATACTTTGTACACCCACTGTATTTATTGTATTTAACGTTGACTTATTTCAATTTCAGAATTTCAAAGCTTCCAGTTCATTGTGGTTTGCAAACAGAGTTCTGTTGAGTTACAATGGAATAATTTCACGATGTATAATCACAAAGTAATTAAATTATATTGCATTGAATTCTTTCGCAATTCGAAATTCAGTCGCTTCAATTAATTAAATTACAATAATCAGAATTTAGACAATATAGGATATTTTGGTCAGATACGATTTACACTTTCTCTACGTTGGAAAAAATTAGTAAGTACCACCTTTATGTCATAATATATAATAGGTCCTTTAACCCTTGCCACTCTTGTGATGACTCCGAGACGCCAGTAAAAATTGCTGTACCATTATTCGAATCAGTTCAAATATTATTAAATTCGTCTGTATTCTATTAATTGTAAAAAGCTCAACTGTTGCATGAGAAGACAGGTTCTATTCTCAGTGCACAATGTAAAATGATTACATAGAATAAAAATGATCTGGGTTGATAGTTGATAGTTACTTCGAGTTCAAAGCGTTAATAACAAAAAATGATCTGCATCCTTTGAATTAGTTTCCGGTGACTTATGAACGGATGTGTATTTTATTCCGATGTAGATAGGTGTGGCAATTACCACCATTGTAAAGCGCGTTATGAATCTCTCGACAATGGCAGCAGCAGGGTGTAAAGGGTGTAAACACATTTTGCACGAACCTGCTGATTTCGCGACGGCCCGATAATTACTGTTAGACTTTCCTAAGTCGCCCCATGTACCGACCACGTGTCCCCCGTTACATTTCATTATGGGATTACTGAAAATTATTGACGAAGGGGTCCGAATTCATCGGAGAGGGTTGAAGGAAAGCGAAAGGGGTGGCTAACATAGAACTGGATTAACCGCGATACTCGGTCACACAGGCTGCCACGTAAACGTTTCCCCCCTTTTGGCCGAAATGCCGACCGATCTCTTGAATGACTCGATCTGTCCATTAAGATGGTCGGTTTAGGTTTCGGCTTAAGGATGGACCAGGGATGCTTTGACGTTAATGCCTCAGACGCACGTGATGGAATTATGTGAAGGAATTGGACGGGGTATTAAGACCTAATGCCAGGAAACGAGGGGTCTTTATGGGTTCTTCCATGAAAGCACACCTATAATGACGATTTCTCTTGGCATTATGAGAGCGACGTAATCGATTAAGGATTCCAATCGAAATCAATCTTTCAGGGAGGTTCGAATACTTTACTGCTCACTCGTCCTATGAACATCTGATCCCATTTGCCGAGAGGTGCTGAAATATTCTGCCTTCTCTCACTGCTGGTGCGATTCGAATTTTAGATGTACAGTGGGTGTACAAAGCATTCGTACTTTTTCAACATTGGACCCAATAGCTAGAGTTTTTTTGAGACATTATAACGTTTAACATTCTTTCATGAAGAATGTTTTTTTTTCAAATGCTGAGATTATAAAAATACGAGAATGATTAACAATTTTGTTTGTCTCGCCGACAAGGTTACATTCTTAGTATATTGTTCAAATTTATTCAGGGAATTATATTGACTTTTACGCATATTTTAATCGCATTAGGAAAGAATACAGCTGTTTATTCGGGACTGTGTAATGAATCGGTGCCAAGCAAACCTTTTCAAGAACAATATCTTTTTAACCGACTTCGAAAAAGGAGGAGGTTACTCAATTCGTTCCGTATGTGCCTTCTTTTAAATTTCCGCTCTCAGAATCTATCCTTATAGTTCGCTAAAAGGTTCGGTAATTACGTTGTTGTGTTATCACGGTAAATAAGCGACACAAAGGGCGTAACCTTGGCCCGATTCAGCTCCGGCAGGGAACAACGAGACTGTAAACGTTCCCCGGCTGAATCGCAGTCAATACAGGCATTGTTTCCTCCGTAACAATGCGCGGAGGAAAAGAAATCGAGTGCTCGTTAATGATAGATGTCACCGTGTGGCAGAGCGCATGAACGCTGATGCCACCCTCGCGCATAGGTCACAGGTCATGCACGCTTTCTCATCGCCGCGCCGCTCTGTACACACACGTTAAATTTGCCGTTCTCGTTGCGACCGGGACCGTTTAAAAATACAGGAGTACCTTATTCGCTGTTTATGCCGGCGTGTAATCCGATAACGCTGATACCGCGGATTTCCACGAGGCCGGTATAAATTTAAATGCACCCTCCAATGAGGAACGATCCCGGAGAGCAACTTGAAACGCTCCGGAAACTCTCGGCTCCGTACTCTCGTCACTAATATCGTCGCGTGTGCCTCGTCTACACATTTTCTATGCTCTCGCATGCAGAGTTCTATCTGCTATGGATCAATTTGCAATAATTAATCCTTGTTCGAAGTGCTGCAGCAGCCACGCAGCTTATCAGTTACAGCGAGCGGCAAATGATCATCCTGAGATATCAATCAATTCAAAATCAATTGAGCTTTAAATATTAGTTGAATATTTTGAAAAGGATTGATTATAGATTTGATCGGATGAAAGATAAAATGGTTTTTAATGCAAGAGACGTTCGATTAAGAGATTCGAGGGATTGAATAATTTCTTAGCAGAATCGTATAAATGTCGGTGAAACTTTCTTTTATGTCCAGATGTTATATTCACTTATTCGTCATGTCAGCGGCACGCTTTTTATCTTAAACCCATCTCGCGTTGACAACTTAGCAATCTTTGAATTATTTACTTCGATGGGAACGCGTCATCCAGTTGTTTGTTATACGTCGCATATATATTTTATTGTGAACTCGTGTTATCACTCGCTGTAATCAATTGAACTTATCGTTGGTCATCGTGCGAACTCTTATCTCTCAAGAATATTTTATGAAGACAGGTCCCATCAAATCATCGTATTTGCAACGAATCGGACACTTCATGTGCAACAACCTATTATCCTATTTCCAAAGACACCTGCTCAGTCACGAGTCCTAATTCCTTCCCTACGAGAACCAAACGACAGACTTCCTCAACTTGCACACGCTACGTCCATTAACCTAGAATGCATATAGCCGGAATAGGCTCGTTATTATTTCCAAGAAATTGATTAAATAAAAAAAAGACGAAAGAGTGTTGCTACCAGAACCAAGTAGTCCGTAGCGCGTGCAGGCGCGGACTACGCGCGGTGCACGCGTTGCACCGTCTTATAAAGCATTCTCGGTGCAGTCCGTGGATTGGTCGGGTCCGATGGTGGGGTGCAGCAGTGACGTCATTCGGTGACGTCACTGCGCGGTCGCGTGGCAACGGGATCGCGAATCCGAACACGGGCACACCGTGGCGAAGGCGTCGCGTGTGCGTGAGGGGCGAAAGGGGGTTGCGAGAGGGTGTGGAGGATGCATGCCCGGGCCGTTCGAGCTAAACTACCCCTACTTTCCCGTTACACGGCTCGTTCTCTCCTCTCCTAGCTCTTGTACAACTCTCTCTCTCGCTCCCGGCTCGGCCCAGTTTGCGAATCAGTCTCTCTTCCTCTCTCACCCTTAATCCGCTCTTCCGCCTCGCTGCAAGGAAACTCCCGGGAAACTGGTCCGGTGACGTCACCGGGATGGAAGGGATGGTCATGGTCCTGTTTCGAGAACGCTCTCTCTCTCCGGGAACAATGTTTATTTCGCCATTTTAGCCCCGTAACCGCGTCCGGATCCCGGATTATCGATCGTCCGCGAGATATCACGGGACCACCCGGCAATCTTTCTCTCTCTCTCTCTCTCTCTCTTGCTCGCTCCTCTTTCTGGCCGCCATCTTTTCTACGGGACCCTCGACCGACACCTACCACCCCCTCAGGGTGTTCCACCCCTTGCACGACCACCGAAGACACTCGAGGATTCAGCGCGATGGGGATGACGCGCGAACAATGGAGATCCAAGAGCGGATTGTCCGCGCCGGTCCGTTCTACTGCGATAGATCGTAATTGTTTTCGTCTTGACCGGCTGGAGCTTGGCCGTCGGACGTCCTGGTGATGTCGTCCCGGCGGACGTCACCGCGGACGCGATTTTCCGATTGGTCCTTCTCGTTTCAATCGCGAACCGCTGTGATACGGACATCTTCTGACGGAAGCGACCTCGGAGGAGGGTTTATTATTTGGTGAATCTTTATGCGAAATAAAAATCTTCTACCTGCATTTCAACAAACTGCAGTGAAATAGAAATTTATTTTCTATCTTAACCCTTTGCACTCGGAGATATTTTGACTCGAAAATTAAACATTTCTTCCGTCCTAAAATATATCCATCCCCCACGATTTTTTAAATTTTATGGATATGAAATTGGCGTGGTACCTCATGCAATACCTAAATGTTTAGTTACTGATTAGATACCTACGTTTTTCATAGTGTAAACAATATTTTCAACGAAGGTGCAGCAATTTTGAGTGGCGCCTCAGACTCGCCATTCGACTGTTAAGGGTTAATATGTTCCGTGGGTTGAAAATAACATAATTGTATTCTGAAATTCTTCTAATGTGTATACTATTTCAAGTTACCACTGTTCATTTTCGTCGTAAGTAAGTTCTTTACTCGCACACCTCGGAAGTTCTTTATGGTAAAAATTGAATAGCGACGTTGCCTCTGTCCGACTGGTTCTTCCGATGTCGATCGTACAGAGAATCTGCAACCGGGACACCGTCGGACGGAATCTCCGAGGGCGAGTCAACACCACGGCAACTCCAAGGAGGGATCAGGGGTGTAATTGTAGGCCTAATTCATGAGGACTGTCAGCGGGAACGTTTGCCGCGGCTTTGTGCTCCGGTGACCGCATTGTTGCTGAACCTGCTGCGCTGCACTCCTAACGATCCAGCTTCTAGAAAATTGTGCTCGTTCCCTGGATTCTGTCCAATAAATTCACTTAAATGCACTTCACAGCGTTTGTTAACAATTCCCGAATGTAGCACATGGTTCAATGAGTACAATTCTTATCGATATTATGCTATAGAAATTAGTTTATGCTATTGGCGCACAGGTTCGATCCAAAAATCAGAATAAAGCAATTTTGCAATTTAAAAGATTTTTCCCAACGTTCCGATCCAAGTATGGATCATCTTCAAGAGAATTTTGCCTCTGAAAAATACTGAACACGACTTTCGTCATAGGTGATCACTAGACTGCGGATGTTTACGCAATTTTCAATTTTTTTAGGCAAATTTTGAGAAAGTGGAATTAAATAAAATCTTATTTTCAGTTATTTTTACAATCTGTCTTTACAATTTTACTAACCACATGCGACCACATTAAATAAGCTATAAATAAATAAATACATCGTGCTTGTGTATGTGTGTGTGTTTGCAACGTCTGCATACATTTTCCAGTCGAAACGAATAAGCAAACGTATGATTACAGCCTCGGTAAAAGGACAAGCCGCTATTAGCAGAGGTAAATAGGATGTTTCGGTTATTTTTGTTCTCGATACTAGATATTTAGATTTGTACGGATATGGCTCGTGAAATATTTACAGGACAATAAATCGGCCAATAGAATATCAACTCGGTACTTCATTATACCTAAAAGCATTCCGACGCGTGTACTCCACTCAGCGATATCTCTTACATTCATGAGATGTTGCCACTAACTAAATTACCAGCCGTGACGGCGCGGCGGGGTGGATGGGATGCAAACGGAACGTCTATTTCTAATACCGTCTAAATCACGCGGCCGCCTTCTGCATCTAGTTTACAACACGGTTGCAGTCGGCGGATACAAATCGATGAGATTTATTTTCGGGGCCCGTGAACACTCCTGGCCACGATATCGACATATTGGAATGGCTACGGGTAAATATGCAACCGATCGAACCAGCTTTTTCTCGCGTTCCGATTACTCTCCTCTGATGGATGCGGACTGATACACGGAAAGTAGCTCGTAACATTTTATTCCCGCGTTCCCAAGGTAATACAAGATTTAACAGAAATCAGCTTTTTTAATGCTCTGCTACCGTCAGTCGCAAAAGTGTTCGCGCTTAAGGTGCGGGTTTGTTCGTTTAATTCTATCCACTGACATATTTTTCCGACAATCTTCGTTATAAAAGACAATTTTCTGTAGACATTACTTTCCTGATTTACTTTAAACGACATGTAAAATAAACCAATGTGACGTAACAATATCGAGTACTCCTGGTCATGAAGATGTCAATTGTACAGTGAAGTCTTGTTCTAAGAACAACGAATATCCCGTCCTCGACGCGGTCGGCGAGGTCAAAGAAAACTAGAACTACACGATCTAAGAAACAGCACGGACTGTGAATTTTTCAGCTGCTGGAAAATAATTTGAAGTGAAAGATTCAAGTGAAAAATGATAGATTGTGAAGCAGACGGATTAAAATGTACACTGACTATTTTTCTGATATTGTTATAATTCTGTAATGTGTTATCTGAGCTGCAGTGGATGTACAAAGTATTCGTACATCTTCTAAAAACGAATTGGACCCAAAGCTTGAGCTTCTTTCAATTTCGAAAAGAAAAATGTTTTCTCGATCCGGTCTATTGTACAAGATTCAGTGAGCATGTTCGGCAGAAGATAGATAAAAGGTGGTAGCAGTGGAAAATCCAGGTGGATTCCCCCACCGTGAATCTTGGACAATAGTTTAGCAGAATCGGAGATATTTCTGGTCGCGGAAAGAGGAGCGTTTATTTAAGTAAATTATGGAAACCAATGTGTTCCCGACCGATCCTGCCCGTTAATCCAATCCGTGCAGCACTCCGCATCACGTGCACTTTTTAGAAACAACGTAGCTGCAACGTCCGCGTGTTGGATAACTCAATACAGCGGTCCCTTCGCCGACGTAAACGTATTTACCGTTGCCCTCGGGGAGCGAATGTCCAGCCATCCATGGATAAAACAGACGAACCATCGAAAGTTCCGACTCATTCGATGCTTCTATTAGTTTGTTAAGTCCATCGGCCGGATTGCTTCGGATCGACGTGCACTTAAACTCGAGGCAACACCGGGGAAACTGCAATCGGCAGCTTACCAGCTCCAAGACGCTAACTTTCTTCGGCGAAGTATACGAAACGTAGTTAACTCGGGAAACGTAAGCACGAGCTAACTGAATTAAGCTCGCTCTCTTCCACGCTCTGCAACCCCTTTCCGCGATCCTCTCCCTGCCCGGGGTTGATATATATCTTCCCGCGGAGGGAACTGCCGACCGGATAATGTCGTCGGGAAAAATAAAACCAGTATCACTCGGTCGAATCATTGTCGGTAACTTTATTCTTCCCCATCCCTATCCACCGGTTTGTTCGTGTTTTTCGTGGTTGGTCGAATCAGCTTCGGAACGCCCGACCAACCCCAACCCTCTTCCGATCCGCCACGCCGTGCGAATAATGGAAAATAATTCCGCAAGCTTCTCGAAGATATGCCAGGTACTTCCGAAGAACGGGTTGACAATATAAAAGATTCCAGTTCCCCCGAAAGAACTTCGAGGAAGACGAACTTTAGAGAAATTGTTGGAAGTCCTGCTCTTCATAATGGTCCTCTTTCTCTGTTCCCGAGTTTTACGGTTACTATTTTTATTGTGAATACATACTGTAATCTCTTCCTTATTTCACTCGGAAATATTCAGTGTAGTTTAAAGTCCATATTCGCTCATATAATAAAGTTTTATTGTATAGAACATTGGCAAATACTGAAAAGTTCTTCGATTTTGTATGATCATTTATTAACCATGATAAATTATGCGTATAATATTTAAAGCCTAAAATATTGCAACCATAAAGGATTGAATAACCACTAAAATAAATACAATCACAATTAAAGTTCAAATACACACACTTTTATTCGGGTAAATTACCATTGACGATTAATTAAGTTTCATCATACTACTTTTTCTTATTCGAATGCGATGAAAAATTCAAAACAATAGTGATTCTGAGTTAAATACGAATAACTTTTTCAAAATTTTCCATTTCGGAATTAAATTCCTCTAAATCATCGAAATATAACATAGTGCGGCGGTCGCGCCTCAAATCTAAGAACACGCAGCCGTTTCAACGGCGGACTAATTAAGAAGGCCGGCGAGGCTCTTTTTGCTCGATTTCCCCCGGTTCGACGAGAGTTCCTCGAATGACGGGGCCGAGTTTCGTGGCTTCGCCGCGCCGGTACCGGAAGCGAGGGAAAACTGGCTGTAATAAGGGACACGGGAGCCACGGCCGGTGGTAACGTTCCTGCTAATTACGGATTCGCGATGCGCCGGCAACTTCGAGATCTTCATTAAGGAAGAGCAGGCTGTTTGCGGCTTTCGAATCGCTCCGACGGATAATACCTGTGTGTAATTCTCCGTTCGGTGTTCGTTGCCGAAACAAATGACAGAACACAACAAGAAAACTTTTTCGATGCGCTTGCATTTCTTCTTCCGTTTCAAACTGTGCTATACCCTATGTTGAATTGTCCTCGGCACTTGTTGCTTGTGATTTGTATCATCTTTCAAAGTAAACTAACACTAGGATGGCGAGGTCTAGTCAGTTTTCACCTAGCATTTTAAGGGCATCATTTAGTTACTTACAATTCCGACCAGAGCTTTATTTTTAATTTAATTAATAACCATATAGATTGTACCTCTCTCCTTATGCAAATCAATTTTTACGCACCTGAACGTGTTTTGAGATCTCGAGCAGGTTTTCAAACACTTAAATGCAAATCCGCATATGGATTAATAAATCCTATAAGTCGAATTATTGCGAACTCCAACACTCTACATAACAGTATTGGCTATTTTAGTGGGTCGATACAAACTTTCAAAAAAAAAAATTACGCAGGATTAACGTATAATATCAGTGCCTTTATAACTATAGTTTCTGTTTTCTTTTTATGCATGTCCTTTCTTAGTAACTTATGTTAAGTCTTTGTTCTATTGTAAACATTTGTATAAATGGACCTCGGTCCGTTCAAAATAAATAAATAAATAAATAAATAAATCATTAGCTTCTGGAGATTCATTTCAGATGAGGTCTGTTCGATTAGATCAAACTCGTGATTCCACTTGGAAAGCAACGATTGCTGTTTTGTTAGCGAGAGGCAACAGATTGCTTCTTCGGGGAAGGCCCATCGAAGATTCCTCGGAGCTCGAGAGGGGGTTATTCACTTAAATGTCAGCCATCACCGGTTCGACGGGATACGTGAGCCGCATTGCGACAATTCGACACGCTCGATAAACAATCGTCTGCGGCCGCTTAAGCGTCCGTTTGATTACGCCGCGCTCGTTCCCGGGCCGTCTGCTTTAATTGGGTCTTCGTAATTACCGCTCGAGGGCCCTCCCCCCAGCCGCGTAGCAGCAGCAGCGTCACCCGGACCTGGCTTGTCTTGTTAGTGCACATCAGTAAACGGTGTCGTCTCGCGACGATTAACGAGACAATAGCCCGGCCCCTCGAGGCGCGTCTTGATCCGTGTCTTCCCTTTAGCCGGCTGCGCATCTGTCGCCGCTCGTCCGTCCACGCGTACACGCGCGCCATCTCCGACAGTGTAATCGGTTCCTCTCGAGATGTCCTTTGACGATTCCCCGGAGCGCCGCAATCGATCTCCGTGCCCGACCTAAGTAAATTGAAATTTACCGTTTGCCGCGTGCTCGAGTCCATCGGCGCCACAGCCACCTCTTCCTACTGCACTCTTTGTCTCCATTTTCTCTCCCTCTCTCTCTCTCTCTAATCTTTCTTCAAATTATAGCAGCGGTTTCCAATCTGGAAACCTTCCGTTTTTGTAATAAGGTTTTATCATTCAAAATGTGTCTATATTATTATAATATATCTATTAAAAAAAATAAAAGGTAGGGAGGAGCGGAAAAAAATTTCTGATGTTTGAAAATATGTTGAAAATTCTCCTCCCTCGCTGTAATGTTCCATCGATCGCCGCCATTGCATCGACGCTTTCCAATGACCCCAGGAATTCATTCGGTAACACTCCGCCACCTCCCAACCGTTCCTCGAGATCATTAAACCACATGCAGCTAATTATTTTATATCTCTCCGCAGTTTCTCCCGTTCTCCAACAACTCTCCCACTTGTTTTCTAATCAATTAGCGCTCCGACCAATAATTTTCTTCGTTCTCATTTACTGCAGGTTTCTTCTGGCAGAGACACTTTTCCACGACACCTGCAATCGTCGGCGATTATCTATCATCAGTTGGATTGTAAGTATCCTGTTTTCACGCTAACGATCCGCTTTTCTTTTATTCTTGTCCTCTGGTTTCCTTGTTCACCGTTAGTCCGGGTATTTAGACGTCAGTTCTGTTTGTTCGAAGTTCGTGATTCTGTAATAGGATGCAATGAAAAACAATTTTGACCAGGGACTCGAAATAACAGTTATTATAAAATTTTCTACGATATAAATCAATCATAAAAAGTTTATTATTATTGAAGCTTAGGATAATGTACACAAAATACAAAGAAAAAATTCGAAGAACAAAATGATTTAAAAATATCGATTTTTATACTTTTTGGTTACAAGCAACAGTTATTAGTGTCCAAAAAATTGGATCCTGCTCGATAACTGTTATCGATGAAGAAAAACTGTTTCGATTACTCAAAGTAGTTATCGATGAGAGGAGTTCATTTCGATCGCTCATAACAGTCATCAACAGACATTCAGAATAATTATTGATGAGAAAATTCATTTTGGTTGCTTATTTATTGAGTTGTCTACTCTTTTTTGGATGGAGCAAGCCTATGAAATTCATTGAGAAGGTTTCATACTACAAGACAAATCAACAGACCATAAGAACAACACAAAATCTGTTTGTCTGTCACATTAAATTTTGATTGTAACATTTAGTTTTACGAATAATAATTTATCAAATAATTTCTTTATTGAAATAATAATAATAAATTATTATTATAGTGGTTACAAATATCTGTTGCAGCCAACTAAAAATACAGACAATATACTAATAACAATAATAATATTGTTCAATTCATACATAGGAAGAAAGGAGAAAGGAGTTGGAAATTCTTGAACCCCTCTCAAATGGATGTGGCAAGCCTTTTCTACAATGAAAATATTGAGCTAACATCCTCATTCTGACACATCGGGATTCATTGAAACGCGACTGGTTGAAGCGAAGATACGCGGTCGATTTTCAAAGGGGTGTCCGAGGGACGCGGACGCGGGGCAATTAGGGGTAGCAAAGAGAAGATTCGGTTTCCCGCGGAGGAGGATACCTGACGTTGACGACTCCACTCAAAGCAGACACCCCGGTATTACTCTCTATTGGTTGTCGTCGCCGGTAGCGCCACAATTTGCTCAAGCGTCGCCACGATTACCGGTGCTTTGCAACCCCCAGTACCCCCCTCGGAACCCCTTCCCAGAGCCCCGTAACTAGACCAGTTCACCGATACAAGACACAATAATGATGTAATGACGCGGCAAGTGGCCGAGAAGCCCAATAATTCGCCTTTCTCAGCCACTCGGAATTGTGTCGGCGACACTTAGCCCCGTTGCCGGGGCTGGCGGCCGAGCGATCGATCGATCCCCCCTAGATCCAGCGTTTCGCCACCTTCAGTCAATCTTTCTGGATTCCTTCGCCGGCGCGAAAGAATTCCCACCTAGCCTGTCTAATAATTTCGCTGCAGCTTTTCCCTGCCTGCACTCCATTCTACTTTCCCTGTCTGAAAATTTCCGCAATAACGCGACTGGGAACGTTTATGCGAAAACTTCACCGTTTTCGAATTTCTGCGAACTTGCAGGAGTGAGAATTCAACGGAGTTATCGCGGCAAAATGATCGATCAGGCGATTCCTATGCATATTTTCGTAACGAATAATGTGCATCGATACTCGAGGACACATATAAACAGGTATGGATGAAAATCTTGATCTGATTTCCATTTTCAATTTTACAATTTGGCGATAAGTGATGATTAAACTCGATTTTGTGCATTTATCACACAAATCGGTAGCAGTAATTTAATAATTTCTAAATTAAACAATAATTTCGATAGTAAAATCTGAATGTGACAATCAGGTACCTCCTGACAAATTATTTGCTGCTTTCCCAAACTGCAGAATCAAAGATGGATGAAATTGTCGATAATCCAAGGATTGTTATTTGCTGTACGAGTGATATAAGAAGCTTTAAGATTAGCCTGATGCTTGATTATTCCGTTCTTTCTAGGAGCAATTATGCGAGGTTCAGGAAATTACATTCCTCGCGCAGACACGATGAGACACTTGTTGTTCTTTCCATTCGATTGGAATCCATTATTGCAGGGCGTCGACGGATCTCAAGATTGAATTATTACATTTCTCATTACAACGGAAACGGAAGCTGTAGTCAAAGGGAGCGGGAACCGGAGAAATCGTTTCTTCTCGCGATACCTGCGATGATAATAATCGCATCTCGCTCAGATATAATAATTACCGTCGAAGAAACGAGACGCGAATCTCGATGGCGATCAACGTGGCGTGACGTCGGTGAAAATAAATTGAAACTGATGGAAAAACGAGAATGCTGGTTCTTGGTACTCCTTCCTGTTTTATTTTTAATCCACATGAAGACATATGAACTGTTTTAAACTCTTTCAAATTTGTCTATAAAAATTGGAAATTGCATAAACATTCGCAGTCTAGTAATCAGTAACCAGTAATTTAAGAAATGTATAAATTGATGCAATCAAATTTTTGTACTGCAAAAGGCAGAATAATCGAAAATTTCAATGGAACTGTCAATTCCCAAAACATCCGCATTGTTAAATGACTAAACGAGTACGGCAATCTGATTGACGTGTCCGAGATTACTGTCAAGTGTTAGCAACAGAAATGACCTGTGCGATCGATAATATTGGGAATAATAATGAGAAACGGGACGACATTTACTAGCAACAATGTTATTAAAATCGAGAAGAAGAAATATTTGCTACAATATCGTTTTATAGAAGACAGTTAAGTCAATTATGCATATTTAGTACAAACACATAACAGAAATATTGATTTCCTCTGAAATTGTACTGAATTACGCATAGGTTAAAATTTGAAACTTCATGCTCATTTCATGCTTCGTATTAAGTAAGCTATTATTATATTAGAATGTCTTTAGACAAATTTTTCTTAATGCAATGCTTAAAGAGAAGCTCAAATTTAATATCTAATAAGTTTTTTTGTCGATCGTTGCAACAAAAATAATATGTATCTATTTCTGCGATAACAGAACTCTTACATGATCAAAAATAGGGACATTGATCTTACAAAAAATGTGCTGTTTGTTTTAACTTAGGGTAGGTCCTTTCTTCCGACGCTGTCGATCCTGATAGATCGATCTTCCTCGCCAAGGGCCGGGCATATCGTCCGTTTTTTTTTCCCAGAAAATCTTGTACCCACGATCCTGCGGAGGACCTCCCGAGATACGTTCATCAATTTGCTACGAGTTTAATTAAGACTGCCGGGGACGCGACCGTCGCTGCTTTAAACTCGGTCCCGGCCATTTCTTGTATTTGTCAAATAACTCGCGGAGCAGATCAAACATTCCGTGTCTTGGCGGTTGTTATTCCAGCGGTGACAAGGCACTTCATCTTCCGGCGTACTGCTGGAGTTGGAACTACGAGGAAAACCGAGCGCCGCGCGATTAATAGCAAATGTAAATGCAGCTGTGAACTTTAACCACCGTAATCAAGTGGAGTCCCGGAAGCTCATTCTCGCGAACCCACCATGAACACCGTTAATGCTTAACACGCCTTTAATTGTCCAATATGTTTCGTAATATTTTCATAACGATCCACGGTGACTGGCGGATTTCAGCGAATATTTATTAGGCTCTGCGCGGCGCATACTCCATGTCACCATATTGTTCACCCCTCGAAACATTAATTTTCAAACGTGATAATTACAAATTTCATTCTTCCTTTAATTATCTTAATAATTTGACACTGTGATAATATGTCCACAAATATTTTAATTATTAATAAATATGCTTCCATTATATAAAGTGTTAAATAAATTCATCTACTTCGGTTTTGTAATTTTTGTAAAGCAACGCATACCACTCAAATTTGGATGCAGGCAATTTTTTGTTATTAAAGGACCTACATTATGAAATAATGAACGAAATATCCTATATTTTCTATATTTTAATTATTATTCTTATATTTTCCAATTTTTTAAATGTAAGTGGGGTAATTGTTTTCCAATTTGGCTTCTGGAGCTGTCCATAATCATTTCTCAATCTCTTTTGTCCAACATATATTCAAATAGTATATGTACAGTGTGTATACAAAGTACATATTCGTACACCTTTTAAAAACTAATAACTTTTTTTATAATTCTACCAAACGACCTGCTTTTTTGTAATCAATTAGAAGCATTACTTTACGAAATGATATGCAAAAAAAGATTATCGAAAAATTATAATTTACAAGGTTACATGCAAAAATAAAAAAGGCATTTTTCTCAAAACATTTTTTTGGGCCCTTAATGAAAATTGAGAATATATGTTTTCTAGATCTATGTTACTTATACACACACGCATTCGAAAGATATACGATTTTGTGGATTTTAAGTAGAAACTGATCACAAGTCGTATTTTCACCATTTCTAACCGCTTGCATCTCGTGTGATGAAATTTTCAGGAGGTGTGTAGTAGATCTACAAAACATACGTTTTAAATTTTCTTTAAGGGCCCAAATAAAAAAGTTTTGCATGTAACCTTGTAAATTATAATTTTTGGAAAATCTTTTTCTCATATCATTTCGTAAAACAATGCTTGTAATTGATCATAAAAAATCAGGTCGTCTGATACAATTATAAAGAAATTATTAGTTTTTAAAATGTATACGAATACTTTGTACTGTATACAATTTAATTTTACATTCAAAAACAATAAAATCAAGCTGGAAGCTTGTATTCTTCAATTACCATTTTGTTGAAGATAGGTAAGTGTCCGGTGATTTTTGGTCCGGAGCAATTTCTGATGAGTAGGACTTTTTTCCAACTAGATCGGGCATTTGTCCCACTGCGCGCAGGGGAGAAAATAGCAAGCAGCGGAGAATGGAGTGTTCCAGGGGGAAGGAATTGAAGGATGGAAATCTGTGCCAGTTCCAAGAGTGAGCGCAGGTTCCTAACTTCCAATAAACTTCCCTATCAGACTCGCACCAGGCAATTCTGTTTCCCAGAGGCAGAAACCCGATCTCATTACCTCCCGATGCCGCTGATCAGAATTCCATCGTCACGTCTTGTCGCCTTTCGTCGACCTTCTGCGTTTCTCGACAAAGGGGACGAATTGCATAGGGGTTTTCTGAGTAAACTTCGTCCCGGAACGACTGGTCCAAACTTCATTGCACGAAAGTGAGGCGCAGGCACCGCCGCGCCACGGCTCGCTAATAAGATTCGCGGAAAGTTAGGGCAAGAAGAGGGAGGAAAAAGTATCGATGCGGCAAACTCGGCTCGCCGAGGTTGGATTAAGACCTCGGGGTTTCGAGTAGAGGGCCCGCGTTAGACAAGGAGTTTCTTGCGTCTTCAACGAAGTTAGCGAAACTCGACGAATTAATTGTTACGAATCTCTAAAAAAGAAACACCGGAGGAAAGGCTACAAACACAATAACGCTGACAATTGCTAGATAAATTAGTGGTACTCCGAAATCCATTGTCGCAATTATAAGAAAACAGAGCTTGAATATTTTCTTACAGAAAATTAATCCCCCAAGAAATTATTGGATTGCGTTCCTGAGGGTGCCTGAATAATGTTTTAAACAGTGTTCAGTCGTGAATTATAAATAGAAAGCGTTCAAGAGAACACTCGTTAATAATCCTCCAACACATAGTCCTCCACGTTTACACGAAATTCCTGTTCCATCGGCTCGTCGATCGAAATATTTTCAAATGAAACACCGTGCTCGGGCATAAAAATGTCGGACACGCGTTTTCTACGGGGATGGCGAATGATCGATCCGCGGTCACGTGTGTGCAACTCGCCCGGGGACCAATTAAAATTCCTTTCGCGCCTTCCCCCTCCACCCCGCGGCGCGTGACTTTTTTCCGCTTTTGCCGATAAACCTCGCTAATTATTTCCGGTAACGGGCCCATGCTCGTTTAGACACCCTTCGCATTTTCGTTGTTGTAACGAGCGACGATGCCCGGATCGGCTGGAACCGCTTTTAACCTGTTACGTACTTGCGCGGGAGGAGTCGGTGAACTGGATCTCCAATTCTACTCGATTTTTCAAAACGTTCTTTTTCGACTTTTATTTGCTTTACTCGCCCTTAATTGCTGAGGTGGGATCTGGAACAACCTTTCTTAATTCTTTTAAATGTTCCATATAATAAAAATGACAAGACTCTATTTATTTAGATCTTGTGCAATTTTTATTGCAATACGTGCTTGGATAAATACATTTATCGAATCAATTTCTATGTAAGCAACGTCATTTTGTCAATAATAATAAAATTAAAAATCTAAGACTGGTTACTTGCCGGCAGTGGTAGATTTAGTGTCAAACAACAAAGCCGAGGAAATTCAACACGGCTTTTTCATTATTTATGAATTGAATTTTCCTTTGTCTATGAATTGGGAACGAGGCTAATGGGTAAAGCTGTCGGTTAAGGGGTTGAAATAGCAGCAGTTGAATTTTATTTGCAGTAAATATAATCACAACATTGGTTGAAGGGGTTCCATAATCTCATCTTTACCATAATCATCTTTTTATCGTACTGTAAGACTTGTATTACTTTAGCGACAAGTTAGATGGAGCGTTTATTGGCAACGAATGACGTCAAGCTTTCGTTTATTTGTAGTAAAAGAATATTGATGGGAGTGTTCGTCATCGGACGCTTCAATGATCTGTACGTCTACAAAATAACAATCTCGGAAGAATTGAATTTTTAGAAGGAGATGAAGAAATAACAAATTTTATTTTTAACTTGGCGGGTAGATTTCGTTGAGAGAACGACGTCTGATTTATGTTAGAGGAAACACGGTTTCTACAGTCTTCGCATTAATTCATATTTTTCGGGCGAACGTTTAGCAAGAAGATCATCAAGTCGAAAGAAACGGGACGGGGGTGGAACGGGTGGAATCATTCGGTTTTACGAGGGCGTGGAAATTCGGGGAACAAGGGAACGGAAGAAAATTGACGTTCGAACCCGTCGACCGAATAAACCGTACGTTTTAATATCCCATTTACGGGAAAGCAAACGAGATATTCATACCGTGCCGAATGAAATTCAGCTGGCGGCCGGCTCTCGCTGAATTTTATCCTCTCTCTCTCCGGGAAGAAGATTCCCGTAATGCCATTTGCGGAGGATAAAAGTGCTGCGTCGCGTAATACGTTTCAGCCGGTTCTCTTTACTTACATTCCGCCGGCTGGTTCGCGTATATAAACCCTCCCGCCGTCCACCCCTCCGCCCTCGCCACCCCGCCGTCGACGACGGTAACGAGGACACGTTCATTGGTATTCCAGGACGGAGGACACCCCCGTGGTACGTGCTCGACACCGCGGCACCGTGGTAAATGCAATTATGCCGATGGTCTCAATTACCGATCTGCGTCAGCAATTGTTGCGGAGGGAACCGAGCAGGTGACGCGGGATCGGAACCGCCGCCGCTGCTTTTTCCGGTTTCCGGATCGATCCGATCGTCGAACCACATTGGTCGAAACTCACCAAAACCTGGACTACATTGAAATTTTCAAATCCTTTCAAAATCTACGCTGTGCACACGTTGTAACGTCGCAATAACAGCAGAAGCGTCAGAAAAAGTTCTTCGTTCGCTCATAATTCGAATTTCGACCACAGTGTGCCGGCGAAACATTTCTCCAGCACGATCGAAACCCTCGAAAAATTCGAATCGTATTTCCACAACGGTATCAGCGCTCGCGAAACTATACTTCCGAAGTTATCTGAACGGCACATGCGGGAACGCCGACGAGCTCTGTATCCGTTGATTTGGACGTTTAGAATTGCGGATCAGGCGTTTTCCACACCCCCGTCACGCGATCGAGGATTTCAACAAGGCAGTTTAAGCACCGTCGTTTTAAATTTTCTTATATTGCTCCGGGAAATGTAACTTTCATGGCGAGAGCGTGGGAATACTGTCGATCTTTATGCAAGTTCGCATTCTCGTAAATTATCAGGTCACACCTTAAATAACGCTTATTTTCTTTCACATTTCTGTAGAGTGAAATACAAAAAAAAATTTATAACAAAAAAAATTAAACCGACTTGGAAAAAACGCACTAAAAAGTATAAAATCATTTCCATTTAATTTATGTGAATACACACGAACTTAAATGCAATACAATCTTTTCGGAGGCGGCGCAAAATTGAAAATTTTCGACACTGGAATTTACGAAAATCCTTAAATTCTTCTAAATACATGCTTTCACATATTAATGGATCTTCTCTTCCTACCTACTGATTTCCAAGCCCACCATACTCCAATGAAATCATGATCAGCAACATTTGTCATTTGGAAAATTTTTAATTTTTGTATTTAACCAAAAAAAGGCACATGCAGATCGAATTGAGTAACCTCCTCCTTTTTCGAAGTCGGTTAAAAAAGCATTTTATTGCTCTACTATTACCCTACTGTTTTTCCTCGTTTTGTTATATTCTTTGTAAACACCTGAACGAAAAGTAGGAAAATAGTTAAACTGAAATAGAATTTCTATTAATTTCAATTATACACGAAGATCCAGCGTTCAGCAATAAACGTGACAGAATTAGTGAGGAATAAATGTATTAGCGATACGTGCCGTTTAATTATGTGCTGAAAGTGACCCGCTGATTAAGGGATGATTTATTTTAATAAGTCGATTAAAATTATCGTGTAAGTGTAGACAAACGAACAGGGCAGTGTTAAATACGCCCGTGGCACGTGGTTAATGCGTTCGTCCTCCATTATCAGCCGAGCGTGAAAATTGGAATTTTATTCGAGGGGGATGATGCTGACGCCTCAATTTACAAGCAACCCAGTTACCATTCCCCCTAGGTTATGAATGTAATTCAGACATGTGCAAATCCGAAACGATTTCTTTATTCAACATGTCACGCTTCCTTTAGATCGCACAGTGTCAATGAAAATAAGAAAATTATTTCTGGCCCATGTAACAATAACTGCCAGGGACGTTACCCATCTTAATATTTAATCGTTCATTATTATCTCTGTTGTACCAAAACTGTACACGCAGTGAATTAATACTAACACAATTGAAAGCTTCCGAACGTTTAAACAGCACTAGTCATAATAGTAACAACATAACATCTATCAACGAACATAAACTAACAACGTAACAACAAAATTTCTATCTGCATTCTCTGAAGTTATTTCTGTTTAGAAAAAACGCACAAAAAGGTATGAAATAATTTCCATTTAATTTATGTGAATACACAAGAACTTAAATACAATACAATCTTTCCGAAAGCGGCGCAAAATTGAAAATTTTCCAAATGACGGATGTTGCTGATTATGATTTCATTGGAATATTGACTTGGAAATCAGTAGGTGGGAAGAGAAGATACATTAATATGTGAAAGTGTCGAAAATTCTCAATTTTGCGCCGCCTCCGAAAAGATTGTATTGTATTTAAGTTCGTGTGTATTCACATAAATTAAATGGAAATTATTTTATACTTTTTAGTGCGTTTTTTCGAAGTCGGTTAAAAACGGAAAATCAATTTGTCGATGGTTGCACGTGTCTACAAAGTGCAAGCAAATATTTAATATCCTACGAATATTGTAACAGTTGGGGTATTTCGAACAAATATTGCTGAACAAACGAACAACCACCGAGACTAATCTAATGGTTTTCGGATGGTCTCTAGCTTAACTCAGAATATAGGTGTATAGTAGTCAACTTGCAACGTGGTGACGCAAATATATGGATCGACAAACAAGTACATATTGAACGCATCTGTCTCAAATTCGTCGATCACAATGAAAGTCTAACAAAGATCTACAGTACACAGAGTTTCGAATTAGTTGATCAGACCTTGCAATTTAAAGAAAGAAATCAATATTTTTCGAAAAATAGTACAACTACACGATCTGAGAAACAGCGAAGACCATGGATTTCTTAGATCAAGATATTACTTCGAACTTTTTTATTGATTTACCTTCGAACATCCTGGATTAAGGTTATCGCGATGAGTATTGAAGGTATACTTAAATCCGAGTATCTGGGCCAACAGAAGACAACGCTCCGAAGCGTTATCCTCGCTCGATCGCTCATCGTGTCCGCGCGCTCGGTCTCCGGTTCCATTACCGCTGACGTTCCTTCATTCCTATCAATCGTACCAATTCCTGGTGCACCGCCGCCGTTCCCCTTTCACCGTCTTACCTCGAAAACCTCCTCTTTCCCGCCCGGCGGCGCCCTTTGTCCGTTTTCATCCTCCGCTCGCGCGAAACCCTGGTAATATCGATCCCGTTCATGAAATTGGCCGGTGGTGCACGGTGCGGTTCGCGCGTGCGACGCGTCGCGATCCCATCGCGCCATAGAAACCGGAGCAAACGGCAAACCCGGCCGAACGGTAGCCGAGCAAACGCCATTGTCAATTATCGAGTGACGAGCCTCCATTGGCCCTTTGCTTCCTCTCGCGAGAACGCACGCCGCGTTTAACACGCGCGATCCTGCGGGAGAGACACCACGAAATTCCCATCCTGCGGACAGCGACTGTTTTCAAGGGAGCAGCCTCACATAGACGGGGCAAAAAATCGATTGTTTAAAGATATATTGTTCATTTTGGTGAGGTCGACATTCCCAGAGACAGAAATGTTATGTTCAAATGCAAAATCGTCCAGTCAACGAAAAGTTGTAGAGGGAAATGGAAGGAACATAATTTTTAACTTTGGGTCTTTGTTTGGACTAGTTACGAGGTAAACATACTAAAGGTCCCCTTTTTCGGTCTTCTGCTTGTATTTCCGAAACTATGCGTCCTAGCGATAAGACCATTCTATATAAAATTAAAGCTGACAAAATGTGCCACAAGATTGATTCAATTCAGTTTTTCGCTATCTCGCATAGTTTCCGAGATATACGCGCTCAAAGTTCACTAATTGTGCTGAAGAGTTAGCTAGTCAAATAAGGCAAAAATTTCTTTTTCACAATTAGTATGAGCGCGGATATCTCGGAAGCTATGCGAGATAGCGAAAAACTGAATCGAATCAATCTTATGGCACATGTTATCAGCTTTCGTTTTGTAAAGAATGGTCTTATCGCTAGGACGCATAGTTTCCGAGATATATGCGAAAAACCGAAAAAGGGGACCTTCTACGTGTCCTGCTGTACCCCGCTCACCTCCCAGGAGTAGTAACTTTTAATATGATAACTAGTCCAAACAAAGTCCCAAAGTTAAAATTGTGTTCCTTCTATTTCCCTCTACACCCCTCTTACGAGCATTCATTGACTGGGCTAAAAACAAGTAATGGAGACTGTATAAAAAATTATTCTGCATGACAAAAGAGTGGCTAAGTCGAATTCAAATGAAAATTATTATGTAAAAAAATTCATCTATCTTCACACGCGCGATCCTGCGAACTGGGATCCACTATTTTAATGGCACCGAGGCTGTAAAGGGACATTACGGCTGTTTATTAACACCATTCCGGGACTATCAATGACCGAAAATCGATTTTGGCAAGTGGGCCGCGTCAACGTTATCGGCAAGGATTTTACGGGTTCGTTAATGGCGTTGGGGGCGCTTTATGTAGAACTCGTTCTTCCACGCTGGTAATAAAATGGTTCGTACTCCGACGACGAGATGCGACCCCGATTTCACGCAGAGAGTATCAAATTTAGAAGTTAATTACATCATTTTCGTCGATTAAATGTATTGAATAGGTATTAAGCATAAAGATTCGCAGTCTACAACTATACAGGTTTAATGTCAACTGGAATACGCAAGGAAAAAGATATACATTTACAAGAAAGAATATATCGATCGCCTTGAATATTCCGGAAAAAGGACCTTGAGAAAAAAAAACATTTGTTATGTGATCAAAAATAAAGGAGATATTCATGTGGCTACATTTAGCAGGACAAGGTGAAACAAGGTGGATGCGTACAGCGAGCGTGCCATAATATGTCTGGAGAGTAAAGATGACCGAGTTTCCGATTCGTCGACGCAATTATACCTTTTGTCGTCCGAGGAAGCGCGAGTCGGTCGGTAACGAGCGGCCATATATTTTTTAATTGAAACGGCAAATCCTCTTAAACCGCCGAGAACAAATTAGATCCCTTTTGTCCCGATCGGAAACAATGTTCGGCTCTCGATGTGATTCCGATCGATCCGCGTGCTATTGCGTAACGAAGCGACGTTTCGGATTTCCGGCCGTCGCGATCCGCGCTTCTGAAGCCCGGCCCGACTCGGCCCGGCCCGGTCCGACTCTCGGCTGTTCGCATTTTTCATTCGAGCAAATTAAATTCCTTTGTCCGTGTCGCGAGCACCGGCGCCGATCGATTAGAGCCTCGATTATTAGCGGCAGAACGCCGCCGCCGTCCCGTTCCATTCCGGTCCGGTCCGTTCTCGATTACGGAATCCGTTAAATCGCGCGAATAAATTGTGACGCGACGTCTCGAATGGTAAACGACGATCCAGATATTCCTGTACCTCGATCGCTGGATTATTGATCAAGCGTGATGCTATTAGACGGGCCAGATCTATTAGCGACCGTGTTTCCGTTTCATGAAACCGATCGGACTTAAACAAATCATTTCTGATGCAGATTTTATGCGAGATTTATGACTCACAGTCATATCTTATAGTTCGCTTTCTAAACACACAATAACATTTTTAACTCTGTGCTTGTATTCATTTTCATTTTCAAATATCCGAGAAAATGCAGCTAGTCGTTGAAATAGAGCTACTTTGTTCAAAAGGGCTTTTTATGCGACCACCAGTGGTTATACAATCAATTGGTAGAATTTCACGGAGAAATCTAATTAAAGCAGAATTTCAACCGTGAAATTTGTTGAAAGATGAGTATGACGAGATCTCCCGAAAAAAAGTTCCGGCGTCATATTTTCTCTCTTCAACGTTTCAATAAATCCCCGGGGGAATTAAAACTCCTTGATTCGAGAAACCGGAAGCCGGCGTCGTTCTCTCGAGCGGCCTGAAAAATCCCCGCCATTATAAATTTCCGTGGGCGGGTCTCTCGATCGTACATTAGAAGCGGTCCGCTCGAAAATCCTAGCTGGCCGGCGCGGCGAGAGTACCGGAACCGTCCCCATGAAATCACGAAACCGTAATTCACCCCTTCAATTGCACTTAACATTGTGGAAAGAATGTCTGTCGTTCGGCTGTGTGCGTAGAAAATTAACATTCCTCGGATTCCGCGCCATTGTTTCCGAATTTTATCGTATAATACCTTAACCGGTGATCAAATCGCCATAAAGCACGCTGAAAAGATTTTAACGCGTTCGCGACCAGCGAACACACAGGAAAATCAAATTAATTTTGCAAGGATAGATTAATGAGCTCTAGTGTTGATCCTCTTTGTGGAACCAGACCGAAAACTAACCCCCTTTAACACTAAACCTACCGAGCCTTAAAAGTAACTGGTACATGTTATAAAAATGACAAGATTGATTTTATTTAGACTTTGTGCAGCTCCTATTAAAGATATCTATACAATCACTTCTTATGAAATTATTTTTATTATATCAATAATCATAAAATAAAAAATCTGGAGCCGGTCATTTTGACCGGCGATGGTAGATTTAGTGTTAAATATGTTGGCATCGAATCAATTACTAAATATTTAAGTATTGTACGAGGTATATATCATACAATATAGTTATATAGAATGGAATTATTCTAGGTCGAAAGAAATGTTTAATTTTCGAGTTAAAATGACTCCGAGTGCAAAGGGTTAAATATCTTATTCGAAACCCCTCGTTGCGTGAAAATGACATTTCAACCGGACGCGTGACGCGCGAATTCGCGCTGAAAAACACACCGGTCTCGTCCAAGTAATAACTTAATAGCAATATCGCGAGTAGTTGGTGCGTGTAAACAATTTCATAAGCTCTCTCAGATGAAAAACGTGCTTCAGCAGCGCTGCACACTTGCGCCGGAAATTTATTAACGTAATACGCGTATCATCCGCGTGGCGTTATATTAAAACATCGTTTTGCCATTGCTGGAATTCTACGACTATTGCGATTGCCTTCGCGACAAGATGTCTCGGTGAGGTGAGTTCGCGAATATAGCCGTCGCGGTGATATTACATTTCGCATCGCGGAGATTCCCGGAGAGTCACAAAACACTTGTTTCACAACGTTTTCGTTTCTATCCATTCGTATTCGTCTTCGTGTTTCTCTGCATTTTTATCAGCGGGACTTTTGCGAAATCTGCAGGAGAATCTAATAAATGGGAATTTGTAATTTAATGAAACCTATTTTTATGAATTATGTACGTAGAAGAAAACTTTGCCATGAAATCGTCAGAACCATGCGATGGTTAGGTTAGGTTAGGTTAGCTTAGGTTAGGTTAGGATAGATGGCGTGGAAGCGGTACAGTGAAAATCTGGCGTCTACGCTTCCGGAAAAGCGGCGAAAACACGGGATAAAAAGCGGCGCGCATTTTAAAGAGGCGGGGAGGGGAGGGGAGGTTTAAAGTAGGTACAACCCTTAACCAGATTCGAAGCAAGGGTTTCTCGGCGCCATTCTCTGTGCAGAGACACGGGCGGCTGCCTGTGCGAGATAGGGTCAACAAGAACGCTATAGGGCGGCAGGGTGAGGAGGGAAAAACGGGGCGTGGGGGTCTGTACGAGTACTATGAGAGTAGCATTCCCCTTTGGGTGGGGATGAAAGCCAGCCGAGCTGTTACCTTCCGGTTCGGAATGGGGACCCAGAGAGCTAGGTCAGGGCAAAACAACGTTAAATCCGCGCTGCCAACCCCCAGGCGCAATTTCCGCTTACCAGCTTCGAACCATCCCTGTGCTCCACCCCTCGACACCACCCCCGAACCACCGACAAGCCCGGTGCAAGACCATTTCTTTCAAGTGTCCATCTTTGCTCGAGCTAACGCGCGTTTAAATGATACTGAGACGCGTGGACCAGGATTATTGATTTTCCGCCCGCGGATTCGGTCGCCCGATTAAAACCAATCGGAGAAAGATGGCCGTCTCTAGTGAAACGATACGGCCACGGGTCCGTAAATATTCTTGCTACGGGACTGTCATACCTTTATTGCGGCCGGATAATCTTCTAATTGAACATCCATTCCATTGCTTGCTTCCATACGTTCACTTCGAACAATTATCCCAGAACACTTCCCAGGGTGGTCCACCTAAATATCTCCATCATTTTTGATGACATAACAAATGTTTTTGATGCAATGTAAAACGTTTCAGTTTTTGTTGAGAAAATATAAGAAGCGTTTTGTCAATTATTCTACAAATTACGATTTATAATCTAGTTTTAAATATGCGTTTTCTGAAAACTGCCTGATGTGACTTGGTCGGAATATAAACGAGAAAAGAATTGAAAATATGTATTTTATTTTACACATCAAGTTATCGAGACTGAAGTGTCTGATTTTTTATTTAAGATAGGAAATGTTTATTTCCCATAACAATCTACAACCTCAAAGGAACATCCGTCAAGATAATAACCCAATGACGTAATACATACGACTTCTAGGCACAACTATTACTTCAACAGTACTTTCTCATGTTATGACATTAATACGACGTTACTGCGGGAACTTTCTCCGTAAATTTTCCATTCATCGACAGGAAAGACCTCGCCTTCATCACGACGTACTGTCCACCGGAGTGTACTACCTACAATTAGAAAGTTCAAAGACCCAATTGACTTAATTGTGTAATCATAAACATACGTTTCTTTATACCTAGGTTATGGATCGTTACACGATGTCGTCCCATAGAAACGGCAGTAAAGAGAACATTGGCGACGGAGAATATAGCCTGAGCATACTTTCGACGTAGTTTGAAGATACAACTAATTACTTTATGGATCTCGAAAATAATTCAACGTAAAAGGTAATTACTTGAGCGATTTACAAACAATCATTTGGTGAATTTCCAACATCATTTCAGTCGGAAAATTACTCGATCCCTGTCTAATATAATTTCAGTGTAGAAGTAGTTGAAATGTATATTTTTCTGGTTTCGTGTGTGTTACTTGATCGATCTGTAACATCATTTCGCTCGGACCGCTCCAATCAACTAATTTCGCTCGCCTCCGTTTTTATGACGGTATACGCGCGTGAAGAAAAAAAAACTGATGGGCACAGAGACCACGGGTGTTTTGATTCTCGCATTTTTTTGTCGCGCGGCGCGTCGTCGTTCCGCAATTAATAACTTCGTTCTTTCCGGTTCACGGTCAGAGCGGCATCAGTTGCCGCTTTTTCCCTCGTCGTCTGTATACGTCGCGGGCGGCCGTTAATTAACATGCGCGGGTCGCGAAAAAGCCCCGATAACAGGATTCGCGCTATAATTGGCCGTCGGGATAGAAAGAGCCAAAGAGTGGGAGCAAGAGAAAGAGACAGCTAATGAGGAAGAGGGAGAGAGAAGTTAGCTGTAGACAAACTATTCACACGGGCAAATACAGACCTTTAATTCGCGAGGATATGCGAACCGTCGAACGACTTTCGCTGTTCCCGTTTCCAACTACGCGCGGACAAAAGGGAGGACTGGAATCAAACCACCTGAAATTATTCCAGCCCCGCCCCGGTTAAGCGTCGTCGCTGAGAATGCTAATGAGTCGCCCGGCCACGGCTCGGCGTCGGGCTACTTGATTCATTTTGCGAGCTAATGCGACGACGCGACGTTTTTATAAATCGCGCGACGCGCCGCGCCCCCGCGAATTTCGAAATGCCCTGACCTCGGTTACGCGGAGGCTTCGACGTGTTGACTGGCGAAAAGCCAGACCAGATACCGGTATAAATGTTGTTGAAATAATTTACTAGCCTGGATGGCTTTGCATCGCCAAACAACGCGTTGCTGCTCGCGTTACAGTGCTCTTTTCCGAGCCAATCGCATTCCCATTCGTTTAACGCCAGCAGATCGTGTAATTATTACACTGCGGACCTTTCTGCTGAATATAGTTGTCCATCATTTCCGAGAATACGAAGCTGAATGTACAGTATCATTAATTTAGCACTCGATTGTTAATGCAAAGGAATTTTTTAAGATCCTTGTTTATTTGCTGTGACACAATTCTCTTTAGAACGAATACAAACGTACGATTTCGCCGTATTACGGATCGGCGTTTTCACGTATTGATTTCTATGCTTATATCGCTATTAAAGAATTATTATGGGTATAAGTAGGGTAATTTCGGGATAGATGCACCATTGGGCGAGATACAACAGTTTTTATTGTGGCAATACAGGACGAATTTATAATACAGCTGTTTTTCACCTGTGCAAATAACCTAGTTTCGAAGAACACGTGTATCACATCATTTACGTGTAACGGAAGGATAAAAGCTTCTTAGTGTCCGAACTTCTGAGGAAATATTTTTGTAAGTGGTAAATACAAATGTTATTACGTTCTTATTGTATGGTTTTAACTATCAGTATCGACTTTAACAGTATATTTTCAACAATTCAGCTATGCTTGTCTACACTTTCAATTCTTTTTAATAAAATTTTTATAATCAGACAACAAAATGTGGTGCATCCATCCCGAAATTGAAGCTATATCTATTTTCTGAAATGACTTGGGTGGAGGGTAGCCGATTCTAACGAGCAACATAGGTAACCGCAAGTTCGCATGAATAAAATAATGCAACTCCGGGGCCCGGCACGCGAAACAGCAGCTGTAACTTCGTTTTCCCAGGGGGCATACGAGAGGTCCACGGGGACAGTTCACCCCTAATGCGACGTTCCGCGCCCTAAGCGACACGAGTTAGCGCTCGTGAAGTTAACTTCTCGGGGGAAGCGCTTAAAAGGGCGCGCTAGCAAAGAGGAGTCTTTTTACATTTGCCTGGCCACTGCCACTTACCACGTTTTACGACTTCTCCATTTATTCGGCCACGCGACCCGGTCACGCGATCTATGATCCGATCTCGGCTGTTGCATGCGATATGCAACATCGAGATTCTTGCACGACCCGCGAGCACAATGCTCGAGCTGCAATCTGTAACCGCTGGTCGATCCGGGTAATATTGTAATTAGTAGACCGCGGATTTTATGAGTTTGTGATGATAAAAGCGAGTAGGTCGAATGCAAAACAGTGGAAACATGTTTGAAGAATGTAAAACCGCTGTTGTATTGAAATAAGAATTAAAATAAGAAGCTTATCGAACATTTCCTTAGCCGTTGGAACGTCGCAAAAATCTTTTATATTCACAGTCTGGCAGCTAACCAGTGCACTGAGAAAAAAGATTGTTACTTGAATAACACGCGTGTTATTGCAATTTTTTACTTCGATGAATATCAATGTATTCTTTTCAATAGTATGAAATTTAGAATTTAGCAAATCGTGATGTATTTGAATTGTCTATCATGAAATGATTGAAAATATTATTTGATTCAAGACCGTATATCATTATTCGTAATATTTCTTTTTTTCCTTCAATCAGATATATTGTTAAAAAAATTTGACGAATGTATTGATTTATACTGGAATTGGTTTGAGGCCATATCTTTTTTTTTTTTAAACATTGATGGTCAAGCTATTGGCTTATATGATTGGCGAAAATGAGTTTTGCTATTGAAATTACTATTAAATATACAATAGTATATTTATACAATATATTAAATATAGTGTATACTAAATAATGTATATAATATGTACTAAATAAACTAAATGTACTAAATAATGTATACAATAGTATTAAATATGAAAATAAGTTCATATGATACTGGCACTATTTTCAATAGTACATCTTATTGAATCAACATATATGTTTTTTGTTCCGACAGGATTTTTTTCTCAGTGTGCATAACTGGTCTCACAGGTTGACGCAGATGGGTTGAAACGATTGTATCGTGCGCGTTTCATTCGTCTCCGGTTGAAACAGAGGGAGAAATCGTAGCTGAACTGCTCTGAAACGTCGAAATTATTTTTACTTTTGCGGTCCAGTGTCTAGCTGGATTGTTTTTACTGGTTGACGACTGAGAGCCGAAACGACAGCGCCGTGGTTTTATTCGAATCTGGCTAAAGGAAAGAGGCTATCAAACGCTGCCTGAGCTCTGCTGAAACGACGAAAATATTTTTATTTTTACAGTTCAGTATCCAGCTGATGTTTTTGCAGGTAGGCAAATGAGAGCTGGGACTCAGATTATAGGAAAGAGGCTATCAAACGCTATCTGCTGAGACGTCGAAAATTGTTTTATTTCTGTAGTTTAAGACCGGAGTGCCTACGTTCACTGAAATCGCCGAATCTGCTTCTAAATATTCGTCGCTGGATCTTCACGTTGAAAACTAAGCTGGCAGTTTCGCGCATTGAAAACGCCTTTGACTCGCTGAATTTCGCGCGGTGGTTATTAAACGTGACTTCAGCCGCACACAACGTTGCAGCATTTTTATTTTCGAAGGCTGGCAGCTAGACGAACCTCATGGCGTCCGTGTGCCAAAATTGAAACGCAGCTAGGACCGTTCTCGCGCAGAAACAAGGTAATTTTTCCGCTGCAGTTCCATGGGTTTTCCACGGAATTCCTTCGCGCGCGTAATTCCCATTGCATATTCAACGGCCTAAACGTTCTGTCGTTGCCAGCAGTCGCAAAGTTATTGTAACGACATTTCGCCGAGGAACGGAGACTCGAACCCCCGTTCCGGGTTGGGGTAGGAAAAAATGGCGGCGATTGCGGGGAGTGGGTGAAAGGTAGCGAAGGTAGAAAGGGGGTGGCAGTGGGAAGAGGAGGGGCGGAGAAACGGAGGCCTCGGGGAAGGATTAATTTTCTCTCACTTTTCCAAGCGCGGCGCCGTGAAATTTTACGGAACTGGATCAATTATTACTCGTGATATTACTGCGAAATTGTATTCCGCTGTAAGAACCAGCTAAAGTGCAGTAATTGCGTTTCGGATTGCAATCAACGCGGGGTCGGTGGATTTAGATCGACATGCAATTTTTGAGCAGCGCGACCCGTTGCACGATTTAAATCGCGCGTTCGCCACCGTCGCGATTAACGTCTCAGAAATCACGGTTCCATTGTTCAGCGAGGTTGGACAGCAATTTTCCTTGGAACTTAACTTCTGATGATAGTTGTCCCGATTAATACGGTACCTCCGATCGAGCGGGATATCGCACACTGGATTTTATCGGCTCGCGGCCCCGCGACTCTGCGAAACACTGGTAAACGAGAATTCAACGAATTTTATACATTCATTGGATTTTGTACCATTTTTATACAGTTTTTATCCCGTGAGATAACGTTTCAGCGATCTGGATGAATGTACTGCTGCACATAAAAATTTGAGAGTATACGGGAACGTTCGGTATTTAATCAAAGATATATCTGTGGCTACAGAGAGTTGGTAATGCGAATCGATCGATTTTTATTAAAATTGTAGAGTGCATTCGACTTAAAAAAAAAATATGCCGTTGTAACAATTCATATACTCGACGTGGAAAAGATTTTTGTACGAGACAAAAGTAAATGCAACGATAAAATTCATTGTACATATAGAAAATGGTAATACAGGGTGTCTCAGTTGAAGGGGGCCACCTAAATATCTCCTTTATTTTGAATGGCACAAAAAAAATATTTATGGCATAATTTAAATGGAATCGAAGGAGGATTATCATAGAGGAACACTTATTATTATTTGTCCGGTTACTTTTTAATAGTTTTTTTAAGGTCATAGTTACTTTTTATCGGGTAAACTTCTTTTTTGAAAAATTCCATCTTGTTATTGACTTAAGCATATTCAAATGTATTTTTTTAGCCGCTATAAGATGGAATAAAAAAATAAGTATTCCCGATAAAAAAAATAACGATATAAAATAACGAAAACGAATTGTTCTTCTATGATATTCCTCCTTCGATACCATTTAAATTATGCCATAAATAGCTTTTGTACCATTAAAAATAAAGGAGATGTTTAGGTGGCCTCCTTCAGCTGAGACACCCTGTATAAAAATGTGGATATTTAAAAATGATCCAGCGAAAGTTTGAATGGCTTCCAAGCAGTCGTCGGATCGTTTGCGTTGTAGATTTAGCGTTAACAATAATTTTTCGAAAAAATTCGACGCAGAAATACGAGTACTTCCTCGTTCGTGGATAAATCGTGGCAGTGAAATCAATGTTTCGCGAGAGCAACGATTGCTAGAATTAAAGAGGAATCGGCACGAGTAAATTCGTCGCCTGCGCTTTTTCCACTTCGCCCGGACGTTGCATCGTATCCAGCCGGTTCCGGGCCATAAATGCAGTTTCTCTTGCAGAAACCGCGGCATTGTTTTTGTCGCCGTTACACGGGGGCTTGGGTGCCGCACGGAGGTGGGAAGCAGGGGGAGTAGAGGGAGAGAGAAAAAAGGAGAAGAGAGTGCGGAAACTCGTGGCGAGATGAAAAATGCAGGCGCGAGTGTATCCTCGCGGCCAGCGCGGTGTTGCACGCGCGAGCAACTGAGAAACATGGATTTATGACGAGTCCGCTTTTATTCCCCGCTTATACTTTTATTCGCGGCGGTCTTCGCGACGATAACAAGGATATCGGTGCTCGTTGGAGGCTCGGATTACCGGTGGGTTTTCACGACACCGTGAAAAAAAGGGATGAATAAACGGCCGACCTCGTTATCTTGCAGCGGCGCGCTTTACGCGTTGATTGCGTTATTTGGGGCTATCGTCTACCGCTGGACCATTAGGAAAATTAGCGGACCTGTTGGGAATATTTTCGTCCGTCTTCTTGCTCCTCCGACGCGACAATTCTCCGCTCGGAATATTCATTTCTTTGTCTTGAGACGACGCTGACGTGGTCGATAGTCCGCGTAATCTAAAATGGCCGCACTCGGAGCTATTTTAACTCGAAAATTAAACATTTCTTTCTAGCTAGGATATTTCCATTCTCAATAATTTTTTAGATTTGATGGATACGAAATTGATATGATCCAGACTTACTTGTTTCATAACACTGTCCAACAAATTTCAACTTTTTTTATGTTTCCTAATTACTATTGGGTGGTACTTATAGAGTTTTTTTGCACTGATTCCGACTCTGTCCTTAATTTTTCTCCTAGACGCACAGTTTTTGAGAAACATGGTTTTGGAAAAAGAAACATATTTCTCAACTTTAAACAAATATTGTGATGTTATTATAAAAGATATTGAATTGTTCTTTACAGCAAAAGATTCTGTTTCCCGAATCCAATATTAATACATTATAATTGTGTAAATATGTTTAAACAATCATTAAAGACGGAGAGACACCACTTTCGCACCAATTTTTCAGGATATTTTTTAATTTTATCTTCAGACTTTTATCTTCAGTAATTGTGGAACAAATTTGGTGTCGGACAGTGTAATTTATTAGGTACCAATGTATCTAATAATGTAAGCAATTTTAAACGATTTCCAAAAATTTTTTCTAAAAATCTTGGTGGACCTTCTTTCAAACGGGCACCTTATTCAAAAGTAGATACATGTATCGTGCAAGAATTAGCACAATGTGTGTATTTTTAAATAATGTATTTGTTTAAAACTAGAATTATCTATTAATGTTTTTTTCTCAGATAATATTATGACGAGGTTAAAATCGCTAGCTGAGTATGACTGATCTAGGAAATAAAATTTTTCTGATTTTTACTGGCAAGATGGCGTGGTATACGGTCGATGTTCGTGCCATTTCAAACTCGATACAACGAATCACGAGTCTTCCTGGAGCAGAAGGCCCGCCGACACGCCGCGGCGGTCCAGGGGAATGATTTCAATTATACTATGGGGATTCGCGTTACGTTGTTGGACAGGCGTCAGCAGCACCTGGTCCGGCTCACGATCGCAACACTGTCACACAAGCGGCAGTGCGGCAGCGCAAATGTCTTCGGGAACACGTGGAAATTGAACGAAACCCGCCGAAATGCCGACAAAACGGGAATACGGCCTGCCCAACAGCAATTCCCAATTGGTGCCGGTCGAATTAATAACGGCGACGTCGTTGAATGGTTCCTCGGCCAGCTCGAAATTTCAAATTCCCGTGGAACGCGCACGCTGCACGCCTTCAGATTGCAACGGGAGCCAAGCATCGCAATTTCCTTGGGCAAATGGCGTCCGCGATATTTAAAAGGCCGATATTACCATCTTTATTATCCGTCGACGATTATGTTCTACAGCCCGGTATCGGGTTATGCAATTGTTAGGAAAATGGGAAGAATGTTCAGCGGCTCCCTTTTTCTTGAAACTTGCCAGAAGTTTAACGAAATTTAATGCCTCCTCGTTTTATTTCTTAATTTACCAATGACCGGGAAATTAGAAGCTTATTCGATTTCAGGTTCGTTAAATTTCTCTATAAAAATGTAAATTCAGTGTTAATGGATACGAAATTGTCTTACGATGTAAGTGCACGCTCGACGTCTCCATTTAGTACGAAATGTGCAATTTAAATGTACAACTTCGATATTTTCCAGCTTGGCCGGAATGGATTAAAATTGCAGCTTAACAGACTGCCAAGTAAATCGATCGTACTTCATTAAACTTATTTCTTTTTTTAATTATATAAATAGAATGTCGTGTACGAGAAATAAAACGCTTAAGCAATTTTCCAAGATAAGGATTGTATAGCGTGAAAGGCCAATTTTATAAAGGTACAAATAAATTCTTCTAGATCATTTGAAAATAATAAATATTATTTTAGAAGCAGACATGCAATAGATATTGATTTTCCATTCGCTGTCCGAAGGTTAAAGATGTCGAATGTCGACGACAAAAACGAGAAAACAAATAAAATATTTTATATTAAAAAATAATATTTTATATTAAATATTATTATATTTTATATTAAAATGTTTTCGATCGTCCTGAATCCGCCGGTGGAAGTGAACGTTCGCGTCTCCGGGGACGAATTGTTTTTGTTAAATTCGATGTGTATAATTGAGAGACGGTAAAAAGGGGGTGAGGGTGGCAGGTTGTGCCAGTTCGGCGCGCGTCCAGCAGATAATATTTGTTTAAATCTATTTTGACGGCCGAGAAAGAGGTTTGCCGCGTTATAGCGAGTAACCGTGTTACCGTAGCCTGCTGCAGCCGATAACACCGGGAACAATGGCGCAATAATGAAGCAACGGGGGCGGCTGTCGATTCGGCCGCGTTCCGACAAACAGTACTGAACGGAACCCCTGTTCTGTCCTCTGAAACGAAATAAACACTAACGACGCGTTTAATACCACGGATAATGAAATACGTCAAAGAGCACAATTCCGACGATCGCTGTTTTTCTCGAACGCGCTCAAACGCGATGAATGCTTCTGTTATTGTTCTTTTTGAACACGGCCGTGGAAAAGTTCCGATTGGATCGGAGATGTAGAGTCAACAGCTGTTAAAGGAATTATATAATATTAGAGCCATCAATATTAATTGCTGGGTATACGAAATTAGAGTCGGGGAGGGTCCGTTCGAAATCTCGAAAGTTTGTAATGTTCGTTGTAATGTACCTGAAGCTGCAGTGAGATGGAGTCATATTTTTCACAACTTTCCAATCTGATTTTGAATTTTGACTTTTCTGTGAAACACGGATAAAAATGAAAGATTCGAATTATGTAATGCAATTACAATTCAATTCAAATACTGTGTATATATGTAAGCTTTGTATATAGGCCGGTGAGTTACATAGATACTCGAGAGAGGTTAGGACTAGACAGGATAAAGTATTTAGATAGAGAGAGTGACAATTGAATCGATTAATTTAATAATTAATTACCTCGATAATTCGTGAGAAACGAATTAATGAAATATTAAAGTTCAGAAATCTACAAGTGCAGCTTTCTACAGAGAAGATCGTATGTTGAGAGAATATAGGGAAGCACAAACATTTAATTGTTGATTCTCTATATTTTTAGGTTAGTGTGACACGTGGGAAGTATGTAAATATTATTTATTGTTTAATTAATAATAAAACTCTATATTTTTAGACGAATCAGCCTTGTGTTTTTGCTTATATTATACATATATACGTAATTCGATTACAATGTATTTAAATTAGCACAACTCTGCCCACAGGCTAGTGCTTTCCGTGTCGCTCAATCTTTCCGCATAAGGGTACACCGAGCACGCACGTGCGTCGCAGTTAATTCTAAGGACACCACCGAAAGAAGAAAGAAATTGATGGAAGGGTGACCGAGGAGGGGTAGTTTATCCGGAAAAAAAGAAATTGCCGGCAGCTGACGGGGAAAGGGGATGGAATAGTTGCATGGACGTGGCGGATAGGGCACCTTTGCCCGATCCCGATGAAGTTCTATGCGGCGTTGATTGCGTCTCTCTTCTCGAATCATCCTGCGAGCTGCGTGATTGGCGCTGCCGGCGTGTCGGGGGTGAAAACAGAGAAAAAAGAACCCCGGAAAAGCCTGAATATTTGGTACGCACGTGGGCCGGGGCCTCGTCCTTCGGAAATGAAAGCGTTCCGGGCTGATGGGGCGCGAGCGTGCCTGACACGCGAACGTGGGGAAGCCCGTTCCGAAACACGTTTACGGAATCCGAGAAAAACAGAAAACAACGAAATTGCTAGACAACCCCTCGACGAACCTCCAACCTCCTTACGTTCGGTCCGATTATAGCTGGTCGAAGGTCGTGATCGACCGGGGGCATGGGGCGAGTTTGAAAGTGTGTCGACGGTGCTGCTTGTATACTGCATATTCGGGCGACTGGGAGCATTATTGTTGAAGAAATTGGCATCCAAGTTTCGTATACGAGTTTCGACTTTGTTGACGCGCTTGATTCGCGAGGGCGGACTCCGAGCACGTAACTTTTTATCCGAGATGATAGAATGTGATGACTTTTATAACCCACTACATAATACTGTTCATATTCAATTCAAGCTACGAAAAATCGTGTCAGGCATCGTGTTAAGGACAAACAAATACTAAATACGATGAAAAGATTAATACGTTCAATAGAGCAATTCCGTTTTTCGTGTAGATTGCGTCTCGACTGCGGATTTTTATGCATTTATGAAGAAATTGGCTGGGTGAAATATAAAACAGTAAAAGTGTAGAAAAATCTTAGAATTTTATTTAGATTGTTATGATGTTTTCAATGTAAACAATCTATTAAGGAATGAAGTGAATTTTTCTGTAACTTCTGCTGTCCACAATCGTTGCAAAATATTTTTATTTTGCATAAAGGTCCCCAGTCTATCTATTATGAGGTTGTAAGCACAGCTTTATATTTTTAAATAATATTAAATTCTCTGTAAAATTAATTTTAATACTATTCCCCTGAATAATATTAAAATCAATTCTCATAATAATTTAATGCTACTATTAAACAATATTAAATTTTCTATAAAATTAATTTTCATTTTACTGTTTTTATTAAAACAATTTTCATTTTACTGTTTTTATTAAAACAATTTTGATAAAATTGTTTTTTATGTGAGTTATAACACTTTAAAAACATAGAATTAAATCCTGCATTTCTTTGTTTACAACCTATACTTAACCTTATTTTAAATCGCAACATTTCGGACGTCATTTAAATCGCAAAATTTTTTAATAAAGAGTTAGAAAATAGCTCCGAGTGCAAAGGGTTAATATTATTATATAAACAGCGTAACACTGAAATACAACGTTGAACCGATCACTGGGGCTCGCCACGATCTACAGCCACACGATCATCGGAAGCACTCAGGTGGTTAATTTCCCCGTTCCATCCCCAGTACAATAAAACCCTTGAACATTGTGTCCATAAAAGAGCTACTCCCGTAGTAAGTTTCCCCATTGCTACTCCCGTAGCGAGTTTCCCGCAGCTTCCCGCCACTTCCTTTCGCCCGTCATTAACTACGAATTTTACTTTCTCGCCCCTCTCGTCATCCCGCTCCTCTCACCCCAATTAACCATCCTTTCATCCCCGGCTACACGCGTACTAAGCCCCCGATCGCTATCCGTTCCACCCCGCACGCTTGCGTTTCTCCTGGAAATGATTTTCCTTGGCCCCATCCCGCGAGCTGTTCATCTTGTCGAGAACGGCAGTTCGGTCCCCGGGCCGGCCGTGAAAAGATATCGTTGGCAATCAGCGCGCATTAACAAGCATCAGAGGACATCTGGGCTCTCGCTGGGACATGGAACTGGCGCAGGCACCACGCAGTGATGGTAGATTCGTGGGCCGTGGGCCGTTCCCCTGAGTCGCTG
>CM052281.1:397938-660859 GCA_028455765.1 Lasioglossum oenotherae | reverse complement strand
CAGCGACTCAGGGGAACGGCCCACGGCCCACGAATCTACCATCACTGGCACCACGGCGAAATGTCAAGAGTTCGCCATGGCCAGGGAGAAAGCGAGAGGATCGTGTACATGCGGGGATGGACGGAAGAGAAAGCAGGAGGGAGCATGACACAGAGCGTTGAACAGAGAACGAGAACCCGGGAGGGAGGGAGGGAGAGAGAGAGGCGAGAGAGGGTGGCGGTGGTTGGAGGAGGAGATTTCAGCTGCAACTACAACCTACGGCTCCGTAGCTGGGACACTGGATGAGAGAAGTCGGTCGATAGAGCTCCCGGGTTTCCCTTTCTCCGTCTCTTTCACTTTGTTCCTCTCTCGCTCGCCGTTTGACTCTCTTCCATTTCCCTCTCGCGGATCCGACGCGATTCCGCCTTTCTCTCTCTCTCTTTCTCTTCTTCGTTCCAACTCGCTCGCTAGGTCTCTTTCACTCCTCGCTGGTCGATCTCTTTCTCGCTCGCTGCTTCGACTGCCTTTGCAACGTGGAACGGACGGATGAATGGACGGTCGGACAAATGCTGGCGAGTTCCGTTGGCTCGCAAAGTGGAGGAACTGCGCGCGACTGAAAGAGCCCAGCCGCGGAGCAGAACGCCGCGATGATTCCTCTGAAGCTTCTTCCTCCTTCCTCTCCGAAGAGGGTACCGGAAGCTGGCCGATCCGCTCGAGATCGGGCAACCTTGCGGTTTCGGAAATTGTTGTGCTGCCGTGACGGGAATCGCCCGGATTGGCCCCCTTTGAAGCCGCGGGATTTGCGTACGAGGCAATCACGCGATGTGCGCGCCACCGTGAGCACACCGGGGATGATTTCCTCTATGCAACGAGGAATTCACATTTTTGGAACTGGAGGACAGTCTCTTGTATACATGCTGCTCGCCTTGGAAAGTTGTGTCGGGACAATTTCACGCGAAAACGGACCACCTTTGTCTTTCAGTAATCGTTCGACACTCGATCTTCAAGGCTTCGTAGGACATGAAACAATTTAAAGGAATTGATAGTAATTGTTTTTTACCGGATACGAAATAATTTATAAAAAAGAGAACAGCAGAATTGTTGGATCGCTGGAAAGAGGTAGTAACAGCTACACAGTTGATACGGCCAAATAAAAGAGAACGGTAATCTTCTTTTCTTGGGTTGATCGTCCTCGGGTCGCTGGAGTTCCTTGTGCACGGTCAGTTTCTGTTCGCGTTTCTCCCAGGCGTGTCGAGAACAACGATTACATGGGGAATAATAGGCACAAATGTATTATCATTATTTATGTATTGCTTTAAACTCATATAACGTTTATACATAGAGCATTTACGTTATAATTTATACACTGAGAAAAAAAGTAGTAACTTCAATAACACGCGTGTTATTGTAATTTTTTACTTCGATGAATATCAATGTATTCTTTTGAATAGTATGAAATTTAGAAGCAAATCGTGATGTATTTGAATTGTCTATCATGAAATGATTGAAAATAGTATTTGATTCAAGACCGTATATTATTATTCGTAATATATCTGTTTTTCCTTCAATCAGATATGTTGTTAAAAAATTTTGAGAAATGTATTGATTTATACTGGAATTGGTTCGAGGCCATATCTTATTTTTTTGAAAACATTGATGGTCAAGCTATTGGCGGAAATGAGTTTTGCTATTGAAATTCAATAGTATTAAATATTAAAATAAGTTCATATGATATTGGCACTATTCAATAGTACATCTTATTGAATCAACATATATTTTTTTTCTTTCGACAGGATTTTTTTCTCAGTGTACAATATACGATTGTGTCTTGTTAGGTTACAACAAATTTTAATAAACAAATAATAATAAATTTTAAATTTTAATTGAGCATATCTGAATGATATGAAAAGTAATTTTCTCTAATATCTGGAGGAATACATGTAGCTAAAAGTCTGGTCTGGCACGTTCACGAGCAATGTCGATCGCATTCGATTGCGCTTTATGCATTCGAATGTGCTATGAACGCGCGAAATCCGCAGTGTACTCATTACCCGTTCTGAATCGTGAATAATCCCAATTTCGTTCGAGTTTCATTTCACGGCGAACGGCGCGCACACGTGCCGAGGGAGAACTATCTACACATATAGAAAAACACAAATTTTATTTTCCCGAGGGCTGAATATTCGACGGTCTCTCGTACACACGAGCGCGAGGCGCGGAATTACGGAGTTTGAAAAACCGAACGCGCGGTCCGGAACCGAAAATAAAATGATCCCGAAGCAGTAGCAGTATTTTCGTATAAACGCGCTCGAAACAAATATCCCAGGGGCCGGGACTGGCTATCGTTCCAGCGAATATTTTTCCCCCCTACGACCATTTTTTTTTTTATTTTTCGTTGACGGCCATTGACCGATTTATTTTTCCTATAGATTTATCCGTCGCAGCCGCCGCGGAATGATATTTCCGTCATTACCGGCACGGCGAGCGACCGTTCTCCTTCGAACTTCCGATCGCCGTGCTGGCCGGTTATTAAAATTCCCATCGATCAATCGTGGATCGACGCTGTCGGCCACTTTGCCGACACCGGCGTCCCTAAAAGGCTCGTTAATCAAGGGGGCTCCAAAGCGAAGGAAATAAAACGAGGCCTACAGCTCGGCTGCGAGCGAAGAGGGTGGCAATTCCGCGCGGCGCGGCGGATGTCCGCCTCGAGGTATCGTGCGTGTCACGAAATCCGTTCATTTTGTACACCCTCCGAACAGACTTGTTTTGTAAGCAGAACTACATTCAAGAATTTACTTTAAATCAGGGATTTCTTTTCACTGTGCGGCAATTGGGGTCGAACACGTCGTCGGACAGTCGGTCATCGGTCAAATCGGTCCCACGCACTCCCTATTCTCGTTCCCGCACGTTAATTAATCAATCTCAAACGGGGAACACGGATCGAAAGACGCAGGAGAGGGATTTATCTTCCCCCGTACGCGAATCCCCGAAGGAGCCGATGATAATCGACTGTTCACCGGAAGATTAATTTATCGGGCAGTGGCGATATCATTAGGTCGCGTCCCACGTGCGTTAAACGATCGAGTTCAACCCGGGGATTAGTGGCGTGTGATGAACGACTGCGATCCGAGAAAGGGTTGAAGCTGACCGGACACGGTGCATGATTCGTTCAGATATCGATTTCTAAGGAATCGATTATTTGTTCAATCAAGATACCAATCTCTTCTGGAAAAATTAGTGCACATTTTTTCAAGCAAATATCTCGTTTAGAAGAGCATGTATGTAGGATCTCAGGAAAAATGAGGGCACCGCCGCCGCGGGAATCGAACCCCGGCCTCACTGGTGGTAGCCGATCGACTAACGCGCTCACCCACGGAACCCTCCCATTCTTCCTAATCTCCTACACTACACTTGATCTGGGGGTCCTGATCCCACACTCGGCCATCCTGCAACGACATTCGCCCTCGAATGTCCGTCACAGCGTCGTCGTCTCATCGACTCTCTTTTCGTGTTGTGGCCATACACAGAGCCACCAAACACAACTCGCAATTTTTCTTCGTCAACTCGCAACAACTCATAAACTCGCAACTTCGCAGTTTCTCACAGCGCCATCGTGCGGTGATCGGTGTTCCCCCAATCCCACTTCTGACACCAATTGTAGGATCTCAGGAAAAATGAGGGCACCGCCGCCGCGGGAATCGAACCCCGGCCTCACTGGTGGTAGCCGATCGACTAACGCGCTCACCCACGGAACCCTCCCATTCTTCCTAATCTCCTACACTACACTTGATCTGGGGGTCCTGATCCCACATGTATTATCCTAATATAGTGTGCTTTGTTTAATAATGACCGTTCAAATTGTAAATTAGACACACTGTATTACACCAGTTGGGAGCAGAGTTGGGCAAACGCTAGTCACAATTATGATTATTGACTAATAACTTCATAAGCTCTACATAAGTGACTAATAATTAATGACTAAGTAAATACTTGAGCGTGACCATGAGTAATGACTACATAAGTATTTGAGCGTAATGACTAATGAATAATGACTAAATTTTTATTAAGGATGAATATTGACTACTGACTATAATGGCATAACTAATGACTAAATACGCAATCAGAATTTCACCATGACTAATGACTAAAAATGGTTATAAGTTAAAATAAGACATAATAATAACAACAAAATAGCCTATTAGTTTATAAACATATAAAATACAGATTATTACACGTTCGGTCACTGTTAATTCCGATATAGGTTAAGTGTACATATTAAGGCATGTTAATCGCACAATAGTGACTGACGACTAAAGATTGATGACTGATCATTTAAACTAACTAATGATTAATCATAACTAATAAGCAATAACTAACGATTACTTAGAGTTGTGACTAACTACATACTGCCATGTAGTTATGACTAACTAATCAAAAAGTTTCAACTGACTATTTTAAGTTTCGACTAACAATCAATCAGACTATTAGTCATTTTTAAATATTAGTTGATTTTTGCCCAACTCTGGTTGGGAGGAATGTACCAGCAAATTTAATATTTGCAACAATAAAACGTTTGCGCCGTTTCAGTAATCTCGAGTAATTACGCGGAAGACAACGTTCACCGATTCCTCGTTTTCCCCTTTGATCCACTCTCGTAACCCGATTGTAAAATAGCAGGGCACACTTTAGACACTCGGAAGTATCTAAAATGATGATCGTTAGCCGGCTGTACTATGCACTTTCGAAAGAACAATTTGCTTTCTTCGAGCTGTTCCGCGAACAGTCCGCGAGAACGGCGTCTGCCCGCGTCACAATGAAGTGGTAGCAATTTTGAAATAACAAGTTGCCATGCTCTTTGTCCCCTGAAGAAAATTGCATTTCCACGGCAGGAAGAAGCAGATTACGGGAGACTCATTCATGAAACCACCAAGTCGTCGGAGTATTAAAATTTAATAAAACAGCGCCGCTGCTCAGCCAGATGGAAATACTTATGCGAGATCGCGAGATTAATGTCGGAGTTGTGTCATCGCTATCATCGCAATGGTCGAGATTACTCGTTCCCTTCCTGCGGTAAATAAATCAGTGCAATATTGCTCGTATTCTGCAAAAATCTGCTCGGGGTACCTGTAATTGCTAGGCATATTTTATCTTGATTAATGGAAGGGCTGGAGAATGTGTCAGGAGATCTAATTTTTCCTCAAACTAGAACATACAATTATGAAACGAGGTTATAATTTTGCGTGTGGGAGCAAAAGTGTAGCGTGTGCACAGGCGAAAATCTCGGCGCCGGAAGTAACAGGAAGAAACGGACGATTATCGGACAGCTCCTAACGAGTTGTCAAACAATGAATTTCAATTAACGAAGCCCTCCGTACGACGTAATCACGACGCTCCGCGACGGCAAGCTTATTTTACGAGGTTGTGAATTAAAGGGCACCTTTGCTCAGGTGTTTTCTTGCGCTCTCGCTAAATGTGGGTCACCCTCGGCACGGAATCGGACGCCGCACCGCCGTTACGTCTTCGTCGCGTGTGCCTTTTACATCAGCACTTTATTCCCGTCGCGTCGGACGGAAGTTCTGTGAAAATCGCTCTATCATGTCCGAGGGAACGGGCGAAATCGGTCGCCGCATTAGAAGAATTTGAAACATAACAACCTAGGAATTATACAATTGTATATAAAAAATAGTAGAACTACACGATCTAATAAATAATACGGGCAACCAGGATCTTTCTTTGATCAAGGCAAAAACGAAATAAAATTCTGTCTCGGCTTAACTTTCGCTCTGCGTACATACAGGGTGTCTCAAAATTACCTCCGGAGCCGAAAATGGGAGGTTCCTGAGATCATTTCAAGCGACATTTTCCTTTGAAAAAATGTCGTCCGCGGCTTCGTTAACGAGTAATTAACTAAAAACACGGACCAATCAGAGCGCGAGCTAGACGCGTGCAGCCCGGCGCGCCGCGCCGGCAGCCGAGTGTCGGTGGCACGCCGCGATATCGCAACGAACAAAAGTTTCTCGATGATGTGAATCCTCGCCAATTTCGATAAGCTTTGGATATGTTGTCAATGCCATGATTCTGAACAACATTTCCCTTTACAGTTTCTGTCGATCGGCTTTAGTTTACGATATTATTGTAAAAACTTGTATGTAATTGTAAATCGATCGATGTACTATTTCCTATTCGATTCCGATGAGCTTTATTTCAAAGGAAAAAGATATTAAAAAAAACATCGAATGTATAAGATATGTCAAGGTCGTCGAAATCAGTGTGGGCCCACATCATCGGCAACTTTATCCGAACGAGAGAAGAAGCAGAAACTGATTCAATTAAAAACTCACTTATTCAGCCGCAAATCCATTTGCTTGTTACACCAGTGAAACAGGGAACACCACACTTTCACACAATTACTAAACACTACACGTAGCACACTTTTCGAATTCGTGGTTATAGCGAACGAGAAGAAATTGGAGATACTCCGACGCGGAAAAAGAGCCATGGTCTTCACGATTCCGCGCGAAACTGTGCTCTCCCAGCCCAGCCTATGGTGCCAGATGGGGTATGAAACCATGTCCAATTTCCGGAAATACTCTCCTCCTTTTCCCCTTTCACTATCCTATTCCATCGCCATCTAACCGAGAATTGAGTGGGGCGAATGGGAGACAAGTTGCACGTGCGCGATGGGGACGCAACAATGTCATGACATTTCGCAGGTTTTAGGTTATTGCCACGTAAAATTCACCCATTTACTTATTTCACATACCATGTAATTATTAATTATTTCTTTAACATGTGACGTTGCAAATAAAACATAATTTGCCAATTTATCGTGTAGAAGATAAATGAGAACGATCCATATGATTCATTTCATTAAGTAGGTACAAATACATAATAGGTACGATACGATACGGGGCAATAACCTAAAACCTGCGAAATGTCAGTCATTGTTGCGTCCCCATCGCGCACGCGCAACGTGTCTCCCATTCGCCCCACTCACGGTGTATTATACAGGGTTTCACAAAATTCCTTCAACAGCCACAAATGCGAGGTTCCTGAGATCATTTGAAGTAACATTTTCCTTTGCGAAAATGATATCCGCGACTTTGTTTAGGAATTATTAACGAAAAACACAGACCAATCAGAGCGCGACCTAGACGCGAGTTGCCACAGTCGGCCCGGTGCGGCGCGTCAACTGTCTATTGGCTGCTATTGGCCGACTGTGGCAACTCGCGTCTAGGCAGTGCTTCGAATGTGCCCAACATTTTTCGTACGATGGATAGCCGCTAGAGGCGCTGCGCGGAAAAACAGTTAAAAACATACCCCATCTAGCACCATAGTCTGGGCTGGGAGAGCACAGTTTCCCGCGGAATCGCCAAGAGCACGGCCATCTTTCCGCGTCGGAGTATCTCTAATTTCTTCTCGTTCGCTATAATCACGAATTCGAAAGTGTGCTACGTGTAGTGTTCAGTAATTGTGTGAAAGTGTGGTGTTTCCTGTTTCACTGGTGTAACAACCAAATGGATTTACGTCTGAATAAGTGAGTTTTTAATTCAATCAGTTTCTATTTACTTCTTCTATCGTTCGGGTAAAGTTGCCGATGATGTAGGTCCTCACCGATTTCGATGACTGAAATATGTTATAATATTCGATGTTTTAAATATCTTTTCCCTTTGAAATAAAGCTCATCGGAATCGAATAGGAAATAGTACATCGATCGATTTACAATTACATACAAGTTTTTACAATAATATCGTAAACTAAAGCCGATCGACAGAAACTGTAAAGGGAAATGTTGTTCAGAATCGTGGCATTGACAACATATCCAAAGCTTATCGAAATTGGCGAGGATTCACATCATCGAGAAACTTCTGTTCGTTGCGACATCGCGGCGTGCCACCGAAACTCGGCTGCCGGCGCGGCGTGCCGGGCTGCACGCGTCTAGCTCGCGCTCTGATTGGTCCGTGTTTTTCGTTAATAACTCGTTAACGAAGCCGCGGACGACATTTTTTCAAAAGAAAATGTCGCTTGGAATGATCTCAGGAACCTCCCATTTTCGGCTCCGGAGGTAATTTTGAGACACCCTGTGTATTCCAATGTTAACCCTATACCTGACTATAATTACACTTCACCCATGTTTTCGGTGCAAAATGTAAAGAAAAAACTTCGACTGTAGCTGTACAATGAATCCTGTTGCGTTTTTTTGTTTGTCAGTATAGATTGAACTGTTTACCTGCAGAACATGTATTCAGATACCGTTCGGATAATTAGGTTTTACTTGATCGTCAATTAAACAGAGAAAATACTCAAAATACGCTAAGAGTTGTGCCATGTTTGGACTGATTTTACTCAAAAGAATCTCACAAATATGTCAATGAACGTTTTGCAACGAAATAATCAAGTTCAACTACTCGGAAATCTTTGCAACATTTGCATAGATACAATTAATTTTTCCAAACTGTCATCCACTATGAACACACTCCTCGTTTCGTTCGGTCTAAGCATGCGAGTGAACGGCGCCACGGATTTTATTTTCGCAGGAGTTTATTTTGACCGCGGAAAGCCTGCAAATTGGAACGGGGCGGACAATAAAATATTTTCACTTCGCGGATAACGCGGCCAATAGGGAATCACAAATTGAAATTTCAATTACTGGAATCGGATTTCGTTGACGATGCTCATTTATCAACCGACCGTTCATTATAGATTTCCGATAATTTGCCGCAGCGAAAAATCGCATTTTTGTGCACTGCGTTACTGCCCTTCTCCTCTATTGTTTCGCGTACACAAATTTTAAATAAATGCTGCGAACTTGATACTGAAAATCTTGATGTTGGGCACACGGACACGATATGTTTGAAAAAACTGAAAATTTGGAAAAACAATATACCGGGTGATTCACGAGAAACAGGCCACCTAAATATTAGGTCGGAAAGAAAGTTCCTACGGTTTTTGTTATTTTGATTTTATAATAAAAACCACAAGAACTTTCTTCCCAACCTAATAGTCCCGTTAGGCTTGAAGATAGAAGAAAATGTTACAGAGGAAATTTGTACTGTTAAAGCAGACAAATATGGTGGTAGAAAAAGAATCCAAGAAAAACTCCACGCTTTTATTTATTGTCGCTAATGTGTAAAAAAATTAATATTTATTAATTTTAATATTAGTATTATTTTAATTATTGATTATAATTATTTTCTCCTTTTTAGTGCAATTTATTTAATATAAACGTGGTTTTTAAAAAGTTTTTTTATATATTTTTTTATCTTCTACTTTTTAGTCTTTACATATCTTGTAATCGATTTTAATTACCACTCCAACCAGTAAATTCAACCATCTTCCGTAAAAAGAAAAATATTGTGTCATGGCGGCTGCAAATCGAAGTTTCTATTCTGTAGAATCAATCGTTCAGGAGCTATTGCAGTGCTTTTGACAGGTAAGGGCGCCGCCATATTGGTTTGTAGTGACGACAGCGAGCCGGTGGAAACGCTTTTTAAAGGGAAATTAACCCGAGGCTAAACGATAAACAAAGAAATTAATGCGCGCATCCCATTCGGCCAGTGGTGGGGTTTTCAGGGGCGGTTTGGTGCGTGGAGGGGTTGAAAACCGGCGGTAGCATCGGCTAACCCAATTAACCCCGGGCTAATTCGTCCTACGTGTTCTAGGCGGCACTCTTCTGTGCGAGACACGGTCATCTTGATTAAACCCGAAGCGGCTTTTTCCGAAAGTGAGTTTGGGAGAGAGGGAGAGAGGGAGAAAGAGAAAGAGAACTAGAAGGCGGACACCGAGAGGAAAAGAAAAAGGAAAAGTTTTGGGGACATGTGTAGAGGAAAACAGGCAAAGAAGGAGGAGCGGAAAAAATAAAAGAGGAATTAAAAAGTGTCAGAGCCAGGGTTTCGCAATTTGCGCGGCTTATCTCGCGTCGCAGAAGCGCAGCCACCGGTGTCGGCCGATTCGGGTTATCGGGTGACATCGTTTGCTCGCCAGATTTATTTCGTGCCGTGCGAGATTACTTTACCGGGTCCCCACTCTGCCGCCTTCTATTTAATTTTGTTTCCCTCTGCCCTAAATCCCCACAGTTTTATCTAACGCGTATACTCGGTGCTCTATGTGCGGAACACACGCCGACCAAAGTTCCGAGGACCGTTTCAGGTCGCAGATGAACCAGATTTTGACGATTACGGTTCGCCGAGGTCGTTTAATCGGACGCCTGTTTCACTATATGTACTTCTCTCGCTGTTTACATACACTTGAAACGCTCGTTTCGTTCGCCAACGTTTTCGTTGTGATTATTCGGCTTGGAAGCTTCAGCTTCGGAGAATATTCTGCTCGACGTACATACTACATACAGCCCTTCCTCGATAGCGGCGCGTAGTTACGGGTAGGGCGACCCTATCGAGTAGTTGACATAAGTAGTTCTTATTGGCTGACACGCAGTACTGTCATGATTTTTTGACATTGATTTAGCCGTTAATCGCTTAGTCATTGAAGGGAACAATTGTAATTTTAGCGTGGCTTGCATAAAACAACTGTAACAGTTCGATAAAACTTGAATTTTTCTGCATCAGTTACAAGATCCTGGAACTAAATAGAAGTATGTTATAATTAGAGAGACTGCGGATCTTTATGCGAAATAAAAATATTCTGTATTGATTGTCCGAAGCAGGAATAAAATAAAAATTGATTTCATCCCTTCACGACTTCGTTATGTTAAAAACTATTATTACAACTATTACTGTTTTACATTTTACCCAACTAATTTCTTCATAAATGCATAAAGATCCACAGTCTAGTTATAATCTATTTATTTTTGTCATAAATGCATAAAATCCGCAGTCTTCTGTACTGTCCGAAGCAGGAATAAAATAAAAATTGATTTCATCCCTTAACGACTTCGTTATGTTAAAAACTATTATTACAACTATTACTGTTTTACATTTTACCCAACTAATTTCTTCATAAATGCATAAAGATCCACAGTCTAGTTATAATCTACTTATTTTTGCCATAAATGCATAAAATCCGCAGTCGTCTACCGAATCTCGATCGACTGTTTCGACTTGCACCATTTCCTTCTCTATCTTCAACAACTACCGCGTTATAATTCCACCCAGTTACCAGATAAACCCTGTAGAATAATTCGAAATCCCATCACGTCCAGTGACACTGTCCGACTTTTGTCGAATGGGCAAGATGTGATGCGAGCGGTTTCGATTCGGGGCGAGTGAAATATAAAACCATCGGTGGATCGGCGCTATAGTGCACGATGTTTCTACGGGCGCGGATATCATCGGCGGATCCCGTCGCTTTCATATGCAAATGTAAGTGACCGCGGTGGCCGCGGCCAGTACAATTGAGCGCATTGAATTTACTGGCGTTTACCGTAATTTACTTTCGGCCCGGGCCGGCGACACGATTTAAACGTTCCAACTGGCCCGCGGCCGCATTAAACTGCCATAAAGTTGTCGCTCCCTATTCTTCCCAGGCTATCGCTACGTCCCGTGATACGCAATAACTGTTCCACGGGATTTACTGCGCCAATTCTGTCATCAACGCCGGGGACCCGTCTGCGGGCCGAGTCGTCGAAGTCACCGGTTTGATCGCGATTGTTCTGATTACAGTAGGATCTCGATTAACCGGCTTAATGCGGTAAAGTCATTAAGGGATGAAATCAAATTTTATGTTACTCCTGCCAGAGTTGGGCATTAATCGATCAAAATTTCAATCATGATTGATTGATTAATGTGTACGATTAAAAAAAGAAATCATCGAAAAATCGACGATGGAGTCAATCGATTGATGAAGTTAATCGTTGATTAAATTTTTGCCCAACTCTGACTCCTGCTTCCATCAATGCAGAACATTTTTATTTTGCATAAAGATCCGCAGTCGAATTATAAATTATTTAATACGCGTCGCGCGCGATCGAAAATCGAATCCGGTCTAACCGCGCTCTCAGCGACCAAGTCGTCAGCGTAATTTGCATTATTCACAAGCATAAACCTGCATATCTTCATAAAGCTGCGGTCAGGAAGCTGCCAAATAATGCAAATTACGCCTCTGATTACGCTTCTGACTACTGGAAACCCCCATCTTTGCATTATCAAGAAATGAGAAGGCGCATCCCACACCCTTGCACTCCTGGAAACGAGACTACGCCCTTAACCCTTCGTGGGTGGGGTGATCTCGCGTCCTTATTCGGGTGGGGCGGTGCACTCGGTGCGCCAGGCTGTTTTGGGTTAGTTTTACTCAGTTTTGATTTTATATCATCAGGTATTCAGACAAATCCATGTAGTTACATTACTAAATATAATTCAGACATTATCAAAAGAACGGTTTTATTGAAAATGAGCGCAAAATAACTCTCGATCTTCTCGTTAAAATTCGATCGTTGGCGCACGCAGTGCACCAGCCCCACCCTCGAAGGGTTAAACTTTCAGCAGCGAGCGATCAAGGAATGTATGCGACAAAGATTGCCATATACATCGAGACAACACTATACTTCGTGTACAAGAGATTTTCGTAGTTGTGGAGAATAAAAAAGAACGATTCTTGTTCGCGAGGAGGTCGTGTCGTGACAGGCACCGTTATCAGGGGAACGGGACGCAACGCGGCCCAACGGAGAGTGAAATCGTCAAGCTGTTGGCCGCGCGGAACGTCGCGTCCCGTCGCGCGTCGTCGCTCCGAAACTTCCCTCGACGGCGAGCATGGAATTCCACGGCGCGGGGGCTAATCGTTAATTCAGCTGCGAGCTAATTAGTCGCCGTGCCGCGGCGCCGTGACAACAGCCAACGACAACGAGGACGGGACCACGGGAGCGACGTCGCCGATCCGTCCGCGTTCACGCACCGAGCGTGCACACACGCCGATTAATTTAGTGCCGGCCATTATCGCAGTTGCACATTCGCCGGCGTTGCAACGCGCCGCCTAGTCAACGCGGAAGATGAACGGTGCAGCTAGCGCCGTTATTACGCCACATCCATTCCGCTCGTATTTCCGCTTGGACGAACCGGAGCTTCCAGACGAGCTTTCTATCGAGACGCGTCACCGTCGTCGTCCACTAGATCGCTCGCCTCGATCATCGTTTCCTTCGATCACTGCTACACCGATACCCTGCACCCCGAGTTCGAAAGTAATTAATTCTATTGGAAATGGGTGTTAAAAGTGAATTATTTGTTTTCTATGTTCTTTCTTCATATTCTGCAAATTATCTTTGCCGCTACACAGAGACGAAACCAAGCAACTTTGGCACCCGTACCATATTTTTATCCCTAACAGCTTCGGGGTTGCCAATTCTCAGAGGGTGGTTTAAACTTCAGTCTCTCTGCCGATAAAAACAAAGTAGGTGCTTATCCTCTATTTTTGGCTGTTCTACAAACCTGGAAGGTTTCATCAAAATCGTAGGGAGGTCGTTGCGTAACGTTCTTCGAGAGTTTCGTCGATAGAGCCAATAGTGTTTCGATCCAGCTGGCATAACACCGAAAAGTGGACGTTTCTCACACAGTGGACACAAAAGGATATTCAGGAATGAATTTGTTAGGAGCAAGTCCTTTATCGCATTCTCCGCATGTTCACGCCACCAAAACTAACCCCTGCTCTATGATTGATTTTGTTAGGCCCACAATGAGCAGCTCGTGTATGTCAACATGAGAGATACAAGAAGATAAAAATATGAAAAGAGTGTACAATAAAAAGAATAATTGTTTTTGAGGAAAGACAGAAGGCTTAGAGCAAATGAAGCAATGAAAAATTGAGAATTCTGATAAAACAAATTTTCTAGAATGTTTGGTGTAGTTATTGGTGAAGCCCCATAAATCCTACAATAATAACTGATAAACTCATTATTTTATATTATTCACTTAGACCACTTTCATCAATCTCAACTCTTTCAATCAGAGATGGAGCCGACCTTGTAGATCTCTACGATAGATGTTTCAGCGCCGATCAGTGCTTATCTACTCCAGAGGGCGGCCGATTGGCCACCACGGGTAGTGCATCGGCGTCGATCCCGCAACAACGATCGGCCCGGCGAGTGATCGAGGTTTTGCGGCGGTTAATTAACAGGACACTAACGAAGATAATTACCATTAGCATAGCTAACTGCCTAGATCGTTGGATAGCGGGTACGGGGTAGCGGCGAAAGGAGGGTTCCCGGGACAAATCACCCCTTCGGCGATGGTTGAAGGGGAAAGACGGACGACAGGGGAGAGACGAACGAATCGGTCCAGAAGTGAAATGCGTCCTCGTCCAATCCAATTTGCCAGGGGAAGGGGAGGGGAGGTGGTGGACAGGTGAGGGTAGGAAAAGGAACCAGGCCCTGCGAAAGGGGTGAGAGAAAACCGGGATCGAAGGGTGGAGGTGGACAAGCCGGGAGCGGATAGAAAATTATTGCAGCCACGGATTGCAGCCGAATTGGATAATTAAATTTTCAGCTTCGTCGTTTGGCTTGTTCCGTACGCTCAACCCCTTCTCCTCTCCCACTCTCACGCAAATACGAGTGCGCGCGCACGTCCGCGATCTTTTTGTGCTTTTTTTTGCCCCCGTCGGATGATTTTACGAATTGCCTGGGAGGAACGACGGCCGTTCGATTATTCAGGGAAATTGGCGACCTCCGGCGGTCAAGGGATCGCAAATTGGATTTAATCTGTATTTTATTTGTATCTCGTCGAGTTACCTCCAGGTTTGCTGCTACCCGCGCCATTCCGTGGACGGACGTTGTTCTTTTAGCGGGAACCGAGATCGTTTCCAGCAGGAAATGTGATGAATTATTGCCCGTTCCGAGCCACGATTTTATATAACAAATCGGAAAATTTTAATCCGCCACCCTTTTAACTCTAATACGTAACCTGAACGTAGAAATTTATTTCCGTTTCGAGATAGTAGGGTAACTGTATCGATTAGTGAGGTATCATGCTTCCATCGTACTTAATATTATATTATTATTTAATATTAAGAAAGAATATCATTCTCTCTTTCATAATTATGGGCACATTTGTCGGACGTACTTCTTTCAAATGTAACATCACGAGGAACAACAAACGAGAAAGTACTTTCGAAATATATTTAAAACTAAACACAAAAAAATGAAACTCTGAATGGTCTCACAGTTATTTCCGGAAGACATATTAATAAACTGTTCTCAATCAATCAAGTAGTCGAACAAAGAAATGGACATTGCACTAGGAAAAATGTTTTTGCCGCAGTACGCAGTGTTTGTCTGCGCAAAAAAAAAAAATGTTTACCCCCGGGGGATACTCTTTGTCAATGATCCCATAGCCTTTTTGGCAAAAATTGCGTGGGTGGTACAAAGGGTAAAGCTTTTAAAGATATTGTGCACACTTTTCCGGGCTAATCCCGCTCAGGAAAAATGACGAGGAAGTGTTATGAAACACGTGATTGCATTTACATACATTTACGAAGCATGTTTACGATCGTAAAGCATCGATCATTCCGTTCGAATGATATTTAAGAAGATTCGGTGGTATTCCTTCAGATTCATTAGCGCACAATAATTTTTAAATCCCGCCTGTCGGAGGGGCGGTTTCTCGAGGAAATCTGCAACGAGAAATCCCGTAATGAATATTTTAATTACGATAATTGAGGCAGCTTATTGTTCGCCGGGCTGGACGTAAAAGGAATCTGAAATTAAGAACTCGTTAGGGCTCGTCGTGCCGCGAAAGCATCGTCGTCTATTATTTTTTGAAAAGGAAACTGCGAGAAGGTGACAATGGCCGCTGTCCCGACCTGCCGTGCAAACTTTTAATGAGAAATTGTTCTATACCAGCCCGGGGAAGACTTTTCGAACGATCTCGCTGATATCGAACATCCGATGTCTCTCCTCGTTGTTGACTCCCGTGTTGGATGCTGTTTGCGTCATTACACGGTTATCCCCACGGTTCCTTTGCGTCAAATATAACGAGGAAGTTCAAGGATAAAGAATATTGAATCGCGAGCGAACGCACGGAATAAAATACTGAATAGAGTGTATAGAATAAAAGTACTCGGCGGTTCAAGAGCACTTGGAGAACTACCCCCGCTATGTCAGCCTGCCTTTGCATCTCATTATTACTTCTCCTTTTTCTCTATCATGTAGCACTCACAAAGGAGCATTGAGCTCAAAAGAAGACAAAAAATTTATTAATCCTGATAAAAACTCCACCATGAAAGCAAGATGTACAATGGTGCGAAGTGTACATCGAAGAAGACGACAGAAATTGATCAACCCCGATTAAAATTCCACTTTTGTTGTGTAAAAGCGAAGTGTACGAGCACCGAAAACTTGTGCAAGCGCGTGCATATTTTGCAGACAAAAGCGGTTCATGAATGAAGCGTAATATCATTTTAACGCGTAAGCTTACAGGGGAACGATGGGCTTTTTGTGGGCAATAAAATCCATTAATCGCGTAAAGACTCCATAATGTCATTCCGCCGGTCACAAAATGGCTTCCGTGCCGATAACACAAGCGGCATCTGTTATTCTCAACTACCTGTGACGTGACCAAGTTGTCACTTAACTTCGTCATGACCCATATACGGAACAGTGGACCTGTTAAATGTAACATAGGACGGGCAATTTAACGACTGCATGTACTTAAGAAATTAAACGTCCCTCTCCCATTAGGCCACGTCGTTTCTGTCTGTATTACACAGGGTGGTCCATCTAAACGTAGCCACCTAAATATCTCCTTTATTCTTGATGTCCTTTCTCGAAGTTTTCAAGATCATCGATATTTTTTTTTCTTCTAAATGTATATTTTCTTTTCCTTGTGTATTCTAGTGGACATTAAAACGCATTTAGACATATTAATCGTATTACGATTTGTATACGATCTAAGTAACGTTTCGGTCCGGAACTGTTCTACAGCCAAACCTGTTTTTGTGCGGTCTTTTTTATGCGGTATATGAATATGCGCGTTTTGGACTACGACGAGTAGTATTGAATTATGTACATTTTGAAAATTTCTCCATGTTTAAAATGAGAAATTGAAATTTTTTGAAATGTTTCCATGTGTAATTTAATTGTTTATTTTGTTTGGAAAGCACTTTCTCGCTATTTCGTAAAGCTTTCACATATTTTCTAAGTGAGACATTTTCTATGCGGTCCTTCTCCACCGCATAAAAAAATTTTCTTTAATATATTGTGAAAAATTATTTGTTGTAGCTATTTATTTATTTATTATTTCTATGGAGACATTACTTAAAACCATTATTAAATGTCGGAGCTGCATATAACAAACTATAGCAAACGATTGATGAGCTGTATCCGAGGACTGTCAGCAAGGACGAGCTAAAAAATGCTCGGGGTTCGCGTTTCTTTTTCTTCCAGTGAAGAAAAATAAAGGGAGAAGGATGCAGGAAGAAGCGGCCAGGAGAAAATCGTTCGCGATCGTTGTTCCCGGCAATTTGCCGCACGCGAAACGGAAAATGACACAGCGTGCCACGAGCGTCACCGGTAGTTTCCGGTCGGCTCGGCTCGGCTCGGCTCGACGGCGCGGCGATCAGCCCGTGCGCGTCCCCGTCCTCGTCCCCTCCTGGAATCGATGATAATAGAATCGGGGACATTCGCGTCGGGAGCGGTTTAAAATGTAATTTCATACCTAAATTCATCGACTTCTGCGTCGGGGACTTTACGTATTCCCGGCCGTAGCTCTATGCTAATAGCGCACGAACGCGGAAGCTGCGGCGCATAAATCGGGTTAAGCCGCGGTTAGGGCGCAGCTCGATGAAAATGGGGTACGCGATGATCCAGTTACGCCGGAACGCTGCGTTCTTCTATTTCAAACCCCCATACCTCGGTCCCGATCGCAAATGGGATGCACGATCGACCACCCCGTGACTCGAACTAGCCTTTAAACCTATTCGACGAGTTTGCAAACACGCCGCCGTAATTAAAGCTGTCCCGGAACGGTTAGAAACCCGTCGGGCTTCTTACGCGACCGATTCCCGTTCACGTTTGCTCGTGAAGAAACCCCTATATTAATTCTATATGTATAACAATTCTATGTAACAGCTGAAGTTGAACGAAAATATATTTTATTTTTTAATCAGCTTAAAATATCAAAAATAATCTAATATTTTGTGTTCGATCTATTCGTCGGTATCATAAATGCATAAAAAATCCGCAGTCTATTTATTAGATAAAGTTTGATGGTTTTGCTGATCGTTTCTCTTTTAGTACAGCTGTGTTCGTGTGACCTTTGCAATCTCGTTAACCGTAAATTAAAAATATTAATATGTCGTCAAAAATAGCCAATTCAATTTCGTCTTTCGTGGACTAGCGGAAGATGGGAGTTTGATTAACCGCTGGCGATGTAATGTAACAGCATAAAATGGATATGGCCCAGCGGTACGAGTATTCCAATTATGATGTAAATGAAGAGCTTAGTCTTGATTACTGCTAACCAACATGGCGGACGGCCGCGTTGTATTTCATTTCGCTGGTTTTAAGTGTCCGCAAAGTGGACTCGGTGAAATTATTCTATATCGAAGCATTTCTTTCTCTCGACGGTAAAATAGGTGTAATCGCGTTGATTTAACGAATGACGACAATGATGAAAGTTCGTCGCTCTAGAAACATCATCGATCCCGATGCTGCATGAAATGTCAGGTCGCGACAGGGGCCTAAACCATCTGGCTATAATCGATGTAACGAATTTCCATAAAGGTACACGACATCGCCCTATTACTCGCTTAACTCGCGTCGATAAATCTACGAAAAGTCCGTGTTCGCAATTTCGTCGGCAATTACGACCAGGTTAAACGTGCAATTCCACGAGCTACTTCGTGTCTATCTTACAAACAAAAACTATTAATCAGAGTCGTCGATCTTCTCCACCGACACTCTTTCCGTTTGATACTGCGAAATAGTTGAGCCATGCAAAACCTTGCGATCCTTTTCCACCTCTTCTTCCTCTGGTCAAGAATTTTTGTCAAAATTTCTTTTACTTCCTTTCATTTGAATGTTCAATTGTTTTGAGGCACGTCTTCCCGTTATTTGTGAGCACTCAAACTTTGCACAAATCTTTTTTTAATTATTTAGAATAAGCCGTAAAAGAAATTCAAAAGTCGACAATAAGAGCCGCACTACTGTGTACGTTTAATTCCCTTTTCAATAAAAATTCTTCCAAGTGAAAACCACAGAATCACTGCGGAACCTCTTAGTTAAATTATGTGCGCAGAGATATCGGTAAGTCTTCAAATAAAGAATACGTATAATGTACGGAGTGGAAAATTAAATTAATTACTCGTTACAGAACACCGCAGACCCCACAAATAATTTCCGATGCTCTCTGTGTTTCCGTGGGTTTTCGAAAGTGGATGATGGCTGAAATGGAGAACTCGAGGTGGTGCTCGCGACGTGAAAACCTTTCTGCCAACGTTAATTTCCATCGTTGAAAAGGTCGCGCAATATTTCGCGGTCGAATGTCAAAAGCGAAAGGTCAGCTTTGCACCTGCGAAAATCCCGGGCAGAGGGAATCTCGTGCGGACACACCCGGGGAAATTTTTATTTCGCCGAGCACAAAGGGCGGAACGTGTGGTGTACGCTTTGTGTCGCCCGTTCCCGTTCCCGGCGAAATGTCGGAAGTTCGAGAAAAATCAGCGAACGCGAAATGTGGCGACCCTTGACCGTCAAACCAGCAAATTAATACACCTTTTTAATGTGAAATCACTCGCTCTTCGGTTGTACCACCAGTTATCGATCATCCTGTATATTCAAAGTAATATAAATGAATATATTATAATCGAATAATTTCCCTCTAATGCATTTGTTCTCAACGAACTTTTCTATAAAATTTTAAGAGGTGTCCTCTGACAACTTCGGTAGAGAATTTCCTTTTGGATAATAAATATGAAGTATTTAAAAAGTAATTGCGTTTAAAATGAATTTGGCAATAAAATTCGAAGTAGAGTAACTGTACCGTTTACTGCGGATTCATGCTGCGAACGTAGAAATACGTTTCCCGTAAATTGCCATCAACGAACGGGGAGCGGTGGTGGTGGTGCGAACATCCCTCAGAACCCGGGCAAATTCATCGGTGGGTCCCGACGAATATTTGCGCGGTCGGTAGACGATTTTATTAATGATTTTCGCGATCACGATAAAAATTGTTCGCGGGGCCAGCAATTACGCCGGTGGCCGCGCCCCGGCAAGAAGCTGGAAATGAAAAACGGAATATCATATAAATCTTGGACACGGCGGGGAATAATAATCCTGCGGGTCTGTTTTACATTCTTTTTAATTTATTACGTCGCGTAAAACGCCACCCTCGCTTCGGCCGGCACACGTTCCTTTGTCTCGATCTCTCCAACCCCGCGCTCCAACTCTGCCGTCGCGGATTTCATTGTATCTAAAAGCATCGCGACGTTCTGCCGCCATTATGCTTCCGAGTCCTTTCACCTAAAATGGTTGCCGCGTTGATCTTAAATACGCAAATATTCGCGAAATTAACGGTGACGACTACCGCTACAAGTTAACTGGTCCGACACGGCTTTTCATTTGATCACATTTTCACTATTTTCTAATATTTCTTTTATCTAGCTACACTCTCATTTTTTAAAAAATAGGTTCGTCAGAGAAAAATATAAGAAGATTTTGATCACTAAATTACAGAGATGTATATTGACGAAAATATGTGTGTTGAATAAAATTGAATTGCTTTTAATAAATCAGTAAAATACCTACTAGTTTAATTAATTGATCTGACGAAATATTTATTTAAATATTATATTTAAAATATTGAAGGTGTGTTGCACGAGAAAAAGAAGCTCAACCATTTTCAATTAGGTGAAAGCAACAATGCACACGTGCCAATTTACAAGCGCTTCGTTCGGAAAATTGAATAGGCGTTACGATAACAAGTGGATGTAATTAAATATTTACCCGTGACAGCGAAAAACCGTGTGTTACATGTTCCACATGGCTCTTACCACAGATATTCTACGCGATCCTTCATCCGCGCGATTGTTTGATTAATAATGGCAACCTCGTTCTTGTTGTACTTGCAAATATTATCCACGGAGGCGAACCGCTCGCCGGTAGAACGGGGACAAACATTTTCGCGCATGCGAAATCAGTTTGATTTCCTGTCACTGGTATTTTCCATACTCGGTTGGCCCTGTATTGCGAGTGTTGCTGTTTCACAGGGAGCGTGGTTGACAGAACGTGCACGCTATTCGGAAATCAATTCACTTAAAAAAATACAATGTTCCGTTACATTAAGTGCACTGCTCCGTTACAAAACAATCAACAAAATAATTACATTAAAGATACATTCGACGAGACATTCACGAGGGTGAAACTCCCTGTTACTAAATTGATGGAAAACCACCGTCTGTTTATTTTTACGCGTTGAAACGTATCAAGCACAGGATTAACGAGCCGAAAACATTTTTCTTTGAAAACCTACTCGCAGCTTGATCCACGTAATAAGCAAACAGCGCAGTTTCGTCGCTTAGGTTCGCCGTTTAGCGGACGACGAGCAGAATCCTCCGGGGGTGGTTGATGAAATCCGCGGAGATTAGGGGATGAGGAACGACAAAACGGAGGCGTTGTACGTGGGTGTTGCATCAGACGGAATATGCAATTTCCTGGCCACCCCCGTGTTCGTCGTTCCGCCGTCGACCGGCCCTCTTTTGAAGCCTGCGTTCTTCGAATATTGCATGACCGTCAACGACAAGTCGGAGGACACCAACCCCGCTTTGTTCTCCTCATCTCGTTTTACGGACGAGCCCTCATATCGGGATTGCGTGGAGTCATCGCGCCACAAATTTCAGGATTATTCGATCCGCCCCCGCACAACGAAACTACGATCTCGCATCAACGAAACTCGCGGCGAGACTTAGGGCCGCGCGGCCTCGTAAAGCCGCATAGTACACGCCCGAATGAAAATAATCGGGACTAGAAACGGCCTCGGGCTCTACTCACTGAGCAGACCAATCTCCGGGAATCACCCTTTTACGACCTGCTATGGCGATTAATTTTTCTTTCCCTTTTTTTCGCCTCTCGGATTAAGGAGAGCCATCCCTTCGCTGATAGGGGATGAAGTGCGTTTACCTTGAAGACATAACATTGCGGTAGGTGTCTCGAAGGTAGTAATTATTATATTCCTGCATTTATTTTAGTACTTAACTTCCACTCCGTGCATAGGATGCAAAACGCACCACAGATTTTCACCCCCGAAAGATTTTATAGGAATGCTATCTGTGATATGTTTCACGTAAGATTCGAACAAATTTTCGAGCACATTGCGTTCTGATCGGACTGTGCAAAAAGAAGAACAAGAAGAAGAGTTCCGAACAATTAGAAGATTCGGTTCAAAAGAAATGGATTCTATCGCTTCTAGGAGTGGGGGATTAATTTTTCTGACGTCGATGTGTAAAGACAATCGATGAACACGTCGTCGTTTGTCTTTTATTCAGTCGATTCCCTTCCCAGTGGGTATTACGCGACACCTTTAAGAGGATTTCCATGGAAACGGCGGATTACACGCTATCACGTTGCTTGTTTCCATTCAATTTCTATAACGCCTGCGACAGCGTTTTTCCACGGTTAAAGTAAACTCCGTTATCTCCGACAGTAATCCATCTTCGTAACTTCTCCTGGGTCGGCGCTGCGCGGCGCGGCGTGTTTCATCGGTATCAGAAAAATGAAATTTACTCGGCAACTTCAACGGTGACGAGGTTTTTACGCTCATCGTATGTGGGTCGAGCCGGCTCGCCTAAATTTCCCCGTGAGTTTACGTTTCGCGCCGCTCCTCTCGCGAGGAAAATTTTGTTCGAGAGCTGCTCCTTACCTCGGGATTTTTACAGCGCTGCGGGGAGATAGTTGCTGGAAAAGACGCGCCTCGCTCCGCGAAGTTTCTAAGACAATAGCGCGCATTGATTCGAGAGTGTTGTTGCTCGAGCCAGGAATAAGTTCTACACGATACGAGCTCGCGACGAGAAAACGAGGGAAACTTTGTGGACTTAGTTTTAGGAACATATTATGGTGTGGACGATGGCGTGAACGTCGGTATGTTTGTTTTGAATATAAGAACACATTATACGAGTTAGAATGTTCTGTGATTAATTGAGGTGAACGCGGGAGTGGGAAAAACGACGAGTGCGTTATAGAGCACGAGAGATTAAGGAACGTGTGTGAGCGATTTGCGAGATATTCCGTTGTGAAGCGAGAGAGCACGTGGCTCAAAGAGATTACTATTTAGTTCGAGATTATATATAATGGTTTCAGATCAATTCCATTATTAAATATACAGTGGGTAACGAAAGTATTCGAACACCCTTCAAAGCAGGATAACTTTCTTATAATTGTACCAAACGACCTGATTTTTTGTAATCAATTAGAAGCATTGGTTTTTGAAATGATCTGCAAACAAGATTTTGCGAAAATTATAATTTATAGAAGGTTATATGCAAAAATAAAAAAAATCGTAGTTTTACACGACTTTTGATCAGTTTCTGCTTAAAATCCACAGAATCGTACATCTTTCGATCGTCGTTTTTTCTTGCGTCAACCGATTCCAATGAAATTTTCAGCATGTGTGTAACTAACATAAATCTACAAAACATGTATTTCAAATTTTCATTAAAGGCCCAAATAAAAAAGTTTTAAAAAATGCCTTTTTTATTTTTGCATGTAACATTGTAAATTATAATTTTTCTATGAATTTTCTATGAAAAAACTAGAATTTTTCAATGCTTCTAATTGATTTTCAAAAATCAGGTCGTTTAGTATAATTATAAAAAAAGTTATTTTGTTTTAAAGAGCGTTTGAATACTTTCGTTACCAACTGTATATATTCTATTAAATATAACCGTATGTTATTGACCAACCACAAAACTAGCCCGTGGAAACACGAGCTGCCCGAAACGCGCCATTCGAGGGACGTTCGTCGTCCACTTTAGGGGACGTTGCTCTTTTTCCTCGTGCCCGTACACAATTCGTTAACGAAATGCCCCCCGACCATAGTCATCAGCCGGCCACCCAACTCACTATAAAGATAGAAACGAAGATCGACTTCCAACTCTCCCTTTCTTTCGTAAATTCGAGCGCGAGATACACTTTCCACCCCTCCGATATCGGTTCCCTCTCGGAACGCTCTCAGAGCCGGCTGTAATATGATACAAACTCTCGAGGAAAGAGTTCCAAGTGCTCCACTCGAGCCTGAACGACAGGAAAATAAAAGCTCCGGAGTAATTGGGAGGAAAATCTCGAGTGTCTTCGAATACGTTCCACCCCCGAGAAATATCGACGGAAGATGGTTACGCCGGATGCGAGCTGCGGAATATACCTCGACGGCTTTTGAAGTCTGTGCGCGGGTGGTCGCGCGTAAAACCGTCGAAACATTTCTGCAATTTCTATAGTCCTGAAATTTTTTGCATTTTTTACAATCCTGAGGGATTCTGCAATTTCAATATTTATGTCAATATTCAATTTCGATGTCGGGAGTGGGCAAACACTCCCATAAGATGCAACGTTTGTACAGATTCAGAGCCCGCGATATTCGTAAGGTTTTTGCTTGGGAACGATCGACGGTAGCAATTTATCACTGCAATTTTCCGAGCGAGCAGGAACAGGGGTGGTTTCATCCCCTCGTTCGACGAGGACTCGAATCCGTCAGCGGTGGGGAAAGTAGGTCAGGACCTTCCCTTCGAGCTCCGATTCTCGAAAGTGAGAAGCACGAAATTCGCCAGCTCACGACACCCCCTCCTCTCACTCCGCTCCATCCCTCTTTTTGCATCCTTACCTTTTGTAACGAGCCACAATGGGGAACAATACCGGCAGGCCGAAGGAGAATGAGAACGGTTGTTTGCTTTGGAGGAAAATATGGATGCCATCCTCTTAGTCTTTCGCTCGGATGTGCACCCTCCTCGTACTCTTCCGCCCTCCCGGCAAACCCCTACGACACTCACGATACCGCCCCTTTTTCCACGTTTCACCTCTTTTGAAGGAAACGGCAACGGCGAATCTATTTCTCTCTCTCTCTCTCTCTCTCTCTCTATCTCTCTGTCTCTCTGGGAGAGTTGCGAAACGATAAATGTTTACCTCAAGTTTCCGGCGAGGGCGGAGCACTGGCGCGTGATAAATGCATCGCATTCCACTACTCGTCCGTCAAACCCGATGAAAAACATCCTGTTTTCCAGCAGAAAACGCGGACGTTTCCCCAAGCGACGCGTCACCGACCCGTGTCACGCATGAAAATCGCGTTACCGGTTTCTCGAACCCGAGAAAAACCGCCGCGAGTCGATGGCTACACTGATCGAATTCATCTTCCTTCATTTATCTCCATCCCCGGCCTCGTTAGATCTTATTTATAGAGGAAGCCGCGTCGAGTTTCCCGATTGTCGTTTGTTTTCATTAGCGGCCGAAACGGACGGGAAAATTGGTAAGACTACATGGTCGATTGGGATTTGCAAACACATTCCTCTGTACATACACTGTTAATTAAGATTCTGGTTTGTCATTTTAAAACAATCGATCTTTATCTAATCCTCTAGCGACGTTATCGTTTAGGATCGGACGGAAAATATGTTTAATTTCTTCTTCTCCATTTCTATTTTTCTTGTGAAAGTTGATTTCAGACTTCGTTGAGTGTTTCAGAATTTTTTTAAATTTCTTACATCCTGGAATAATAAATATTTAGACCCCTCCAGGAATACTTCTGAACATGTTCCGATTGTTTACATTATTAAATAAACTGGTATCCAATAAATTACTTAACATTTAAGTATTGCTTGGGGTATTATATCAATTTTATATTCATACAGAGAAAAAAATTAGTATAGAATGGAATTATTCTAGGTCGAAAGAAATGCTTAATTTTCAAGTTAAAATAGTTACAAGTGCAAAGGGTTAAATTCAGAAAAATGAAGGCCCACTTCTGTCCTTTTAAAAGGGTTCGAAAGTGAAATGTTTCAGTGTGACCACGGAGGGTTAATAAGAGCCACTGCGTTTCGCTATGTTCGAAATGTTACAGTGGCGGTGCGTTTCCATCAATCGTGGAAAAAGAAAATCGAAAACGACGAGGCCAAAATGTGGCCTCACTTCGGTTGACATTTTTCCTCGAACAAAAAAAAAAGGAAAAAAAAACGTTTTCAATGGCCCTAGAGCGACGAACTGACAAACGTTACTTTTATTCGCGCCGAACGAGTGTCATTGACGCGCGACGCGACGCGTCGCTGAACCGGACCGCGTCGGGAAGTTCTTTGAGCCCGGCAGTGAAGTGACGCATAATTTAAATTTCGTCGGGGCGGCAAGTTCCGAATTTTTCCGCAAGTTAGACAGTTCCGCGATTCGCCCTGCGCACGGAAATTCACGCGTTCGAATTCCGACATTCGGCCGAGGGAAACCAGTAAGCGGTGTCCATTGCATTATCGAGAAATGAGAAGGCACAATCCTCTTCCAATCTCTCGCAATCCTGGAAACGAGAGTCTACCCCCTTAATAAGCGCTCGGAGATAAAGACACCGTGTCCTGGTTTCCCCTCGGCCGTTTCAAAACTGTCTAACAAGAAAAAATTCGGAACTTGCCGCCCCGACGAAATTTAAATTATGCGTCACTCAGAGTTGGGCAGGAATTAATTACATCTGGAATTACATGTGCAAAAGTGGACTATAACTACAATAAGAAAACGGTGAAATGGCCCAAAACATAAAAGAACTGGCTTAAAAGAACAATTACATTGGAGTAATTGTTAGACTCAATTACAATTACTGTAATTGTGTTAAGTAATTGCAATTACTTCTTTCACAATTACTGTAATTGTAATTGTGGTCCGCAATTACAATTACTGGTTGAGCCAAAGTAATTGCAATTCCAATTACAATTACATGTAATTCTAATTGTATTTCTGCAATTCCCAAGTAATTGTAATTGTATTTCTGCAATTCCAAATTACAGTAATTGGTAAGTAATTGTAATTGTAATTGAAATTACATTTATATACATTTCCAGTAGTCAAAAGCGATAGATAAAAGATGAATCAAGGCCGCAATCACCGTCAAAAGTCCTATATTTCCGTTTACGAGGCGTAATTTGCATTATTCGGAAGCATAAAGCTGCGACAGCTAAGTACATGTTGCCGAATAATTCACATTATGCCTCGTAAACATAAAAATATGATTTTTAAGGGCGATAGCTTTTGACTACTGACAAACCCCATCTTTGCATTATGGAGAAATGGAAAGGCCTATCCCGCACCCTTGCAATCCTAGAAACGAGTCCACCCCTTTAATGCGATTCGTATCGAGGACGGCGCAATCCCGCCAATTAAACCAAATATTTGCGCTCGAGCCTTCTTGCAAGGAGAACGCCATCGGCCACCGGCCGGAAAGATCCATTGAGACGCGACGAACGGATAATCCGGGATTACCCTATCCCGAGTAGACCGATCTCTTCCGATTATCAATTAATTAAGCCAGCCTTTCCCCCTTCATCCGCTCGAGAGCCGCTTAATTAATTGCCGATTCAGGCTTGCCGACGCATCCCGCCTGCAATTAAAGTCGTAATCGCGCAAGGATATCCAAGGGGGAGAGGACCACGACGAAAGATGGATCTTCTTGCCTGGGGACCATAATGGAAACTTCGATTCTCATTATCGAAGCTCAGAAGCGACATACAGTCGAAAACCAATACTCTTCTGTATGGAATCGCTTTTATCATAGTACAGCGTGTTTCAAAATTATATGTCGCAACCACTGTAAAATATATTTAAAAATCTTTTTAAAAACCATGCTTATATTAAAATGCACTAAAAAGGAGAAAATAATCTTTTTAGACATTATAATGTCTCAAAGAAACAATAGGTCTCGATTCAACCGTTCTCTTAAAAGACGACTTTAGACATTCGCCAACCATCTTAAAGACAAATCATAAAGTTGAGAGATCTCGGACGGTCTCTTTATCATCATAATCGCCGCTAATACCGCACGATGTCGATAGTGTACGATTTCGAGACGATTAATATCGTCGCAAGGCCGGCGGTAACTTCCACCCGCTGTTCCGAGAAATCTCTTCGTAATTAAACGTATTCATCTTCGTTCTTCTTGAAAAAAGCTCTCCACTTCCTGAAAGCATTATCTCCGATAAGACCCCGATTAATTAAACAGAGGCTAACGCGGAAATAGAAGTGCCCCGTATAAAGTTAAACAATGTTCACGATGTTGGAGAGGTAGGCAAAGTTTCTGCAGTAGTCAAATACTGACGAAGCTCGAGTTTGTTCACTTCGTTATCGCATCTAATTTTGGAACTAGCATCCTTGAACTAACGGTTCGTTGATGTAGTACGGAACATTGTAAAATTTCACTTTTAGTCAATCCACCAACAATTTCGGAAAATATACCTAGCGAACTTCCCACTTGATATTCCGCGTTTCTGAGTAACTGTTCGGCCTCTAACTGCAATAAATTTAAGGATTCTTACATCTCTCTATGTTTGTCGTTTCCTCCCGCATCAACCGATTTCGATGAAACTTTCACAATGCATATAATTGACACAGATCTACAAAACGTATTTTTTAAATTTTCAACATAGGCTCACATCAAAAGTTGTAAAATGGAACTTTTAGTATTTTCTATACAATTTTGATCAATTGGAATTTTTGAAAAAATTCCTTTTCACAACATATAGCAAACCAATTGCTCTAATTTTTTAAGAAAGTTAAAATTGTATAGTCCGATATTAAAAAAGTTATCGTTTTTCTAGAGCGTTCGAATATTAATGAGAGTCACTGTACGTCGACAAATAGTCTGCAAAAGTTTTGGTGTCGCGAGAACCAAATACAAAGTGTACCATCTGCGGCGAAGTTGGGAGATCCACCATTTCCTAACTGTTTAACGATACACTCGCCACAGGGGAATTAAAACGGAGCCGTGCCGAGGCTCGGAGTGACGACATCGAGAGGCCCATCGTTTTTTAACGAGGTTGGCCCCCCATAAATCAGAATGATGATCGGTGGAAGGGATTTATCGTGGAACTTTTAAAGAAAGCTTAGCGGGCACGCGTGGATAAGGGTGCGCCAACAGTGATCCGGCGATACGATGTGGTGGGAATCGCAGCTACGTTAGTGGGGATTCAGGTGACAGAGACGGAAAATGGTTTAGGAGGAAGGGTGGTTACAGGAGGGGCTGTAGGGTGGTTATGACGCGGGTGTAACCTTGGCAACTATGCATCCCCCTTTCTCGTGGCCGACACCGTCCTCTCCCGCCCTTTCCCTCTCTTTCTCTTAATACCGCTCCCTCTCCCTTTCCATCCTCCTATTAGTTCCTCGCGATCTCTCTTTCTCTCGCTGTGTGTGTTCCCGAACGAGCGTCTTCATCCCTCTCGCGTCGTCTTCCTCCCTTTTCTCGCCCCTTTAATAGCTTCACTCCAGTTTCCCGTCTCCTTCTCATTCACCTTCCCCGATTCGCCTACTCGGCTGCAAATTTCTGTTCGCTCTTTCTCTGGGGCGAGCACATTGACGAGGAAAGCTGCACCTTCTCTCCATCCTTCTCCTCTACGCACAACTCCACCCACGCCTACAAATGGAGCAAAAGTGGAGCGTGTTCCTGTTCGATTGCACGTTCGTTCCGCGGTACTCTGCTCCACCAGCTCTCCTCTTCTCTCTGCCCGACGTCTATCACATCGACAGCTCTCCTGCTCAACAATTCCACTATCTCGCTGTCTTTCCATAGCTCATTTGTCTTTCCCCTTCGCAGCCTACCACCTCTGCTCCTTCCCGACCGTTTTTTTATACCCCGCGGAATCTCGATTCGACGAAATTCATTTCGTACCCGGTCTCTCTCTCTCTCTCTCTCTCTCTCTCTCTCTCTCTCTCTCTCTCTCTCTCTCTCTCTCTCTCTCTCTCTCTCTCTCTCGACCGAGATAAAGGCTCCCGGAGGACATTGTTCTGTTCGCGAAGCTTTGACCGGTTGTATCTGTTCATTGATTCCACCCCTATTACCGGTGACGTTTTGTGTTCATCTTTAACCCGCCTATTCCCTCTCTTTCGCATCAGAACTTGCTACAAGACTATACAGGGTGGTCCACCTAAATATCTCCTTTATTTTCTTCTCAAGGTCTTTGTTCCCCGGAGTTTTCAAGATCATCGATATTGTTTTCTTGTAAATGTATCTTCTCCTTGCATATTCTACTTGACATTAAAACGCATTTAGATGTATTAATAACATGACCTTGAAGTAACCTCTGACAGGTAAAATTGAAATTAGATATCGATATTCATGTCCATCGATGTCACTGACATTAGTAACGACAAGTGAGAACCTGCGGATATGTCAGTTTGATGTCTTAAATCTGTTTCTGTCGAAGGATATATATTCAGGTGGACCACTCTGTGTATTATATATTTATATAATGGTCTTTATATATATAAAATATATATAATATATTTATATATATTATTGAAATATATTTATATATAGTCTTTTCCTTACACTCTTTCTATGACAGTAAGGCAATTAGTTCCTGTCCAATAAGAATGGATTATCCTCGATACAAAAATGTTTAAGACTAGTTCAGCACGGAGTTCACTTTTATTGGATCGATTCGAAAGTTCGTGGCGTTTTCAAATTAAAATTCAATGACAAAATTAAGAAATCTATTCAGTAAAACTACAGGTTAGTCAACAAGTGGTCAAGGAATAAATCCATGAATATCTTAATTTTATCTTTGAATTCTAATTGAAAAACGCTACGAACTTTCGTTCGAACCAAGAAAGTTCTCGTATAAGACCGCTGACCCACTTCTTCGTCGACGATCGACGACGTCGGGTTTCCCAATGAATTCTCAGACACGGTGTTGCTCTTGTACGGAAGATTGAACGTCTATTTCGTAATGCGGCGAGTTTGTTCGTAAACATTGTAGAACAACACTGAGCAACGTTTACCCTTTTTTTCCGGGCGCAGAGAGGACGCGTCGGGTTCCCGGTCTCATGAATATGCGCGCGTCGGTAAATATGTAACCGCGTCCTTAATCAGCGACCGGGCGACGCGATTGATGCCGTTAACGTAGCTAGAGCTCGCGCGGATAAAAGACACGATTTTCATTGTGCGAGCGATTGAACAGGGTTGATCGCGCGAGAGAGAAATCCTCTCTTCCTCTCCGGGACGGGAAAGAGAGAAGGGGAGAGCTGTGTTGCCGGGGCGACCGTTATTGGATCGGCATGAATATGAATGCGGGACTGATCTGTCTGTCAATAATGATACCGTATAATGGTAATAATGGTATCTATGAACAATGGAGTACCATCATTTCGCATGGTCCACGGCGACCGGGTTGAACGAGACCCACGTCACCGGAACGCTCCCGGAATATGGAAGGTGTCGTCTTCCACCGCAATAATTCCTGTACAGATATCGATTCACCGCTGATGACGCTCTCGCATGCTGGCGGCAGGCATCGATGACCTGCTTAATCGTAGAATTGTTGACTATTTAATGGAGAGTGCAAGCTACTCTCGCCGGGGACAGTTTAGAGGTTCATTAGACCCTGTAGACTTAGTTACCGAATTTCCTTGGAGGTTCCAGCGTCTCATTCAGAAGACAATGTCGTCTAGGCCGTTTCGAACAATATTTATCATCGTAAATACACTCTACGCTTGTATTTGCTACACTGCTGCAGCGCTTGAAACTGGCCCGAAAATAACTGTTTGAATCGGTTACATTTCGGGCTTGATTGAAACGATGAAGGGTCGACACTCTACATCATGAAATCTAAATCAGTGATGAACAACCCGCTTTTTCGACTGTTTAATATCGTTATAATAAAACAACTTTCAATTATGACCGAAATATAACTTCATTTTAATAGCTTTTTCGGACCCATTCCAAGTCCTGATTACTATAACTTGGAGTTGGGAATTTAGAACCGATACAGGACCGATATCCGACATATGAAGGACCGTAATCGAAACCGATGTCAGCCAAAATTTCGGTCCTCCGTAACAGTTATTTAGAGTATCGGTCCTTCATAACTGTTTCAAGGACCGAATGTGACTCTACTCGTGACTGCACGAGCACTAACCAAAGAGAGTAAAAATGCAAGGGTTCATATACCCCTGCAGTGAACGGGTGGTATTTGTCAGTAATTTTGGAGTGAACGGGTGGTACTTGTCCGTACCCCTGGGTCACATTCGTGTTTTGTCATTTTCCAGTTGGTCGTGCGTATGTTCTCCTTTCTAACTAAACAGTTATGTGGATTAAGGACGGTTCCTACCAGAGATGGTCTCGAACATCTGTTCACCATCCGTAACAAGGGAAGAAATAACATTCAATTTTGTTCCTACTTCTTGAAATCGATGCAGACAATTTTCATTTCGCATGCAGATTCGCAGTCTACACTGAGAAAAAAATCCTGTCGAAAGAAAAAAAATATATGTTGATTGAATAAGATGTACTATTGAATAGTGCCAATATCATATGAACTTATTTTCATATTTAATACTATTGAATTTCAATAGCAAAACTCACTTCCGCCAATCATATAAGCCAATAGCTTGACCATCAATGTTTTCAAAAAAATAAGATATGGCCTCAAACCAATTCCAGTATAAATCAATACATTCCTCAAAATTTTTTAACGTATCTGATTGAAGGGAAAAAAAGAAATATTACGAATAATAATATACGGTATTGAATCTGTTGAAGTTTTAGGAGTGTTGTAATAACAGTATTACTTTTATTAGTTTGGATACAACACATCTAATGAATGTATATGAAAGACCTTCTTGTTAGGCGGTCGTACAGAGACTGAACACACACGTTGTACAGAGTGTACGTAACAGTATTAATACATAACAGGTGTCACTACATACGATAAATGTTCGCACCTACTTTATCGACAGACTTGTCGTTATTACATTCAACAGAATCAAATAATATTTTCAATCATTTCATGATAGACAATTCAAATACATCACGATTTGCTTCTAAATTTCATACTATTGAAAAGGATACATTGATATTCATCGAAGTAGAAAAATTACAATAACACGCGTGTTATTCAAGTAACTACTTTTTTTCTCAGTGTAGTAATTGCATGTAGTACAAAGAGCGAACGTCGGCGATTAATCAGAGAGAAGGGTTTGGAAGCGTGTCGGAGTCGCGTGGGAGGTTTGCGGCGTCCTTCAGGCGACTCATCTGCATAAAGATTCCTGATACGGCCTACAAGATGACTGGGGGCAAATGAGCCCGGGCCGCAATAATGTCGTCAGTTTCGCGGGCTTATTGCACCGGGCTCCGGCCTCCTGGCGGTTTGCGCGGCACTTAATATCTCGTCGGGCTGGTAAGCCGAGGGCCCCTCGCAATATTGGGCTCGTTTCTCGTGTTTCGTTTCCGCGGTAATTCCCGTTTCGCTGACACGATGGGAATCGCTTGCATGCCGCGGGCGGCCATTCCTCCGCAGAGATATTTGTCTGCCACCAGTTCTCGGACCAGCACTGACCAAGAATTCGTGCCCGCGAACAATCGCGCCTGGTCGATACTCGAACCCGCGGTAACGAACGGGAACCGCCGACGAGCAACGGAGACTCGTTACCGCCCAATGAAACTCGATCGGAAAAATTAGTGGCTATCGATATTTCCACTCCTCCCCCAGTGTCCCCGCACCCCCACCAACCCCTTTAACCCGCCGCGGAAAATTATAGCACCCGGCGAAAATACGAATTTCACCAATGAGCGCATCAATATTTCTCCTAGCGGCCGCAACGATCAATTTTAGCTCGTTAACGCTGCTTCGCGATGGTACATTTGGTTCGGGCTCGCTATCTCATTAGTAAACTGCGGATCTTCACGCATTTATAGGAAAATCGGGTAAATAAAATGCAAAATCGTTGAGAAATTTGAAAAATTCAAAATGTCAATATATGATTTCTCCTCTATTAAAATAATTAAGGATAGAAACAACGTTCAATTTAGTTTCTGTTCCTTGTTATCGATGAAGACAATCTTTATTTTGCATGAAGAACCGCAGTCTACTTGCGGGCGAGGCATTTTGGCAGGTTCTCCACCATTTAACATCGAAAATTTCGAGTAACCTGAACAAAAAGGACAGCGTCGAGGTATTAAATAGAATAGTCTTCTTGAATTTCCACTTGGTCTCATCTTGATGAGAACAACTGTGATGTTGTATCTACAAAAGTCTGACGTAATCGTTCGATAATTTCATCCAGATCATTGAGATTTGCACGAGCTAAAAAAAGTTCGAATCGTGATCGTTTGGAGGTGATTATTCGGCAATGAACATGTTAACCACGCCGCCGCGCGCTGTTTGCTTTCTGAAAAGATTACTCTGAATTGTGTGCTCTAATTGAGAACGAAGGGATCTTTTGGGGCTAACCTAATATTTAACTGACCCACGGAGAAAAGAGTTGGAGTCGAATCATGAACAGGTACAGGAGGAACAGATAGATTCCGTTTGGTATCGGTTCAGGGACCATTGTCTAACGAAAGCAGAGAGCCCGCACGTTGGATTACGGCGGAACTCAGTTTGCAGAGATAGAGAGAGAGAGAGAGCGGTGGCGAAGGAGGGCGAGGAAGAGAGAACAGACCATTGACCGGAACAAACGATCGGTTTAATTCAATGTATCAAAAGCTCAGGCGACAGTTTCGTAGTCGAACGGGGTGTACTCGTGTTCGAATCCCTTCGCTGGCGCTCAACCACCCTCCTTGGTTCCCGGGGCTTTGTGTGTTTTGACGGGGGTGCTAACTGACCCCGTGGCTTTCAGGGTGCGCGGCGGGATTGGGAGAGGCGGGTTCCGCTCAAGAGCAGAAGAGGGTGGCATTAGGTCGAGGTCACCAGGACGCCGAAGCGATCGATTCAGCCCGCCAGCCACCACCAGCTTCAACCCTCTGTGCTCACCCGCCAGCGACCCATCTTCCGCGACCTTCTCCTCCGTGGAACCCAAATACACTCCCGGACAAAATGATCGCGCATGCATACTATATCATTAATTTCTCGAACACTGGATACAATTACTGAATGAATATCGTCATTGTTAGAGAAAGTTCACCTGACCTATCGAGTAAGCAGAAACAGTGATCTCGAAGGCAAAATGATAGCACACTCGAACAGAGACTTAATCAGAGTTGGGCAGTAATTAATTACATGAGTAATTACATCTACATTTAATTTACATTTAATTACATCTGGAATTACATGTGCAAAAGTGGACTATAATTACAATAAGAAAACGGTTAAATGGTCCAAAACATAAAAATTAGTGGTTTAAAAGAACAATTATACTGAAGTAATTGTTAGACTCAATTACAATTACTGTAATCGTGTTAAGTAATTGCAATTACTCCTTTCACAATTACTGTAATTTTAATTGTGGTCCGCAATTACAATTACTGGTTGAGCCAAAGTAATTGCAATTACCAATTACAATTACATGTAATTGTAATTTCATTTCTGCAATTTCCAAGTAATTTTAATGCAATTACAATACATCATTGATACAATACATCACGTAATACTTAAATGTTTATTAACTGTTTAGATACCAAAATATGTAATTATATAAATAATATGTTGAATAATGAAACAGCAATTTTTAGTGGTGACTCTGACTCTCCACGCGAGTGCTAAAGGTTAAGACTGGCTTAGCCTGAATCAACATGGACCGCAGCAAAAGGTCAAGTGGAAAAATTATTCAATTAAAGAATGACGATACACGTGTGCTATTTTTTCCAGGACTGTACCGCCGACATCTTCGATTCCCGCAACCAGCCCACGATCCTCCGGCTCATTACGCTTCTATTTACGTCCCGTCGCATTTAACAAAAAGGTGGCCCACAGGGCTAAGACCCGACGAAGTTCAACACGTGGATGCTCCACATTCGGGGGGTCGATTTTGATCAGCTGTTTCCCCGGGGCATCGACGACCCCGGATCACCGTATTCAAGGGGTTTAACTCTCGAAAAATCAACTGTTTGCATTTTCACATTATTATTATATTAATATTTTGAGCCGCACAAAGGTTCATTTGATAGAGGAAAAAAAGTCTCTTTGAGACAGAAAAATACATTGAAATCTGCGGTTATTTTTCTAGATTTTTTCTCCACTTTGGGCACTCATATTATTATTATTTTCTATTATTTTATTTTGCACAGGTGTTCCCGAACGTGTGCGCGAAGGGATTTGTTTGAATTCGTAGAATTTTATGTAGAGTCCACATTGACACGCAACGGCGACGATACGATACAAAAACAAATGGATGCCTGATACTATCGAACAGCCGCCGCTCGTCTGTATCATTCTGTTTTCTTTTGTTTCTTTCTCTTTCTTTTTTTAATTGCAAATGCCCTGGTCGTTTTAAACGTCAAACCAGCGGTTTCGACATCCTATATTTTTACCGGTTTTTTACTCGTGACCACGCGACGGAAGTGAAACAGTAACGTTCTGCTATGGTGCCGATTCCCCAACTGGATCTCTAGTGAACGGATGCGACTCGTACCATGCGAAAAGGCTTTATGCGTTATGACGTGAGTATGGTTGGATGTTAGGGCCAAAATACTTTCAATGAGTTTTAGATATGTTGTCATGCTCATCATTTTATATTTACACGGTTCACGTGCCACGTGTATTTTATTTATTTATTTATTTGCAGTTCATTTGAACATGGTCGCATTAACAGCAAGATGATTAGCGACCACATGGTTTGCACTTGGTTGTAATATATTTGACATGTAATTTGTAAGAAGGCCTGTGGGTAATATTGCCATTAGGATGAGAGGCAATAGCATGAAATCATAACAGTTCGTATAGATCGCTGGATTTAAAGAATACGTGTATTTTAGTACATTTATGTTACTCTTACTGTAGAAAATTGATTCGTGCGATCCAAGGAAAACCCTCAGGTCCTTGCTGTTTCTCAGATCGTGTAGTTTTACTATTTTCATGTGGTCCCTAAATTTGACATTTCCAGAAGGGATTTCGAACGCCTGCAACTACCGACGACGAATCTTGCGTCTCCACGGACTTCGATTTACTAAAGACAAGGTACGAAACGACTGTGTTATTGCGCGAGAGTAGAACAAATAATACACTTTTCGCAAATATTTTATAAAATACGAGTTTATTACTGTTGTCAGAGCTGCGAAAACAAATCCGAGATTGTATCAACAGCCTCCTGTAAAGTGCACCGGAAGTAATTTGACGACTCTCCTCGAGACGTCTAAGAGGGTGTTTAATCGACGTCGCAGTTTCGCGAGCTACGATCACGTCGAAACAAAATTACGTAAGTGATGTAAGTGTTAGCGATATCCAGACATATACAGCTCATTTTTTTTTAAATACCTCCATCAATTCCACCCAATCTAAACGTTGCAAAAATACTTAATTGTCTCACCCATAAATTCGATATTCGAATTAATCGATTTTCAGCGTCCCAAGGAGCAGGCAAGGAGCCCGAGAAACGGCGTCCGCTGAGTCTCCAACACTTTCCTCGCTGCGATAGCAGAAAAAACTATGAGGTAATTCATCGAGTATTCGACGAAGCGAGGTGGCAATATATCGATACATCGATATCAGTGAAAAAGCTCGGTGATCCAGTTTTCCAAAACAATTCTGACGAGAGTCTCGTGTGCGTCAAAGCGTCAGAGCCCGAGGATCTCGAGCGGGGCGAGTCTTTTGTTGGGAAATAACGGCGGCCTGTCATCGTGAATTGGCAACGTGGGGCGTGCAATAGTAGCGTGACTGTGCTCGCAAGCCTCTATTTACGTCACTCCGCGTAACACGTTACATTTTTGCGAGGAAAAGTGGCCGGGATGAAACAGCCGGGCAACGGCGAACCGTCGAAATTCTGTAACATCGGGGAGCATCGTTTTCCACGACGCGCAACGCATAGTGGTTCCGGAAAGGATATTGTTTAAAGGGTTAAAATTATTGTTATTGATTTCAATTTTTGGACACGTGTACTTGAAATACTGCTGTCATACTACACGAATAGATTTAAACTATTTCCAATCAATCGCAAAATATAGTGAGGTCAACTACGCCAATTTCAGCTGCACATATATATATATAATCCTTCTTTTTCCCCTTTTTTCGACGGTCTGGAAAAAAATTCTGTCAATCAGTGACATAGAGCCACCCACATGCATGTCAAAACTGACTTCAGACATACAGGGTGGTTCACGCAACCTGCACACCTATATAAGTTCCAAAGTATGCGTTTTACGAAAAAGGTTTCTATACAGAAGTTGCATGGTCTCAAGGGGTACATTATGTAGTGTAGTTAATTTTTTTACCGGTGGCAGGGTTTCGGAGATTTGAAGGTCGACACACACACACAATTTGTTTTTTTAAATGAAATACTATATTTTTTATACCAAAATATGGAAGAATGTCGAATTCTGAGTAAAAACGTATTGACCTTCATTAGCCCTAAACCTAATAATTAACGAGTAATTTCACTTTATTTCCTGAAAATTTGACTCGTTAATTATTAGGTTTAAGGCCAACGAAGGTCAATACATTTTTACTATATTAAAAAATATAGTATTCCATTTTAAAAATGTCAACGACGTCGAAAATTCGACTTCGGTTCGTGTTTTCACGGTTTCGGACCACTGTGCGACGCCGGCTTTCGAGCAATCCTAGCGGGGCTTGCGAAATGGAAACGAAAAAGCGGGACAATGGCGAATCGATGAGGGAATATCGGCCCAGCAACATCCTCACACCTTTATCTTTTTCCAGCCCCAAGTAACTTTCGCCGCGCAGAATTCCTCGAGCGGTGACGGGTATCCCGGTAGCAAAGCCATCCCGAAACTTTGGTAATTATCTAAGTAGTTTATCAGGTCACGTGCCCTTTCCCGACCGGACTATCATTCTAACGGTGGTTAATGTTCTTCATTGACAGCGCAGACAGGAACAGCACGCCCCGAATTGTCCGCGCGATTCATCGAAACAGCAAGAAGCAGAGTAAGTCCCACCACAAAATCTTTAGACGAAGATTTGCCAATTGAACCCTTCAGAGACGACATCGGTACACGGTACTCTGGCGAATATTTCGAAATCAATCACACGTGGCCAAACTATTAGACAGGATACAAGTTGCAACTCCCTGTCGTACTACGTCGTCCTCGAAGGGTTAATTACAGACACAGTGTGTCACAAACTGGCTCTACAGTTTGGCTCAGTGGGAGCCTGATCGTAACTAAAACACATTTTCCTTTTGTTTTTGCTTCTTTATTAACACAACAGGCTCTCAAAGGTCGCTCCATAGCCAGAGATGGGCAAACTGCGGAACGAACGGGACGTAATAAATAAAGTAGGAAGTCCTGTGTAAATCTGCCCGTGAAACAAAGACAGATGGAGCCTTTCCGTAAATTGTTGCCCATCTCTGTTTATAGAGGTCCTATGAAAATCACCGACACGGGTTTCGTAGACACAGTTTTCACTGACAATATCTCACCGACTCCAGATTTGAACGAGAACGACTTTAAACGACGACGGTATTATTCGATGTTAACATCATTTGATTACAACGTAACCAACTGCATCTAACTTCTTGTAGTGTAATAATTATATTTTTATACAGAAGTAAAAATGTCAGTGCAGAACAGGTTAACAAAAAAATGTCAACACCATCTTTAGAAACGATGTTACTATCGAGTAATACTGTCGTCGACTAAAATCTTTGTCGTTGTCGGTGAAATCTGGAGTCGGTGAAATATTGTCGACGAAACCTGTGTCAGTGATTGTCATGGGACCCGTTTATAGCTAGCCCGTGATTCCGGTCGTCCCCGAGGCCAGGGGTCCCCGAAATTTGGCCTGTGATTCCATGTATTTGCTCCTCTTCGCGGTGTTCCTCTTGGCCTATCTGTTCCTCCACAAGGAGGATCACAGCTCGCGCACGAACGGGGGCGGGTCGGGCCGGGCTGCTCGACGAACATCATACACGCGAAGAACGCCGATCTAATCCCAGGACGTTCGTAGTCGGGCCTGAAGATCGATCGCAATCGCCGCAACGTCCACGGCCCGGGAACAGCAAAAGCAGCGTGGTCGTTCTCTACCACGGGAAACCAGCATCCCCGGAGCCTGCCCTTCGAGACTGTCAATCGGAACGAAGCCTCTCTCACGGTGCCTGCCAATCGCGAACTGACAACGCCCAAGCCAAGCACCCAGACAGGTGAATCGCGATCGATCCTCTGTTACGTCATTAATCGCAACCAAACCATTCCTCGACGAACTGAACACCCTTTTTCTGACGATCTTGACACTACTAATAACGTTGCAATAGTTTCGGCGCGCTAAACTAGCCAAATACCCCACTGTGCGTCGGTCTTTAAGTTGAACCTATCGGTTTAGTAAAAGTAGTGATAAAATAATATTTTCTTAAGGGAATCTAGAAATAATAGATTCTCTTAAAGTCGGCAAGACAAAAGCTCCCATAAAGTTTAACGAGTTTCGCAGAACCTGGACCAACAGTTAATGCATAAAATATTTGTTCCCAAGTTTCGTAAACGAGTCCAGTAACAAGTTACAAGACAGCGTGGAACGATACTATCACAGCTTAATAGAATGAGAACAAGTTAACCGGTCGAACGCAACTTACAATTAGCAAGACATCTACTAACTACCCAAACGAATTCTGTATTCTTTATTCGGATCGGGACCAGAGATTTCGACGTTCCCGTGATTGGTAGCCCGAGTTTCCGAGAGTTCGTACTTTTCTTCGAGTAAAATCAATATTTCCCGGCTCGGAAGTTTCTGTCCAGTAGACGGAAAACGTGGAACGCTGCCGAGTTTCCAGCTCGTGCCCTTTCCCCGAGGAATCTATATTCCTAAAACCAATTAAATCGGGCGTTCCGAGGCATTCTCGCGGAGCTATTATCGATCGAGACGGAACGGAAGTTTTGTTGTTGCGGCAAAAATTCCGGTACAGTAATAGTGCTCGATTAAAGGCTAATTCGTGATTAAATTTGCATTACCCATCCCCACTCTTCTCCTAACACGTAATACCGCTCCGCAGAGCCGTATGTCAGTAAATAAGGAGAAAGAATAGAACTTAAGTAGAAGATAGGAGATAGACGTACTTCAAAGTGGTGCCGCGAGTTGTACAAGGTGATGTAATAAAAAAATATCAAATTTAGACATTTGTCGTATCTTTCCAAACGTAATACCAGTGGATTGTTGAGATTCTTTTGATTAAAACGAGTCCAAACATGACGCAAATCGGAATAGATTTATAGATTTGATGTAAGTAGCATAATTAAGTATATGCTAAGTGTTTGAACTCATTTTAATAGGAACAATCTCAACAATGCACTGGTTTCATGTTTGACAAGGTAAAGCAAACACTACTGAATTTGAAATTTTCTTTGTTGCTTTGAGGGGCCGAGTCTATTACTGAATATACAGGGTGATTCTGGAAACTGGGACAAGTCACTGCTATTTTTTAAGTAAAAATAGAAAAAAATGATAGAGGAAAAAATCATATGTCATTATACGTATTAATTTCCGTTCTTTACTAACTAACTTCCTAACGTATGTTTAAATTCTTCTAATGTGTTTACTCTTTTTAAATTTCAACTACTCGTTTTTGACAAAAATGCATAAAGTCCGCTGTCTAATTACGACATATGATTTTTTCCTCTATCATTCTTCCCTATTTTGACTTAAAAAAGAGCAGTAACTTGTCCCAGTTATCAGGATTTGCCCTGTATAAACGATACCCTGTAAGGCAAGAATATGACTTCCGTATTCCGACATTTGGAAATTGAAATGAGCACCGATGTGTACCGTTTCTCGCAGGACGAGTCCAGAGCGCCAAGGCCCCATATATCCGATTGACCGAGGCCAAGCTACTTTGAGACGTCGTCGTCGTCGACGTTTATCGGGGCGACGAGGACCACTCGCACACATTTATCTGGAGAAGACGAAGGAGGTCGGTTCCTTGTCCAAGGATCGTCGTGTCGCGAAGAAAGAGGCGCAGCCAGCGGGACAAAGATCCGATCCGGCGAGATATTCGGCCAAGTCTGCGAAAAATTTGATTAGGTCGAGTGAGGGCTCCACTTCTTGTCAGGAGAACGACTCGGATGATCCTGATCAGGCCGGAAGATCCGATAAGCACCGACTGATCGATAAAACTTGCTGGGAACGATGTCGTCCCTCGAATAATACCGCTTCGAAGCTAATGGCTCGCTTCAGGTAACCCGCCCGAGAACTTTAACAAGAGAATTTTTTATTTTCAAAGGAGGACAGATGTCCAGCTTCGTTACACTTCAACGTGCACGCTTTCTATTCGGACAAGTGAATTTTCATCCGCGGAACTTGACAAAAGACTACGTAGTGTTTCACAGTCTCGCGTTTTATCCTTCCAAACAAGTCTGGAACTTTTTAAATTGGCTAAAAGTTTGTATTATGTGAAATTAACCCCTTAATTCCGAAACGGTACTTATTTCCGACGAATCGTAGGCCCCATCATAAAATTGAAGTGCCCTTAATTAGAGAGCTTGATAGCTGTTAATTATAGCGCTTGATAGTCATCAGCCCTTGCGTTTGATAGTTCCCGCGCAGTGGCATTAATCAGTTATTGCCTAGGGCGCGTAACGAGCTCTAAATTCGGCTCGATAGCGTTCGGCCATATCTTATGTCGATCGTCCTACTAAACAGAGATTTAAATAGATAATTAATCACTAGCAGGTTAAACACTGCATCGATAACTGTCAAATTAGAGCGCGCTTTGACAAATCCATTTTGAACTTGTTCGTTCGAAATTAACGTTACTGTGTGCTTCATTCAGGAATTCTATGCGGTCTTCCACAAATTAAAGACGGCACACACGTGCCACCATTTTGTCCTGGAGTATAGTACTGTTTGTTTTACTTTTATTAAAATATTAGACATTCCATTTAAAAAAACTGAAGGTGGCCCTCGTATCTCGATAAAAAAGCAAAGTAAGAAAAAACAGATTAGAGCATCGTTCGAAAGAATAACTAACTTACGAGTTGATTGAGATCGTCACATTCCGAGACTAACCCTGTATAGAACTGTACCCGAATCGTGTTAACTTTGCAGTTTAGGAAGGGGTGACGACAAGCCGCGTAGAAACGACACAGTCTGCCCGAATTTGGCCTACCTGATGCACCAAATGCACGCGTGTCCTTGCGAACGAGGCGACGACCGTGCATACATCAGCGTGAACGACGGAGTCGACGACTCTAAGCGAGTATTCCCGTTCCAGGCGACGCCAAGCGGCAATCTGAAAATCGTCCCGAATCAGGTAAACGATCGGACCGATCCCTGAACCAGGTTCACCGAATCCCGGGAATGTTGGCCTCAAGAGGCAGACGCGTAGTCGTTCTAGGTGGTATTCGAGTCGAAGAAAGTCAGCGTACTGGTCGCTGATCCGCAGCACACCAAGGTGAACGTCAAGGCCGAGCTGAATAGAACCGGAAACGAGGCTGTCGGACGCGTTTCCGAGTCCTCGACACGGCACAGGCTCGTCGATCTTCCCACCGGTGTCCCGTCGTCGATGATCAATCAATCGCAGGTAACTCGTACGTCCTGGTGAACGGTGTTCTGTCTTCTAATACCTCCTGATCGACAGACCCCTTAAAGCCACCATACCCTTTGATCGAAGACCGAACAACTCCTCCGGCTCATGGAGCTCCTCCTTTCCGACGGAAACCGATCTTTCACAGCCTCGTTGCTTTTGTTCTCTCAATAATTTATTCCCTCGCGAAGAGATTTTTCACCTTTTTAAGAGAACGGTTGAATCAAGTCCTATAGTTCCTTTGAGACTTTTGTCCGTCGCGATGAATAGTATTTAGGTTAGGTTAGGTTAGTATGGGAAGCAATAAAAAAGAATTTTCATATTGGGATTCAATGTTAAGGTCAAATTTGCGGACCATTTTCCTAAAAAATCTCCACCTATCTAGAGGTACAGACTCACGCTATGGTGGCCGCGACATATAATTTTGAAACACACTGTACCTTGGCAAAATTTCAGGGACAAAAGAATCCGACGGGAAACGAAGAAACACAGAAGATGCATCAGTTCAAAGTAAAACTGGCTCAGATGGAGGGCGAGCAAAAACTGCAAACGGCCCCGTCAACGTCTTACGAGGAGCCATTGTTGCAAGAGGTGCCCCTGTCCGCGTAAGTTTTCCGCCTTCGATCGTTCTCCATCCGCGCCGTAAAAACACCAGAAACCGGGTCGATGTAGTTTCGCTCGTAAACGACGCGGAGAGAGAGAAAAAAGAGAGGCAGGCGCGAAACATTTACTGCCGCGAATCTCCATGAAATTGTATCGACCCGGGTCGTTCGCTCCGCCGATAAAAGGAAAAGCGACTAGCTCGCCGGAGCGATTTCCACCGGTGTTTCCCCCAATAACGTTTGATCGGCGTAATTTCGAGCAGACTTGGATTTACGGGTGAGCAGCCAATCGATTGGGATAACATAATTCTCCCGGAGAAGACCGACTTGTATCAGGAGTTGGCCAGGCGTATCACAAATTACAAGTAAGCTTATAGTCGTGTCCGCTCGATGAAACAATGTTACGGGGGTTTGGGGGCGGGACGGGACACCGAAGACAGGATCACCGGCTAAATTTCCTCTATCGATCTTTCGAGGAACGCCGATTGTATTGTGCGAATCGATCAGGACGAGTTCCATTGCCACTTGCTCGTGCTGCAGAGCTACAGCGCCTTCTTCGACGAGAAGAATTGCAAGGAGATCGACTTGACCGGGGTGAGTTATCGGCCGTTAACGTTGCGCTGCGAGCAATCACACGTCCGAGATCTGCTGGGTCAAAAAGCCACTGGCACGGCCATTTTTTACGCGGTTACTTCGTCCACGAAAGTACTTTAACCTTCAGTTACCCGCACTCCATTTTCTACATAACTATGTAGTTACACCAGCGGTTTCCAACCTTTATGCTACTACGCCTCCTCGCAAAATTTTAAACACGTTTTAAATAATAAAAACTTTATTACAAAAAAGTGAAAACTACAAATTAATTTTTCATTAAAAAATTTTGGTGCTTCCCCTGGCAATAATCTGCTCCTCCCCTGAAAAACGCGACTCCCAGGTTGGAAACCGCTGGGTTACATGGAACTTTCTACAACTCCAACATAAATAAATTTTGATTCGATAAAATAACTGCTTCGATGCAAAATAGGTATTCGCTAGTATATAGTCGACGTCTTTGTTTATGTTTAAAATACTAAATTGAAAGTTTTAAGATTGCAAGTACTATATGTGAGTAATTAAAAGTGAACTAAAGCACTTCGAAAATGTGAGAAATCCTAATACAGGTTTGTTTCGTCTTGATCTGTGCTTCTTAACAGAAGCGCATATAAAAGCTCCTAAAAGCCAGCGAAGAGAGAAAGAATGAAAAGCGAATCTTTTCAAGAAACCCTGACGTATTTTTTACCACGTTCTCCTCGTTCTCCTAATTATTTATCCAAAGAATCGCGGGCGAGCATGAAAGGGACGCCGTAAAACTTTAATTCTCGGGGAAAAAGGGGATCGTTCGAGGAAGCTTAGAAGCGCTCAAAAGAAATTAATCTTCGGAAGGTCGCTGCAAAACCGACCCCTTTTCCCTTGATTACCCGTGGCCGCGTCGAAGAACATCCATCAGGCTAACAAAAATGGCGTAATTACTTCGATCATTTGCCATTTCCATGTTCCGGCTGACCTGGAACGGCGACGAAGACGATCACGACGACGATAGAGAGAAAAGCTCGTGATATTTCTTCGGACGTATCGTTTATTCGAAAAGCAAACCGGGTTGCATTAACGGATTTCCCTTCAACGGCACTCGTCCGCCATCGATCTTCATCCCTTAACGAACTCCGTTAAACGAGTCGTGACCATGGTTCTCCTTTCCGCCGTGCCGATAAGTTTAATCGCGTCGCTCCCGTGGACTGGTATCGAACGATTTATTATACCAGGGAAAAGTGGGAAACGATGCTCGTGTCTCCCGGGTTTTTCCCGGGAGAGGAGCGACGCCGTGGATCCAGCAACTCGTGCGCAAGATCTATTACGGCGTTATCGGTCTGCGAAACCTCCAGTCCGCCGAATAAAGTCCCTTTGTTCGCGCGATCCGATTTTCTGGCCGCTTTTCCTTCCACAGTTCCGTGTATCCATCGGCGTCCGTGTTCGATCAGCCAGCGTCGAACGTTCATCCCCCGACAACCCCTTAGATTCGACCAGTTCTTCCGCTCGATTCCTCTTACCTCTCCCGACCAGCCATTTGTCTGATAGAGTGGGCGGCGATCTGATCAGATTCTGCGAGACCCGCGTTTGATCTCCGACGGAATTCCTCGAACATTGTGTCACCCTTGCGGCTCTGCGGCCCAGTAACATTTCGCGATACTCGTGCCCCGTGGAATTCTTCGAGAGCACAAAACAACTCGAGTTTGGTCGGAACATTCTATTGGGTTGGCAAGAAAGTAATTTCGGTATTTTAAGCTGAAAGAAAACCGAATTTTTTGTATTCAAGCAGTGGACTATAATCAATAAAATAATTTCTATTTTGTTCGATGATCTTTGGCCATCTTCCAGGTCACCGTCATTAGTGAATGTTTTACCGTTCAAAGAGTTTTGTAAATTTCGAAATAAATCGTAATCTAATGGTGCAATGTCCACTCTGATAATTTTTCACGTGTTCAAGTACGTGTTCATTTGAGAGTTTCAATTTGCTTTTAATAATTGTAATATCTGATATTTATTTCCCGTAAATAACAAAATATATTATTATATATTATTATTATATATTATATATTATTATATATATTATTATATATACAAAATAATATATAAATATAAAATATATTATTGATTTTATTAATCATCACCAATGGCTGGACCACCGGACGTGACATATGTTAATATCGCTGTAGTGAACCGGAATTTTTCACTTGTTAATTATCCTCGAGAAAAATTCCCGAAAAACAGCAGATTTTTAGATAGTCAAGGTGGCGATCTACCTCCTTGAATATATTATGCTAGGTGATTTTTAATCAGCTGAAAGAACGTCATCGTGAATGTGTACCACATTTTGATTCATAGAAGGAACAGAAATCGATATCGGCAATGATGAAGCTTTAGTGTCGCCAGCCAGGCACCGGCTAGGGGGTTGCAGACATCCCCAATGTCTTGTGTCAGCATCCTGTTCTTCTGATTCTCTCTGTTCCTCCTCCTCCACCGGTGGCTCGGTGGGCTCGCAGCCAAGCGACCTTGAACTCCTTTCCACCCTCCCTGCCAGTGGCTATATTTGACTCACTTTTTAGTTAAGGGTGAATAGCGACTCTCGAATGACGGCGCCGCACTCCGCACACTTTAAAAGTCGCTGCGAAAAGCGCCGGTCATTTTCTCAGTCAACCCTCTTTCCTCTTGTTCACTGGCGCCCTCTTGCTCGCCACGTGTCAAGGAAACGGCTAATTAAAAATAGCAACGGCTACTGTTTCGCGTCACGAGCCACTCTCCGAAATTTCCAACTAATATTTCGTGACTTCTTTTCCCGATAACACGAATCTATGCGATATAGAGCGGCGTGTCCTCGAACGCGTTCTCCATCATCTACGATTGGATGATCAGCCCCCAAAACGAGAGCTGTCGCCTTCTGCAGAGGGACAACATCTTGGACATCTTCACTGCTGCTCAGTATCTTGATATTAAAGGTATGTAATCATTTTCACGTTTCATAAATCCCACAGTTTTAATTCTTCTCCCCTTCGAATCTAATTGTAAAAAATAATGGTAAATATTGACAAAAGGGGACCCAGCTCCGATCGCGTTGCCCTTCAAATATGTTGTCAAGGTCAACATTCTGAACGACTTTTCTCCTATTCATATACCCGTCGCTCGGTTTTACCTTCCGAGATATTTGCAAGAAAACTCAGTGCATTATCACGTTATTTTACGCAAATTCACCTGTTTCATGGTTTTAGATCCTGCAAAATTCGTTGTTTCTTTAAAATATGAGAAGGGTTAAAATTTTCTTAAAATTTATGGAATTGTACGAACATGATTAAACGAAGACACGTGCACTGTTCCGGGAGATGACGAGAGAATTGATGGCGAACAAGAATGTCGGACATCCTGCGAGGCTTGCTCCTCCTTTGTCTTTATTTATGTGAAGGATTTACGCCCGATGATCCTGTTTACATTGTGCCTCCAGTGCCGTTTCCCATTCCCATCCATCTTCTGAAACGGCACTGTCTTGCATAATATATAGCGCACGCCTTTCCCAGCACACTAAAGAAGTTCGACCGCGTTTTGCCGGGGAAAGAATGAAAAGTTTTTCGTGGCGCGATAAGCTTCCGCTGGGGAACTCTCGATGGCGCCGCGCTTCAGTTCCGTTGAATACGTCACTGTCCAACACGAAACTTCAATAAACCATATGAGACCCGAAGAAAATAAGGGATGTATCGCATCCCTCTGTACACCGGGTCCGCGCAATACTATATCCGCGAAATTTATATCTCCCGCGTCCGTCCGAGCCGCGTAATAAACGACTGTTCTCCGAAAAATGGGGATGCGAATGGAATCTAACTTCCGCTTCGACGGAAAGAAACATTGTCCCGGCTACTGAAAGTATTCTTAACCCTTAGCACTCGAATGGCGACTCTGAGGCGCCACTAAACAATGCTGCACCATTCTTAAAAACATTCTTCCCATTATACAAAATTTTTTCATATTTAATAAATTACTAAAGATTTGAATACTGTAGGAATAAATTGTATCCGTTTCATCTGCACGAACAAAGATCATGGGAATATTCTAGGTCGGGATAGATGTTAGGAGTTCAAATGGCTCCGAGTGCATAGAGTTAACGCCTAGTGTTGGAAATATGTATAACTGCAAGTTATCATATATTATACATATATGTCGATAATATAGGAATCACTTATTGTAATGTAACTAAGCGACATCTGTACAATTACCTTATTAATGACACGCGTCTATGTAGATTGTATCTCAGACGTAAAACCACGCTCTAACAGTGAACACGTATTATCAGAAATATTATCAGAGATATTCATCGTTCTTTCCACAAAGTAAAAATCTAATTGTTTTTTCCTATTTAAATATTCCACTAATCAACGTCTAGTGTCTCACTCACGGGAAACCTATTACATACTCTGATCCTCTTTGACTTCGTAACATAAAAAGAGGGCTTAAAAATCTTCCGTTAGAAAATAATCTCTTTTGTCTTTTTGTTGTTGATATGCTGAATTCGTTATTAGGTGGCGGTAGAGTAGCTTCTATAGCGGCCTTGCCTGCTTCTTCAGTTCCTGCTATGGTATGATGGGTTGTAAATCTCTTTGTCCCTTAGAATTAGAGGAGCAATGTTGGGCCTTCATAGACAACGACGAGCTGTTCACCGAGGACACGGCGTTCCTGCTATACTTGGAGGCGAGGAAGAGCAAGAACGTAGCTGTGATGGAGCTGATGGTGCCGAGGATCATGAAGTTCTTCCTAATGCTCGTCAGCACCAAGGACTTCCTCGAGCTGAGAGCCGAGGAGCTGTGCCTGTTGCTGAGGTCGAACTACATCTCCGTGAACAGGTATCGTTCTTCAGCCTATCATCTCGCATCCTCCGCTGATCCCCTCTGCTCTTCATTAGCGAAATGGAGGTCTTGATGTCCGCGGTTCGATGGCTGATGCACGACTGGGCAGATAGAAAGAAGCACATGCTGGAGGTGATGAGATGCGTTCGGTTCGGTCTGATCGCTCCGTGGCAATTGGTGGACGTGAAAAGAAACCCGGAGAACCCGGAGTTCATGGAGCTGATGTCCTACCCGGAGGTGCAGAAAATGGTCGACGACGGTTTAGCGTAAGCTTCGAACCATCAACGTCCTGTTCCAGTTCATTCAAACACGGATCTCTGGTCAAAAATTGAAAATAAATTTGATATCATATTTTAAAATAAGAAATTTAAATTAAATAATGGTAAAACTTTAATTATTAATAAATTAATTTTAAATAAAAATTTTCATAAAAAAATTATATTCCTATATTTTTAAATTCTAAAAAAGCTTCCTCGTTTTTTTATTATTTCAGTTTCGTTATTATCAAGTATTGGTACGGCAGTCAGACGGAGGATTACTATCACTGGATCGATTTGCTGGGACTGGCCGAGCCTACAAATCGAAATTGGGCTGGCGAGGATAAGGTACTCAAACTGTTTTAGATTCGTATAAGTTGTTAAGCAGTAAGCGTAGTCCGATTAACAAGAAAAAGTTAATGAATCATTTTCGTACCTAGAATTACGTGACTTATCGGGAATTCCTGTTGTACCTCGAGGAATATCAAAGAACGAAGGTCTCGGAACTGAAAGGACGGAAAGCTCGCGCGAAACCCACTCCTCCCAGTTCGCCCCCTAATGATTACCCGTTTTTACCTCCTAGAGGGGCTAATAATTTCCCTCAGAGCTCGGGTATGTTCTCGATCCTCCTTTGTTTTCGAATTTATCCATTTTTATCCAACTCTTGGTTGCGTACAAACCTTATTCTAACTGGTAAAAAAATTGGCTTTCATTTTCCCTTGAGAAAACGAAATAACTTTCCGACGTCTAACTAATTAAGGGTTACATCGACAGGTGACAACGGGGCGATTCAAAACAACCCAACACTGCACTCGAAGAATGCACCTCTAAATCACCCTCCGATGGAGATGTCAGGGATTCCGATGCCGCCGAAATTTATGAATGATTACCTGAGCCACCTGCAGCGAAGCAGAGGGGTGAGTAACCCTGGCCCGTGTCCCACTCGAAGACCGTACCAAAAGCCTCAAAACAGACGGAACCATTGAGCATCCCCAGCCGTATACCCTAACATTTTTATACCTCACAAACGAACGGTTTACTATCTACGAACTACGTTTCTCTTCCTACCGCGTAATCGCGAGAAGCCCCGCGAATCCCTAAACATTTGTATATCGTATTTAGCTATCGTATATATCGCATGTACCCATTAAACGTCGAGACTATATCAGAAAAAATGCACTCGTGCGTGTATCTTTCATTTCGCAAACAAACAAACAAACGCGCATGTGCGGAGATCGAAGACGATATTAACACCGGAAGCTATTCTGGAAAATATGTTCGATAAACTTCGCATGGGATGGATGGATCCGAGCAGATAAATCATCGGGTGAGTCCGTCGAAACAGTCCGCGTTGAAAATGGCCGCGACGCTTCACAAAGTTCCGCTTTGCTGCTTTCAGGGATTATTACGAGGGGGTTTATCGTCAAAGAAATCTCGAGGTAAGCGGCGGCCTGCTCGTAAGTGGAAACAATAAATCTCGCCTATCAAATGTCACGGAACTGTAGTCAAAGGTCAGAGTTTATGCTGCTCGAAATCCGTGCGCCATTTTCTCGCCGCCTAAGCAATTTACTGTTGACAATGTGACTGCACTTACGGCGTATAAGCTCTTACCTTGAGATTACACCGATCTGAGCGACAATCCTGTAGAGTTGATTATACAATATTAAGAGGGTAGACTCGTTTCCCGGATTGCAAGGGTGCGGGATGGACCTTCTCATTTCTCGATAATGCAAAGATGGGATTTTTCAAGTCAAAAGAATTAGATGAAAGATCAATCCAGGCCGCGATCGCCCTCAAAAGTCCTATTTTTACAATTACATAGCGTAATTTCCATTATTCGGCAGCATGTAGCTGCCGCAGCTTTATGAAAATAGCAACTCTAATACGAATTATACAAATCTTTTATCTAGCGCTTTTGACTACTGAAAAATCTTTGCATTATCGAGAAATGAGAAGACGCATCCCGCACCCTTGCAATTCTGGAAACGAGTCTACCCCCTTAAAATATCTCCTAACGGACCGAACACACCGTGCCCCGTCATTTACAGTACAGTAGTTCGCGATTAAAACGTAAAATCTGCTCGGTTAAATTTACATACAGAATACATAAATACAACATAGAGAAAAAGAAGAAAAAGAATTGAACTGCTGGTTCCCGAACAGACGTAGATGAAATCGAGCGCTACTGTACTGCGAGTGTCTCGAGAGCGCATCGAAAGACGGTCGAATGAATCCCGAATAATGAAGTGCGACGTCTCGTTGTACAAGAATCGGTATGAATTATTGCGCAGAACAAGGCGAGAGCTTCGAACATGGTCGCCTTTGACGCCAGGTTCAGCGGCGGCGGGGAATCTGCGAAAGCTGTCCATAAATCATCGGCCATCGAGAAACAGAGGCAGGAACAGGCTCGACGGTCCGAGAATCTGCCGGTAATAGGAGAGAGAGAGAGAGAAAAGGAGAGGTTGAGGGAGAGAAAGCGGGATGGACGGGATGGAGAAAGACGCCTCTCGGTGAGAAACTTTCGTCCCCGTAGTTCGCGAGTCGTCTCGTTTTTTTCCAGAACGCCGGCAAATTGGATTACGGGACCCGGCAGGAGCAGAACACGTCGGATGTTTGCCGGTGCCAGCGGCACGACTCGAATCTGATATTTTCCGCGAGGATGCAGCAGACGAGATGTAAGATGCCGAGGGACTACGAGCAACGCACGGACTCCGGCAAATCCGAGGAGGAGGCGGCCACCACGATACAGGCCGTCTACAGAGGATATAAAGCCAGAAGAAGATTTCACGAAGTTAGTGGACAAGCCGCGAAAGTTTACCTCTCCGTCCGATATACCAGTAGTTTGACCGAAGTCGCCGTTGAGATAGCGTGAAGGCTCATAAGATCAATTGATAGAATTTTGAGAACCCCCTGGAAAGAGGACGAAGTTTGGAGTCATTCAGTTCTTCCAATTATGGGCGAGGTTTCTAATATGCAAACGTGGAACAGTCTTGCGCGAAATGTGTTGCTCCTCTACGTTCTCACGAAAAAGTTTCATTGCTGAGGTTCTTGCAACCATGAATCGATAGAATGTTGAACACTGAGTAAAGACGTGGATGAAGTATAGAGTCGATCATACTAATCGTGGGCGAGGTTGCTAATATGCAGACAGGACGTAGAGCATGCGCTAAACGTGTTGTTTCTGGAAACTGCAGATAAAGACATCAACGTCAGAGGTGAAGCGGAATATCAAGAAGGTGGCAGAGCTGTTGGCCATCCCGATGGGCGAGGCATCTCGCAAGTCCTTGGTGGAGTCTGTCGGAATTTCAAACAGTTCAGCAAACCAAATCAGAAGCGGGAAGGAGGAAGCAGCATGGCCGCCGAAAGCCAAGAAGGGAGAACAGCCATGGTGGACTCAAATCCAGCGGCCCGTCGAGAACAAATTGGACCAAGTGAGAAACGTGCGTTGATTTTTCAACCGTGGATCACTGATTAACTCGTCTCCTAATATAGTAATCTTAGTAAGCAAGACTAATTGGCTGGTCATACAATATCAGTACTCTCATAAGGAAAAATAATTGTATATTAAGAAACCAGTTGTGAAATATCGCGTTTCTCGCGAGGCAAGATGCTTCAGCTCGTTTCTGATTAATCACTTTCTTGCTGAACAGGTTAATTAAAGTGTTCGTCTTATTAATTGCACGTTTTATATCGCAGTACGACGAGCGTGTTCCTTCTTACGTATCCGGGGAGCAAAGACCGCAACCTACGCCGAGGAGCATGTCCAGAAATGCAGCAAACACTATCAGGACCATCAAATCTCCAAGGTTTTTCCCGAATCAAAGCGAGATAATCAGCTCTCCTTCGGATAATACCGATTCGGAGGAACCACAGTCTCCGCAGACCGACGGAAAATCGACTGGAACTGATGTCGATAACAACGCGAGGAACAATACGAAGTCAGAGGAACAAAGGGTGGTTAATTATCAAGGCAACGACAACGTTCAGCAACCGACAACTGTCCAGATACGAACTTCGAACTGCCCACGACCGCCGTGAGTATTTTCATGGTTGTTATGCGCCGTTAAAGATTGGTAAAACAAGTATAAATGAAGAAATCATACAGATTAAACAAAAGACATGTTTTTATCTGGTTGCACTTTCTTATAATTTCTTGACGAAACATGCAAATTGCATAAAGGGAAGTGTAAAGAGAATAAAAAATGTGTACGAGAATGAATGGCTTACAAAACTATGGCCAAATGAACAATATTCAAATTCGGTAGAATTATTAAAATATTCTGCTTATTCTATCCCGTTCTGTTCCGTAAGATGAATACGAAATCCAAACGTAATTTTATGAAGCGAGTTCCTTTTCTGAAGGAAGGTAACGTTCACAGGCCACAGAGAATCAGCAACAGCATGCTGGGCTCCGCAGTCGACAGCTATTTCTTCGACGGGTCACTATACTTTCCTGATCGAGAGTCAGTCCTTGTATTCGGCGGGGTGGACCCCCACGAAGAGTATGGTCGCGGAGGAAACACCGGCAAAGCCATCTACAGATTCGAGCCTGACGAGAACATTTGGGAATTCGTTGGAGAAATTCCTCAGCCGCGACATCATCATTCGGTTGCTTACCTAAGAGGTCGTATCTATGTTGTGGGTGAGTAATCCCCCTGTAATCGGAAAGCGATTACGATTTCGATGGGATCGAAAACTATTTACTTTGATACGTAAGAATCTAATTCCAATTAGAAATGGCAGAAATGGTACTATCGCTGGCTAAAAGTATATGATCAAACAAATTACCGATAACGGGTAAAGGGGTGTAGCAGAATAATAGCGAACGTTAGTGGGAGTTGCCCGCGCAACGTTCTCCATTCTCTCATCCCGTGTGTAACGGAGAGAAAAACGTTTCTCGTTAGAGCTAAAATATAAATAAAGGAGGGAACGTATTGTTAGGCGGAGCGGATCCCCTGGAAGACAAAGTGCACAGAAAGAGCACTGCGGTCGGCAGCGTCTGGAGCTACGACCCGACTACCAGGACTTGGTTCAATGAACCTGGCATGCTGACAGCCAGAAAGGACTTCGGATTGGTGGTCAGTCACGGGAAAATGTACGCGATGGGAGGGCAAGGCAGGAACGGGATGTAAGTTGTTACAGAGAGCATAATTACGTCCGCGGGCATGACTTTCCTTTCATTTTTCTCGCTATTTATTTTCACGCCGTCTACGGCTAATTACGAGCACTTCCACCAGTTTTATTCAATTACCGCGTACCTAACTAGTCGCTCGTGGATAATTTAATTATCGTTGATTTTCTGCAAGTGATTTCCATTATGCACGGTGTTCCGTGGATGCGGGGATCCTCTCTGGAGGAGGATTCTGCCTGTATTTAACGAAATTGTACTGGACAAAAAAAGGACAAAGAACTGTTTTAAACTTTTTAAACGTTTCCAGGATTGCAAGGGGGTTTTTAGTAGTCAAAAGCGCTAGATAAAACATCAAGCTAGGCCGCAGTCGCCCTCAAAAGTCCTATTTTTACATTTCAGGCGTAATTTGCATTATTCGGCAGCGTAATTTGCATTATTCGGAAGCCTACAGCTACGCATGTACCTATTTTCATAAAGCTACAATGTAAAATGAAATGTAAAAATAGGACTTTGAGGGCGATTGCGCCCTTGATTTATCTTTTATCTAGCGTTTTTGATTACTGAAAAACGAATTATCGAATCGAAAAACCATTATCGAATCCCTTAACGTTTTAGCGAGCAAAATCCTCGCATAAGCAGATCCCAGAAGATATAAGGTACCCAATTCACGTAACAAATAGTTGTTATTTCCACGTTACAGAACTCTGAGGACGATGGAGGCTTTCGATCCGACAGATTCCACGTGGAGGGAGATGCAACCGATGCAGACCGCCAGGGTGGGACCTGCCAGCGTGAAATATCGGGATCTTATCTGGGTCGCTGGCGGGATGACAAAATCGAAGAAAGAGATGTTCTCGAAGGACGTCGAGTGCTACGACCCGATCAAAAATTTGTTAGCTCGATATTCTCTATCTCGAGTGCCCATTACCCAGATTAAACGCTTGATTTACTTGCGTCCGCGTTTTAAACGCCGGTGGCTGTTATCTGAACGTGGTTCCAGGTGGCTGAAAGCAGTGCCTTTGAGGTCGCCCAGGTGCTTCGCTTCATTCTATGTCATGTCCGATTGTCTTTACGCGATCGGAGGAGCCTCGACCACCGAGATCGCCACTCAAAGCATCGACGACATCGATGTTTGGGACGGGAACGAATGCGTTTGGAAGGAGCGAGCAAAAATGTCCATCGCCAGACACGGACACTCCATCGGATCAATAGGTTCTCCGACTTGAAATCTCGGATATTTTGAATCACTCTTGAACCATACCTGTGAACCCACCAGCAGTTATACTGAATGATTGTGGAAACTGTATCGTAATTAAACAGCGGATTTGATGCATTTATGACAAAATGAGTAGGTGTAATTTAAAAGAGTAGAAACATTAGAAGAATTTAAACATACTGTTATATATTATTTTCTAGCTATTAAACATATTAAGAAAGAAAATAAATTTCTATTTCGCTCCAGTTTGTTGCAATTCGGGTAGAAAATTTGTATTTTGCGTGAAGATCCGCTGTTTAGTCATAATACATCCTAATTTCCTATAACCTTATTTTTTATGTGGATGCACTGATATACCCGCCAGGTGCAATTGCACTTTAATCGTTAATGGATTATTAGGACGTGTTATTACATACGATTCTTTCCTCCATCACTTAAAAAAGAGCAGTAACTTGTCCCAGTTCCCAGAATCACCCTGTACACATGCAAAATCACTTGTAAAACAGAGCTACACAACTAAAAAGTTAATAGTGTTAAGATAATAGTGGATAAATTATTCGTCTAGAGCAAATATTACAAAAGGTTCTGGTATGGGTTGAAAGTGACCCAATCTTGGCATCAATTAGATTGATATTAAAAGTATTAAAAGGCCAGACTCGTACAAAAATTACATAGGTTAAAAGTTGTGTCAAGTAAATTGGAGATGCATTATTTCTCAGGTGAGCAGCTGTTAATTATCGGCGGTGTAACCACAGTATTCCTGAAAACGCTAAACAATGTGGAGTGTTACTGCTGCGACATCGAGAAATGGATGAAGGGCGTTTCTGCACTGCCACAGCCAGTTTCCGGTCACGGGACCGTGTCCTTACCTCCGGCAAATCTCTTAATAGATGACTGACAATTGTGGAGAAAACGTTACTCGTTTACGTTCAATGATTGAAGTATTAAATCTTTATTTTTCGTTATTTATATACGAGTTTTTTTTCGTAACTGTAAAATATAATTCGCTTTTCTGTACGAAGTATATGTACAATTTTATACTGATGCTTTACTCGAATATTTTTTATATAAATAAAATATAAATCGACATTTTATACAAATAAAACATCTGAAACACTCCAAAGCTTTAGAAATAGACTTCAGTTTAACATTGGTGCGATTCTTTCGCTGAATGACAGACAGGGAGAAGAGTTCACCCTCGTGAAATCATATTGAAAAAGTACAAAAATAAGTTACAAGTCGTAAAAATTACGTTACGACGTTTAATATTTGTACAGAAAGAATAGTTCTATACATGGATGCCAAAATTCACATTCTTCAGAATTATTATTAATTCTCTTATAACTGTTCTGTAATTTTTACGTACTAAGGTCTTCGGCGTTTTCGCCGGAACTGGAAAGTGACTTACAAATGGATACCGTAAGTAAACTTTTCACATGATTGCAACGGTATGGATTCTCGCATATCAGTAAAGACTCTAGTCGATAGTATTAGGTCTTTTAATCCCATCGTTGCAAGATGTCTGAGACTCGTGGGGTTTTCCTTAACCAGGCGCAGGGCCACATCGATGTCAGCACCGGCTTTTACGGCAGCAAGGTAAACTAACCTACCGGCATAGTACACGTTGGAGTTATTCCCCGCGGATGCAAGAACACAACCAACGGCACGAATGACGCAGTATTCCCATGTATCGTTGAAATATTGTGGCATCAACAGGGCGGCAACCAGATCATGCGTCCTCTTATATCAATACGAAGTTATAAATTATACAGCAAAAACGACGTACTGCAAAGCTCGCCACTGAAATCTGTACCTATATTGTACAATCGCTTAATTATCTCATACATATTATAATTCATACATAATATAATAATCCTTACATTCCTTTTTCATTTATTATGCTCCACGAAAGGGAGATAGAATGGAATAAGTGAAAAATAGATGTTCATCAAAATCAGTCATTAGGTCTCCTGTATCGAGTTTCGACAAATCCAAAGGAATTATTCTAAGATCTGTAACAAATGAATCTGATCACGGACATTTAGCATACCCATGATCTTTTCCCTCAACTCGAGCGGAAGGTGCTGTAAGCTGGGAACAGCTACTCCTTCTCTAGCTGCAACATCTGCGCGCAGTGGAATGATCACAGAATCTTTAAACCTATTATATAATTAGTGAACAAACTGTGTTATCCCACTGCTTACATAAACTTAGAGTTAGCTTATCGTACCTGAGCGATATTTCTTTTAGATTTATATATCGATCGCAGAGATCGCCGGAGAAAGGATTAATATACTTCAGAGTCTGTACGCAAATGGAATAAGTCTTCCTATGGTCAATTAAAGGATCAAAATTAATAATCAACAAGTCTCCTGATGGAATTGCAACCAGTCTGCATATGATATTAGGAGTAGCTATAAATTCAAAGCGTATGTCGTAGATCTCTGTGTGCTCCAACTTCCAGTTTTCTGGTATGCGCAACGATTTCAGATTTAAACTGCAATACATATAAAGTAGTGCATAAGAAATAAACGTCATCAAAAGAAGGAAACATCGTCAAATACCAAATAGCTCACCGTTGTGAATCACGTCTGTCGGATGTTGACACTCGAAATCCACACTCTGCAAGAAGTACTATCAGCAAAGCAACTAAGTAATCATGGTGTGTGGCATTCCCTTTCAAATCCTTCAATATTTGCTGCAGTGACGGTGCCAATTTTGTAATTGTACTATCCTCCGCATAAATAGGCTCTGACATGGATGACATTGCGATGCATCGGTCTAAACTGTTAGTAACTTAACCTCACATTCTACACTGTGTAATGTAATATAACATAAAAACATATGATCTGGCGGAACGTAAAACCACGAACGAAGTATACTTTGGAGCTTCGTGGTTCAAGAAAACTACCTCATCAACAAATTCACGAATGAAGCGGTTATACAGCGGAACCAGTAAGCGGGCGGGACCTGGCGCACTGATAACGTGGAACTTACAGTGATCTGAAATACCACATCGCTAAAAGTTCTACCACCGACGAGATACTCGTCAAGTAGAAGAAGAATGATATAGTGTAGAATCCTCACATTACCCGTGCTGTAATTGCCTTATAATACTGTCACCGACGAGATACTATCTCGTCTCTTTACCTAAATAGAACAAGACGATATATGACATTGTTCACGCCCGGAGCGAACCAGTTTGAATAATACATATGTTTTGATCTGAAGGAAGGCAAAATTGCAAAATGTTGTAAAAGACAATAGGTATAGGAATAGAATTTATTGAAAAATCAACATATTTATTAAATGTGCAGTTATTAGCTCGATATTATCCTTTATTCATAAGACACCAGAAGTTCTTACAAATAGAGGATAATACCGATTACCCAGGTCTCACCACGAGGAGGTTGCTGCACAAGAGACCCAAAAGGGTGTCAGAACGAATGCAATATTCCTTCTGGCTCCCTTTCTTACAACGATGGACTTATACTAAATTACGCAAGTATGTCGAGTGATTATTGCGGGGCAAAAGGTGTGAATCGGAGAAGAAGTCTCCGGTCCACGGGGGATCAAAGGCGAATCAGGCAGAAGGCTCTGATTCTGTCAAAGTGAGAAACAAGAGCGAACCAGAGCAGAAGGCTCTGGTTCGAAGGTGACGCGACGCGTACAATGCTTGCAGCCCAGCTCCGGCCAGAGCCGATACCCGACGTGTCCTCACCAAGAGAAATGGACAGTGAGAAGTGTTCAAACGATATCCCATTTCTCTACCAACTACCTGTCACCAGACAACGCAACGCGTTGAGGTGACTCGGGTAGGATGACGAATAGAGAGGACACTGTAGCATGGCTACACGAGTGAACAGGTCTCAACGAACCATCCCTCTCAATGTATCGACGCCGAATACCGGCTCCAACCGGTCTGGTACATGCAAGCAAGGTCCGACACAGCAGAAGGCTGTGTCGGAAACAAGGAAACGAGCAAAGTGAATTTACGGCAATAATTACTCGACATATTTACAATGACGACATACAATCTTAATATATAAACCAAATATAACTAACTTAAAAATACACTGCAGTCTTCTTCTTCGTTGGTGTGTCCTCTTCATTCGATGTGTCGTCCTCGTTAGCAGCCGGCTGTTGTAATCTAGCTGAAACAGACTAATCGTATTTAGAAACAATGCTGTTGAATACAGAATTAAATCATGCACACGAGTGCGAATGTAACCAGCTCACGAGAGCCGCGCGAAAGCGCAAACCTAACCATGCACATGAGTGCGAATACAATCAGAGAACCAACTCATGAGAGCAATTGTAATCTCGCAGGAAAGTGCTAATACAACCAGTTTACAAGAGCAATTTTAACCATCCCCATCTGTGAGTGAGCCCCTGAGGGACCTCCGATTGGAGGAATACCAATTTCAATCAAGAAATATAAATTTGTAGAAGACTCAATATTCAAATTTTCGATGGAAATTCCAATTGGCATATTGAAGATAAAAATTGATGATATTCGTTGAACGAGCAGTTGAAGAACATGTTTGTTGAAGCTGGGTAGAGAAAGATTGAACAATGTTAGTAATAGTAATAAAACTTACTGGTGTTGAAGGTAGGTCAGTGGTGGTCAAGGTAGGCCAGGGTAGCTGTTGATGACCCCTTGTCCACCTCTGGTCCACGTCTGGTCCTCCTCTGGTCCCTCCGGGCCTCTTGGCGCTCCTGGTCCCGAAGCACGTCCGCTCACGCCGCTCCCCCCGGCCCGACTGACTGACTGACTGAGAGCTCTCGCCGAGCCGCCGAGCTCGAGCGGCGGCCCCCACTCCGCCGAATATCGATCGATGTCGATCGCCGTGACAATTATTGAAAAATTTATTATTTCCAGCTGGTTAATGTTTATAACAATTCCTTTTGCTACTGATATTAACGAGCACTCCCTTGACCACCTTGCCATCTAAATTTTTCGTAAAAATAGACAATAAAACTCGAGATTGAGAATAACTTTTAAACCATAACATTCGCACGCATTCATTTATTCAATACAATTCACAGATAAATTTATTATTTCTGGCGGTTTCATGTTTATAACAATTCCTTTTGCTACTGATGTTAACGAGCACTCCCTTGACCACCTTGCCATCTAAATTTTTCGTAAAAATAGACAATAAAACTCGAAATATATAGAATAACTTTCCAACCATGAACATTCGCACGCATTAATTTATTCAAAATAATACTATGAGACATTTATTAATTCTAGCTAATTAATGTTTATAATAATTCCTTTTGCCAACGATGTGGACGAACACTCCCTTGAATACCTTGCCATCTAATTTTTTACAGTAAAGTCTTTTCAAAATATTTCTGTCCAGATTGATTCTTGGAACATTCATGTATAAAAAAGTGAAAGGTAATAATTCTCGTTTATGAAATGTTTTGAAATTACAAACTGAGGTGTCTCGTATAAAATTTGAAATAGGAATTGTTGATTTTCCTAAAATTATGATTCAATAACATATTTCTAGGAATTCTTTGTCCTTGAGTTTTGCTTTTAATATTGAAACCATCGTCTGAAATATCTGCTCGGTACAGAATGTAACAATTCATGATGATCAATGTGATTCCGTGACGATTTGCCTTCTCACCGACGAGAATCTCCTCAGTAGCCTTCTGCACCGACGAGATCATGTCGATGGCCTTCTGTTTCTCACTCCAGTCAGAATATATCTTATTGTTAGACGGCGTAAGAGGACACTGAAATTTTCGAGTGACACGAACTCCCATTCGGTGGCCGGGTTAAAGAACGGCGCGCCGGTAAAGAAAATCAAATTGGTTTGTTGAGGGGGCTGGCAGGTGGCGGTAGCGGATTCGATATCCGGGAGCTGCCATCTGTCGCGAGAGTCGCGCGTTATGAACCGCGAATCGTGCGTGGAAGTTTCGAAAAAGGAATTCGGATTCGAATGCAGCGAGGCAACTATATAGTCGCGGTGCGGATAAACGCGAGTTAACCTGAAAATGGCCGAATCGTGCGAGCCGTCGGTGTCAAGTGCAGTGACCAGTGTTGTGTCCCATGGACAAACAAAAGCGTCGGAAACGCCGTGCCAGGAGACCAACGCTCAGACACCCGGATGCCCCGGTACGTAAGCCCATCCCGAAATTATCCCGTAGCTATTTCAAACCAGTTTATTCAAACGCGAGTGGTCGAGCGCGGCCATGCAACAAGTGGCACGGAGCGCTCTTGCATGCCGAACAGGGCCGTCACGTTTGATCCACGAGGCCCTGGCCCCGTCCCACCGATTATTTTCTAACATGTCGTCGACGTCACGTGACTCGTCGTCCTGTTGACGGACCTTCGTTTCCCTGCCACAAAATTCTAACAGTCCATAGAAAAAAAATTCACCAGAATGATCCTCATTCTACTAAGGTCGAATCAAACCGCAAATCGGACAGTTGGTTCTGCCAAAATACTTTACTAGACTGCGGATCTTTATGCATTTATGAAATATAAAACAGTGAAGGATATAAAAATAACTAAGAATATTGTGTGTTATGTTGCTTTCAACATGAGAAGACTATTAAGGGATAGAATGCAGGTTTATTTAACTATTGCTTCCCAGAATCAAAGCAGAAGATTTTCATTTTCCGTAATGATCCGCAGTCTATACGTTACACAATCAGGATTTATGTAGATTATTTCATTCTCACTAGTCCTCTGGTCTTTTAATCTTGACTCGTGAATGTACAATCAACGCACAGATTTAGTATTTAGACGATCTCTATAAAAAAAATCGTGCTCTAACCTGGTTTTACACGAATCGTTCCGGTTGATGAATTCCGTATACATATTACGTTCCTGGCGGAAGGATTATTCCTAGGCAGGTGGATAAGGGACCGGGGAACGGCTTTCTTGATCGGGTTATTATATGCACGTTGTAATGGATTGTAAATGTGCACAAGTAGAGCATGGTTTTCGATTGTTTTCAGTGTTTCGGTCTCGCGGATCCGATCATTCTTTGCGATTAATTTCGATTACCGTTACAGATGGACAAGCGAAGACGGTCTCGCGAGGGAAACGTGTGACAGGCTCCTATACCCGTTTTATTGTATTTATTTTATTATCATCGTTTCACTCGCAGTTGTGCAAGGTATTTCCGTTCGAATTATCGTCGCGATTTCATCCAAGAAGAAAGCACTTTAGGATTCGACGTATCGAAGTTTTCTGAGAAGAAGGGAAGTATTAAAAAAGCATAGGCGACAAGTGGATTTATTTATCACCCTTTTAACGCTCGCGGAAGTACGGTTATCGACGAAAAATTACACAACGATAAGCGCCGACCGCGATAAGTGTAAAAACCATAGGGCCAGTGCACATCTCTCGCGTATTATCTCTTCGCGTTAGTCAATCCTTGATATCTGTCAAACGTGATAGATAGACTGCGGATCTTTATGCATTTATAGCAAAATTGAGTAAATGAAATTCGAAATTGTTAAAAAATTTTTTTAATTGAAGATGTCAATATATGATTTCTCCTCCTTTAAAATCATTAAGGGAAGAAATGATCTATGTAGACAATTTTTATTTTCCATAAAGAGATCCGCGGTATAATACACATATTAAACAACGCTACATAATGTATGTAGCTGTGACGAACTGGTTACAATTTGTCTTTATCGTGCATTGGTACAATCTACTCGATTCTTCCATTTAAATTTAAGCATATTATAAATATACTTCGGAATGTAATACTCGTCGAAAGTTTGTACATGTGTCAGCTGTACGAAGCCGACTCGTTTATTAACGATGAAATGTTGCATTTTTTTTCATACGCTCCTGTCTTTCCCGCGTAGTTCACGCGGTTTTGGAGAGAGGTCGCCACTGGATGTAAACAAAATTGGTTTCATGAAATTTTCAATCAATTTGTAAATAAAAATGGCAATAGAACACGGGTACTATTGTATGGTCTTTTAGATTATAACTGAGAGCACTTTTGCGCATTTATTTGAGCGTACGCGAGAGACGCGAATTGAATAAATTTTATGTACTCGTTGAAATAGTGTGTACCACAACGCCACAGCTGTTGCTACGCAACTATGTCTGAGGTTGTATAATATGTAGATGTGCACTGCACATAGACAAAGTAAATCAGTAGAACAATCTCTCAATGCATTTTTCTATCATACGTGGGGCGTGACAGTATCTTTGTCGGTGCCTATGTGCAAAATCTTAGCTCAATCCAATTTCACCGATCTTCGGAAGTTTATCCTGACTATCTATGTATTCCCATATCTCGTCTGTAGTAAAAGCTGCAAATTTCTTTTTTAGCGGACGATACCATGAACACCATAGAGGTCGGCGAAAAGGTAGAGACCGAAGAAACCAACACGCAAAGCAACGGTAACACCGGTGAGTGATAATCAAGGATTTCCGACGAAGTTTTGCAGTTTCACTTATGCTGTGCACGTCAGATGGAAGCACGCCACGCGCGTCTATCGATTTGACTGGGGTAAAACGGAAACCAAAATCTGTTCTGATGCACCGTTCGCGGTATGGGAACTGCCGCAGCCGTAATAATGCTTTTCAAACTATACTTTTGTGCAATTTTATATTTCCAAAGAAATGGTAAAAAACACAACAATCAGTATAATAGATTTGTACTTTGGTCGTGGAAGCGGTAGCTTCAAATTTTCGTGACTCTTCTTCCAGAAATTATATTTACAACTCTCAGATATTTCTAAAATATTATTCCTCCTGTAAATAATATCGTTTCTTGCTTTCTCACAGATAGAAATACTATTACCTATTTTTTAAAAGAAAGGAGCTAGAAATAATTTCGAAGAGCAGTACGATCATAGGAAGAACTATTTATTTTTGAGATTAACTAAAGTACCACTGGAAAGTGAACAACAAACGCGTATTTATCGCATGCGGTTAAACAGTTGTATGACAGGTGGAATCTCGATGATTCGCATGATATTTAACCGTGCGCGGTGATTGATTAGGGTAAAGGTATTAGTTACCGGATATTTAGTAACGACGTGGAAGTCTTTTTATTAATTTAAAGGCATTCTGTAATTTATTTTGCATTATTTGTGATAAACGATTGCTTATCAACCTTTCTTCTTGTGTTGTCAAATTTTTCTGGACGATTTTGCTGGAAAGCAAAATAAAATATTAACGAAGTTTTAATGCGAAGTTATTTGAAAAACAGGTTGACGCTGGTTAATGATGGTTGATGGCATTTCCACGTTTCACAACAATGTCCGATGATTATATACACAGCATAACATTTTCCACATATGATAAAGTTATTTATACTACAAACGTTACGCGCAGACGCAGACACTTGCGATTTCTCGCAATTCTTTCCTCGTCTTCGTTTTCTCCCCGGGGGTTTTCGCGATAGAAGTAAACAGTGTGACTTCTAATACTCTTCCCGAGTCCCGGCGCGGTTTAACGAACTGTGAGGTTTTCGCGCGAAACCGTCGCATAAAGCCTGACAAGCGTAATCAAAAGTGACGTGGCTCGGAACACTTGCAAACCGAAATGGACGCGCGGCGCCGCGCCGCAGAGGATCGAAATGCGAATCGCGCTAATCGACGCGGCTGCTCGCAAACGTTCTCGATACGATTAATTAATCGTCAATTAAGTATTGCGTGGTGGTTCATTACGATACCATGTATTATTAAGCAACTGAAATGTATATTGCGCTGAGCGCGCATGTAAATTATTCCAAAACGGCTCATTAATTTGTTCGTAAAAATTTAACAGCGGCGAAGTGAGAAAATTATATATGATTGCTAAACTGTCCTCGTGCGAGGCGGATAATCGAAAGTTTTAAAGCTTCGAAATTCGCTCACGTTTGACCCTTTGCGATTGTTCATAAATTAGAGAAATATGATTATCGAAAAATTGTTGAGCGTATCTTTTTCGACTGTACAAAGTTTTGTGAAGCTGGAATGGACAATTTCATAAAAATTTTTAGTGTTACTAAAAAGTATACGAAATGTTTGATTTAAAAGAAAGTTCCTTAGGCTTTTTATTTTTCGTCTGCGAAGACAGTCGTTCCCAGGAGAACGCAATTAAAGTTCCCCGGAAGTCGAAACGCTTCGACTACGATATGTTTTAGACAGGAGAGAAATCGGACTTCGGCTTCTTCGGATTTCAGTGCTCGGTTCGACTTCGACCCCGATGGACGGGTGGTTCTCGCGCGCACCGTGTTTCTCAAAATAAATATTAGAAACGCTGAGGAAGCAGTTAACGCGCGAAATTAGGACAAACTGCTGTAAGGTCGTTCCGGGAACTGGGTCACGACAGGTGGCGACTCTAGTAGCCAGAGAGAGGAGGGCACTTTTCAAAATCGACCGCTAAACACTCGTTACGCACCGTTGATGTCCCTCCCCGAGATCTCTAGAGCCGCGATAGCCGAACATTCATCCAGTCTAACGTGCATCTTTCACGATGTTTTACCCCCTATCTTTAGTTCTGCTCCATCCCTCTTCTATTCTAGCCTGTCCCGGTGATAGACGAACGAATTTATCGGCTGGATAAGAAGTTGAAAAACTTTTATCCATCCTTTTTGTTCTCCGAATGCGGATCAAATCGTGCGCGAAGCAGACTAAATATCTACATAATCTTCACTTGATCCCTCTATTCTGGTCGTTTTAAATCGTTTTTACAGGGTTTTGTCTAAACCTGTTCACGAAGTTGTTATTAGTTTTATCACGTAAGATGTGGGTTGATTTTAGTACAATAAATAAGGAGACTCCGCTTCATCTTGAGTATTATTTTCGCTCGGCATCTTTAGCTCAAGTTCAATTTTTCCGGGTGTAGTTCCGTAACCCTTTGCGCTCGGTGCTATTTTAACTTGAAAATTATACATTTGTTTTGACATGGAATACATCATTCCATTCTAATGGTTTGCCTTGAAAGTAATTTCGGTATTTTAAGGTGAAATGGAGCCCAATTTTTTTACTCAAAGAATAAACTTTAATGAATAAGATATTTTCCTTTTTTTCGATCTTCTGCAAAAAAGAATAAATAAGAAAATATGTTATTGATTAAAGTTCATCGTTGAATAAAGAAATTCGGTTCTATTTTACCTTAAAATACCGAAATTACTTTCTTACTAACCCAATATATTAATTTTCTTCGTTGTATGAATATGAAATCGATATATGTAATACTTCATACTAAAGTAAATAATATTTTTAATAATGGTACAGCAATTTTTAGTGGTATGTAGGTAACTCTGAGGCGCCAGTAGAAATGACTGTTGTATTCTATGAATTGCAAAAGCTCTCCACCGTTGTATGAGAAAACAGGTTCATCTTTATGTGCCCAATGTAAAAAAGGTTACATAAACTAAAAATGATCTAGATTTAAGAAATGTTTTGATTTTCGAGTTAAAATTGCTTTGAGATCAAAGGGTTAACCGTATAGATACATTCACTGTTACTAGTTACTGGTAGGTCGCCCTACTACAATCTTGTTATTCGAATACAAAAATCGATATCCCAAAACGTGCATTTCTCTTTAGTACGTATTGGCTTGACATTTTCCGGTCAAGTACAATTTTTCGGCCAGGAGATTCAAAGAAAATTCGGACAAGCTGACGACGTGCCATTGGGACATTCGTATTCCGGAATCGGGCCTCGTTCATGGTTGGTTGGTGTGCGGTAGTATGTCGTATGCGTATTTCGAAGCCCGGTAGCGGGCTTAAGCTTGCGCCGTTTGGCCTTCCTCTTTCTCTGTTTCTCCGCGTCGCGTCTGCCTCACTCTGACACCCTTCCCGCCCTTCTCTCTCGCTCCATTGGCGCGTTCTCCATCCTCCGGGTTGCTCCCTGGTTCTCTCTCATCCCCAGTGCGCGCATCGAACCCGTCCTGGACGAAAGTCCTTCCCGCTCCGTCGCACGTAGGACGCACGTTTCATCCCCGAGATCCATCCGCTGATCGAAAGCTACGCAGGATTCGCGTGTGTCGCACGCAAACGCATCGCGACAAACGCGCCCACGCACAAAATCGCACACGCACTCGTCGCGAGTGACTACCGCGGAAAACACGGCGTGTACTCTCTCGCGACCGGATCGACGGACGTGCGTGGATCTCGGTGTGTGTTCCCTGATTTTACGCGAGATCCAGAGGAGCGATCGATAGCCCCTGGACCGGAAGTGAGCCAGTTTACGAGGTTCCCCCAGTGCTCTGCAAAACGTGAACATCCCGGCAGTGCGTGTTCATACGAATCCTCCGCAGCTAAGCGTTCTTCGGCCCCCCTTCCGTTTGGTGAACGTCGAGTCATCGATCCGCACCGGGTCTTGGACGGTTCGAAGGATCTTCCACATCTTCTGTGCGGATTCACACCATCAAGCTTCTAGATCCCTTCGCTTACCCTCCCCGAATTTTTTTAAGCTTCCAAGCTATTTTATGTAAGTAACGTCTCCGTAGTTTCGAGACTCTTTACAACGATCGCTTCGCGGATCTGTAAGGGGTACGTCGTAATGTGGTGTGGCAGTTCTCGTTGAAAATTTTCATCCATATTTAAGGGAATATTAATAGCTTCTTTTAATCAAGTTTTCCAGTCAGGCGAAGTCAATTTGCCGAGTGACGGGTCTGCACAGAAACGAAGAGATTAACCGTTCGCGGTGGAATAGAATGTGTTATGAAAGATGGCTGTCTCGAGGCAAAGGTGAATTGCATTTCTTCCTTCCGCGGTGTCACACTTTTCCTTAGATAACTGTTCATTCTTTAGCTGAACGATTATTCACTGTAACCACTCGTGGCGGAAATGTAAAAAATCTATTACGAGACATGGCTGTCTTGAAGCAAAAATTTCTTGAACAATAGCTCAATGTCTAGATATAATAAAGATCTAATAATGAGTCCACCGTAAATATTGCACACTATTTTCCTCGAACAACTAGGTCGTATATCAAAGTCTCCGGTACCGGGAAAAATTGAAAGACGAGACTTCCTCGTAGATGGGTAATAGATCATTGTTTAGGTGTCATTGAGATTTAGTAATAAATGCCGGTAGCTAAGTTGCCAGCGATATGATTAATCGAGCAAGGAAACAGAGTGCAAACTGCGGTACCCGTTGCCGAGCGGGGTGTAGACGTATATTATTCTCCGTCGCGACGATTCATCGGAAAAATCCGCGGTGGAAAAGTCGAGGGGCGTCGCGACGCTCGTCCGTTTTTCTGCGAGTGTGTAAATTTATACCGTGGCTATTAATACGTCGGACCTCGCGGGTTGATCGATCGCTGAAGGGAAGGAAGAGGCCAACAAGAGATTGACCTGCGTTTTCCTCCATGGAGGACCAGATTGCCACATTGTATAATCGCTAAGTTTACTAGCAGGAGGTTTTGCCCGGTCGATCTTCCCCAATTTTCATGAAATTAGTACAAAAACGTGGAAACCACAAATTAATTTTGAAGTTTTGTTTCATAAATTTTGGCGCCTCAAAAAGTTTGTCATTTCAACATTATATACATAGAATTCATTTAGTGTCGATATCCTTTTCCTTGAAGTATCTCGAAATCAGACATATACATATGGCTTAGACCATTTTCATAATTGTGGGCACATATGTAAATGTGATAAAAAATTGGAGCGCTTAGGTAACAGGTCGCACCAGTCCACGAACAATCGGTTCGAAGCGGCTCATTATAATTCACGGGATACACTTCTTTCGGTTTTCTCGTCCTCTAGATCCGCTTCTGGATCGGCAGTGGCCGCAATTGCGGTTCGCAGCCTGATTTTCTTGTAACCTCGCGAGAGAGTTGGAATCGACTCGACCACGGTCGATAAATCGGGGTTACGATCTCGACGGGACACTCTGATCGGTGATTTTTAACGAAACAATGGTTTCTACCTATCTCAACGAGCTTCGATCGAACAGAACAAGCTTCCAGATTGCGATAAGGTAGAGCGCGGATGTCTATGCATTCGTGGCAGTCACGTAACAAACGGTTTAGCGTTTCCGAAGTAGCTTCAATGAGATTTCATTCGGGGAACCGATGGCAGCTAACTTGAAATAATGTTCTTCTCGTCTCAGTTTCTATGGATTAGCCCATGAAAATCTACATCCGCATCAACATCCGCAGTGTTGCATTACATTCGATGCGCCGCGCCGGCGAGCAGCCTGGCGATTTCAGTGCGGTTGTAACATAATTTTGCTCGTTTTAGCAAGCGTGTAGAAGTTGTAATCATTGTTACCCGCGAAGGGCTTAAAATGTTGGCAATTTCCTGGACCTTCAGCAGTCGTTGATAAATTAGTATTAGACAGCGGATCTTTGAAATATAAAACAGTAAAAGATTTTTAAAATTCAAGAATGTTGTAATGTTGCGTTTAATGTGACAAAGTCGTTAAGGGATGAAATCAAGTTTTATGTTATCCCTGCTTCCCACAATCAATGCCAAACATTTTTATGTTGCATAAATATCCGCCGTCTAATTATGAATATTCAAGGCGTGTCAGAAAATCGAATTCCTAGAGCGCGTAATTTCGGCGCAGCTTGTCGCCCGGTCCGATTAAAACAGCTTACACAAATTGCTGATTATCAGGTTACAGAGATTGCGGCATCTAGAATAGCGATGTTTTACGAGGACGCTTTGTACACGTCTCGCTAACGGAGGATTATCGAGCCCGCGATTCTACGTTTCCCCCCTGGGAAACGCCTGGAAGGTGAATCGAGACAAGCTTAATTGGTTTCTGGCCTTAGAAGATAACGGTCTCCTTCGTTTCAGTGCAGATCAGCCGTGAAACAACCTTAGACGATCGGGGACAGCTCTGTGAAATCATTCCGTCACATCGATTTACCGCCATTCGTAACCTAATATCTCTTTACTCTTCGAGGACGTTTTAACGCTTCAGACCTTTTAGTCATTTGTTCTTTTCTTCTCAGACTTTTTTTTGGAAAGTCTTAGAACTTCTGACGAAGATGATCTCGGCAAGATAACCTTCTTAACGTAAACGTTACCTTTTAGTAGCCAATGTATTGTTTAAATCGGCTGCGCAAAGAATTTCAAGAGAACTTCTTAACTAGCCCTGCTGCGTTCCTTTCTTTAATATTATTGCGATTGTGTAATCGATAATATTAGGTCATTCGGAAAGTCATTTCGTTTTCTCAAGGGAAAATGAAAGCCAATTTTGTTACCGTTTAGAATAAGTTTTATGACATTTTGTTCTATGATTCTTTGCGTTTTTTCAGGCAACTTAAAATTAAAACATTTCTTCCGACCTAGAATATTTCCATTCCCTTTGATTTTCGAAATTTGATAGATATGAAATTGTTATAATACTTCGTACAAGCTTTAAATGTTTAGTGATTGATTAGATACCAACATATCTAATGATATAAACCATATTTTGAATAATGGTACAGCAATTTTGGCGAGTGGCATCTCTCTCAGAGTCACCATTCGAGTGCTAGGGACTAAAGATCCTACGCTCGTAGAATTTCTGTTCTAGACAAGTAAAAAATTGAATTATACGACTTTTTACGTCTTTGTTTGAAATAAAATTTGCACCGCATAAAAAGTGTTGAAAGAAAACACGAAAAGATGGTGATTCGATGGTACATCCTCTCCTCAAGCAGCACACAATTTTGTCTTTCGTGCACTGCATTTTTACAGCTGTCAGCTGTCAAGATATACCAGGAATAAATGATTATTAATAACAATAAACAGAAGCAATGCCATCTCGAGACGAGAAACGCAATTACTTTCCGAACGACCTAATAATTTTGTGAAAGATGGGTGATATTTGACGAAGGTAAAATCTGTATCTGGCTTGATTCGAGGATCGCAGCAGGGTTTCGGATCGCAATCGCGATGGGATAAAGACTAATTCGAGGATGTCCAAGCAGGATCAATGTCTCGGCGTTCGAGCCTCGCGCGTTGAGGCAAGGATGTTCATCCAGGACGTCTGACGGAGGCCTCGCGAATGTCTTCGGGCAGGAAGAAGTTAGTGATGCTAGTTCGGCCGACATGTTCCCAGTGATTTGAGTCTGTGAATTGATCGGGGTGCTCCGGTGTATAGAGCATCCTCTCGTCGCGACGACGGTGGAACGTGATCGTTTGGTTTCGAAAATTCATGGTATAGTGAACGGTGATCTTGGTTGCCGAAGAAGCATCTAAAACTCCTGTTCTCGTCGGTGGATAAAAGCGGAGAGATACCAGAGCCAACCTGTCGCTCTCCGAGGTGGTGAGCTTGCTGGGCCTGGCCGACGAAGACGAGATCCTCGCCGGCACGTCCGAGGAGAACCGGAAGAGAGCCCTGTGGCAGTTCTATTCGACGGGGATGCTGACGCACAGCCACAGCGACGGCGAGTTCCCGATTTATTCTCAGGGTGAGTTCGAGCTATCCGAGTTATCGGGTTCCGCGGGGTGCGTTACCGTCCCCTCTGCACAAGATCGCCGGCTATTTTTAACAGGGAAGGTTCTACCTGTAGCGGAAAATTAGATGGAGAGTAAAAAAAGACGAGAAACACGTCGGGAAAATAGGAAAACCGACGAAGAAACGAGCCGCGAGCGAAATAGAAGCCGCTGCCCAATCGACTGGCGATAGCTGATTAACAGCCTGTAAACTGATAATGTAACATTTACACATTATCCTTTAGAGCAACATGTAGCTCGCGAGCCATGCGCGGCTTCCTTCCCGATTAGGTATTTCTCCCACTACTAGGCTTCATGGTTGTCGCAAAACTTCGTCCCTGTACGTAGCATACTACGTACTGCTACATATAGCAGGAAGAGGTTTGACTAATGATGGTGACCTTGAGGTTCTCGGAGGGGAACAAATTGGAACTCCCTGCTTTAGAGAACCAAACTCACCATGATGGTCAGGGACAAACGAAAATGTCCAAATCAATCGATACCCACCCGTGAACTTTCTCCGTCTCCAAGGAATCCTCATTTTAGCGTATTCCCAGTTAAATAAACCATCCTAGCCCATCAGGGATCAGCAAAACGGCCAATCGAAGGGTGAATTTCTTCGTTTGCCATCCGTCACGCTTTTTCCTCCCGCGGAAGGTAAAAGCTCGACGGAAGTGGGCCGATCCTGATTGATAAGAACGCGTTGGCGGTCGCGTGACGCGTCGATGGAGGATCGGCCACTCGATTAGCCGCGGGTTTTTCTGTTGGTGGAAAAAATTGATTACGCAGCTACATCCTCTGCTGGTTCCCCCACCGGCGACTCGCTGGGAAGATGGCAGAGGATGCAGGAAACGATTGCTGCAATCGTGTTGCATCGTTGCGTACGCTTCGCGGTGACGTAAATACTCGTTGCCTGAATCTCTACCGAGCGTTACACGCGCATTTTTTGGAGCGGAGCAAATTTGGCAGTCTCTCGACTTGCAACGAGACTGTCTCGCTGTTTTCCTCTCTTCCTCTCGCTCTCTCTCTCGCTTTCCGCGGCTGTTATCTCTCACCGACAATTTTCCCCGTTTCTTTTTCTCCGGTCGCTTTTCAATTAATTCTCAAGCTTGCGAGAATTCGACGCGGATCGCAGGCTCGCCCCGGATTTCCATCATTAGCGTGTCGGGTCAGCCAGTCATACCGATCCTAATGAGTTTATCTGTATTAATGCCGTTCGTGTTTGCGGGTCATCGGCTGCCCTAATTTCGATTCGATCGGAACGTTCCGCGAATTATTGAACCGAAAAGATGAGAGAACCGTGAATCACGACCAGCCTGAACAATCCGCACGGTAATTGGATTTAATGGTCATCGGGCTCCGATTTATGCGCGGTGCCCCGGGATCACTGGCCCCGTCTGGGAACAGGTGACCATCTCTAAAAAAAGAGTCGTTTCGAAAAATCGAATTTTTCATGTCGATTTCGATATTTCCTTATGGCGCCAGCTGAAAACTCTTCTCTACGTATCAATGTTTCATCAGCATTCTTTTCAATGTTTCAGCATAATTCTTCACTTTCGCCGTCGTATTCTTCGCGATCCTTTGAGCAATCTCTTGAATTATTTTATCAATGAGCCATTGTCCGCGGCAAACTCGAGCGAGAAGTAGCAATTGAATAAGTAATAACCACACTCGAGTTCAATTTCGTTGTGTTTAACTCCCTCGCTTACTCGGATAAACGACTGCCAGTTTCAGACTCCTTGGAACGAACGGAATCACACCGTAAAAAAAGATTGTTTAATCTCGACCTGTTACCACGTTTACTGGCAACGTGGGACACTATTCTTTCACCAGATTGGGAGATTACTCTCCCGTGTAAAGTCCAAAAAGATTAAAACAGCAATCGCTCTGGACAATTTTAGCTTTCCAGTTTCGGATTCGATAACTCGCTCTGATTTTATCGAATTTTCGAAAGTATTCGGAATTGAACACGATAAAGAGGTCAGCTATTTTCAACATTGTTCTTTTTCAGAGTCGAGCTGTTTGAAAACGAGACTGCATCGATGGGAAACTCTTCGATGGCTTGGTCTTTTCGATATCTTTTTATTGTACCGAAACTCTTGTGCCACGACTCTACTCCCCGACGTGGCACACTCTGTAAAATGTGCTCTCGAGTATCCAAAAATACGGAAAAGTAGGAACAGTATTTGACGTTGTGAAACACTTCATTTATATGTATAGTCATATATAATGTATAGTCACGTATGTTGCAAATATGTCGGACTACAATTTTCTTTTGTAACGAATAGAAAAGGACGATTTCGTCGTATTACTGTTAAATGAATTATTATGGGTATAATTAGGCTCGGTAAACATTCCCAAACAAGAATAAACAAAGACTTTTTTCCACCTAAAATGGCCATTCGGTACACTATTCAACGCCGTGTCTCGGATTCTGTCGCTCGCTCGTAACGGCAAGAAATATTTCTGCAAGATATTCGAGGCGCTGCTATTGCCTGCTGTCACCGTCGGAGAAAAATCTGTTCGAATCGGCTGATTTATCGAGGAGAGCGTGAGAAAAGCTGCAATGCTCGTGTTCGGCTGGCTTACGAACAACGCGCCGCGATCGATCACACCGGAAACAAAAGCAGTTTACATCCTCATTGTCATTCGTGGATTTCCTTCACGCCCCGGAAGTTTTAGCCGTTGTTAAAAGGGGGGGGGGGGATCGTGATTTTCGATTGGTTTTGCTTGGATTCGTAGAAAACTCCGCGTAGAATCAGGAGTAGATTAATTAGCAGGACCAAGGAGGGTCTAGAACATTGATTTCCCATGCGGCGCTCGGTGAAAAATGGTGGAAGAGATCGACGACGACGACGAGAATGTAGATCCGAGATGTTCGTTGAATACAAATGAACCCACTTTTCTCACGAATACCCCTCTTTCTCCCTTGAAAATTGTCATATCTCCGCATAATTCTCATTCCTTCAAGATGGAAGGATAATATTAGGTTGGCGATGAATATGCAAGATCTCCTCGTCAAATGTGATAGTTACGCTTAACATATCGTACCAGATTGTATTATTATACGAATGCTTTCGTGAATGTTATGCAAGATCGTGGTCTTACGTCCCGTTCATATAATTGTGCGTGCTCTATACTCGGGGATGAATTCGAATGATCTTACAAAACGAATAATGCTTTTTCATACATAGTTTTTAGTGACAAAAAAGGGGGCGAAACAAATGCAAAATAGTAATAAATAGACTGCGGATCTTTATGCATTTATAGGAAAATTGAGTAGATGAAATACGAAATTGTCGGAAGATTTTAAAAATTGAAGATGTAAATATATGATTTCTCCTCTATTAAAATCATTAAGCGAAGAGAAATAGTGTCCAATTTAGCTTCTATTTTTATTTTATATAGAAGATCCGCAGTTTGGTAATAACATTTCAAGAATTCCGCAGACTTTCTCGACCATTTTCTTCATTTTCGCGAATCACTTAAAATATGGCAGAAACTTTGTTGGCCGTATTTCCTTCGCGAAATTCGTGCATCCGTCACCGTTCGCAAGATTCTGAACCAGTTCACACAATCACGACTCTGATATACGGGTCACCGGGGACACCCGGTACACGGTTGGTCCAGATCTCCGTTATTTCCGTCGAAACGAGAATGAGAGTGCGGAACAGTGAAAAGTGTGACGGCACGGCGCGCGGCGGGGTGAAAAACCGGGGAGTTATAATTTCACAGCGAGGCTTTTAAAGGTAAAAGCGGGGCCCGGTCGTTCGTTTCGACGTTCGCGAGAGCACACCGGTGAAGAAATAGGAAAGGCCGAGGGACAAGCGGGGTCGGCTGTCCCGGCATCAAGGAAGAAGCCCGTCCTCTTAGTTGCCTGTTAAATATTCACGAGAAGCCTCGTTTCAGCGTGCGTTACCGAGCCAACGAGCTTGCGAGACCGCCGAGGCCCGGAGTTCACCCTGGCGCCTCGCGTTACGAGCCCCTCCGGAACCGGCTGGGTTTTCCTTCTCCAACCACCGCGAGACAAAAGGCTCGTTAAGATTTCTCCTTCTCGGGGAATCACTACACAGCCGATTAAACAGGCCACTCGGTTTCATTAAACTGTCAGCCGCCGGTTTATGCGACCCCGAAGTCGAGTTCGATGGGCCAGCCGATCCGATCTGCTCGATGTTTCCATGATCGTTCCAGCCGTTCCTCGTGTTCTAGAGAAGCAAAGCATTCCACGCCGAGAAACTTGGTACAAAACTTTTGGGAACATGATCGTGTACTAATTAGTCGGTATTTTGCTTGTCAAGTTTATCAACGATAAGGTAATGCTCATTACTAGACTGCGGATCTTTATGCAAAACAAAAAATGTTTGCATTGATTGCAAGACACAGAAGTAAAACAAAAATTTCTTCTTTTAATTATCTGATTAAGCTGTAACCAATACGCTGATGTCTTTAAATCTTTTTAATATGTCCACTGCTTTAAATTGTGTGTCTACTCATTACTAGACTGAGAATCTTTATGCAAAATAAAAATGTTGTGCGTTAATTGTGGGAAGCAGGAATTACATAAAAATTGAGTTCATCCCTTAACAACTTTGTTGCATTAAAAGCAACATTAAAACATTCTTTTTATAATCTTTTACTCTTCTATATTACACCCAACCAATTTCTTTATAAATCCATGATTGCATTCTTTTACGATGGTATTCGTTTTTCTTAGATCGTACTTTTCCGTTTGTGTACATCTCGTTTCCTCCTATTACAACTGTTTAAACACTTTTATAAACGGCAAACTTCTCGAATTAACTTTGTTGCCTCTTCGTTCTGCTCCCATCGATTTTAACGTTATTTTATTTTAGCTGCACGCTTTAACAGTGATGAAACACTAGGAAGTTTATTTTAAGTCGCACGAAGCAAACAATACGCTCATTTGATCGTGTTTATTATCGCAGCGATGAATGCTTGCGCAAACATTTGCTGTTCTATATCTGGACTCGACGTTCGATCCTGATTGGACGACTACATATTTGTATAGTTCCTTTTAAGTATATCAAGACTACAAAATTTTAAGCATACGCTCCTCAAGTTTTTCCTACTCCTATCATCATTTTTCCTAATGCCCGATTTTCGCGTGTTCCATTGCAGCCGAATTTGACTTTTTTCTAAGAATCTTCATAAGAAATCTGCAAAGGTACTTTCGAATTTTCTTTGGACAACGATGAACTGTTACGGTGTTTCGCCTATTTTTGTAGCCCTTTTGACCCGCTACTGCGGATGCCGGTACGGAAATCTGCAAGTCCCATCGGCTTCCATTTATAGTCCGAGTTGAACGCCGCGAGACGGTCGCCATAATTCGCCGGTGCTTCGTTCAGATTCCGCTGGAATTCTGGTGGACCATTGCGCGGAAGATCCGATGAACTCTGGGAAAAGCCCGGGATACGGCCGCCATAATCGTTGTAGTCGACGTAATCGCCGTTTCTTTTATGTAGAGTGTTCCATGGCCCGTAGAAACGATGCATCATGGGGTCGTAGTTTGGTTTAAGTCCGTCTGAAACGATCAAGATGAATTCCCCGGTAAATTCGGCCTCTACAGCACGAAGACTCGACGTTCTGCGTTTTTCTTAATATCCTTCGGGGAAGGGCTCAAACCCTTTAAGCCGAGGGCTCGATATTCTATTTTCATCTGAATCGTGCAATCACTCTGCGGATTTGGTTCGTTACACGCAATCATTTAGTTAAACGTTTGATAGCTCACAAAACGGACATTTAATTCGTCTAAGAGAATGGTCTTTCGTTTCATTGGAATTAATGAAACTGCAGTGCGTTTGTTTTGTTTTAATTTATTCTCGCAAATAATATGATCAATATGTGAGAAATAAAAGTGCAATTTTTATGATCCACTTAATGTACAGTAAATAATTCGATCTAAGAAAACGGATCTGCACTAATAATAATTACATTGGCTAACCTAATGAAACACAAATACATGTATGTATATTATTAGACAGCGGATCTTTATGCAAAATACAAATTGTCTTCCGCGTTCTTTCTTAACACACATTCAATAGGTTAAAACTAATTCTAATGTTCTTACTGTTTTCAATTATACTTACTCATTTTTCTCATAAATGCATACAATCCGTTGTCTATATATTACCGATTTAAAATGGAGGATTAAAGATGAAGATTCTAAAAAGATACAATTTATTTTCCTGTACAGCGTTCAGTTCGATAATGAGAAGCTCTCATTTACAAACTGTGAGGGTTAACACGAATATTACCGAGTTTTTTCAAAGAAATATATCGACTTGCCCGATTCCGTGTCCTCAAGCAACGCAGCGTCTGCGCGCAATATTGCCAGCGAGGCTAAGATCGCGATCGAATTCCACATTTCTCGATCCTTCGTCTCCAAAGTGATAGAGCACACTATAGTTTAGGAGATCTCAGGGTCTCTTATATACGCGCAGTCACTGTCTCGAAAACGAACTTTTCAATAATCAGCAAATCTCCGCCTCGGTTAGCGGATAGATCGCGTATGACTAATTTGTTAACGAATCCCTGAGACAACATTCGAGTAAATTCGCGGAACCTGTGTCCCACGAGCTGTAAAACGCTCGCGTTTTCGAAACAGTGGTTGCGCGTGTCGCGTATCGTGTGCTATTGGCTGTCCATTAAGCGATTAAATATCGATTCCGATGCATTTTATAGAGGCACACGAGAGTACGAAAGTTTGCAAATCTAGTAAAGAATTGATTGCACTGGATTCTGTAACAATTAAATTATGCGAATGTGTGTATAGTGAGGATGATTTTTGGTCGAAGAAATTCGATGATGCTGGTTAACGTCCCCATCCGCCTCTGCAACAGACAAATGAAAAATTTCAATGAAAATTCATTCGATAGATTCAAATTACAGTTTTCATCAACATTGTTCCATTATCATCGATATGTTATCTATTATGGTTCATGATATTGCAAGTGACACGTGATCCTGCTAATTATGTTAATAATTAATTTAAATATAAATAGCAAATAGCTAAATATTGGTGTACACTGAACATATTGGTATTAAACGATTATTATTAATAACGTATATCCGTAAACTCAATAGCGAAGCGCAAGGATGTGTCAGGGATGAAATAATGAGTTTGTACAGAAATGATTATACAACATTGCTGACAGCACACGGTATCCCGACAAAGAAAGTTCGGCCAAGGTAATGTTCGAATAATGCAGGCATCGCAAAGTTTTGCAAGTTCTACTATTACAATGATTATTACCCGGAGATTCTATAAATTTCCAGCGTTAATGGTCCGAAAGAACAGGTCGTTTTCAAAGTTTCCATTTCGCTTGCAGCAGCGGCTTGCGACGCGGATGTGCACCGCGATTATTATTATTTATTACTCACTTACCCAACATTAGCGTAGGACATGGTGGATGTTCGTTGCTTCACCAGCGAATCAAAGCCGCCATTATCGCCGGCGTCGTCGTCCATTTCGTAATAAGGTCTGCCGAACCAGAATGCGTAACCATTATGCAAAGTATCCGCTGATTGTAATGTCTCTGAGTCATCTGTGTATTAAAAAGAAATCGGAAGAACTTCAATGATCCACCAAAGATCTCAGCAACGATGTTTGGACGTCAGAAAATTTTAAGCTCGTTTTAAACTGCGTGTTTAGTAGCTGAAAAATAACCAATTCTCCGTAGAAGATCAATTAAACGTCTACGTAGCTCCCATATCGTGCACTTCACGCAGACTATTTTAAGGAAAAATTAGAAAAGTACATTTTCATTGAATTTCTGTCAAACACTCGACTTCGGATATTTTTATTTTGCACAAAGATTCACAGTCCAGCAATTTAAATTGCCAAATACATATTGACGATTGTTCCAATGATTTGTCCCTTCGATTTCGTTTTTAGGAGCGACGCTAATGATTTCTATTTTTTGTTGAAAAGAAATTTTAGCTTTTAAGCTCTGGCTTTTCGGCCAGATACCCCACTGCGCGACGTAAGTACAAAATGGACGACCACAGTGGTCAGAAGCGAAGCCCTCAATCAACACTGATTGTCAGATGAGGTTTCGAATTTATCCGGCAAAACCCAATAGTTTGTAATTAGCACTCACTGATATTCCACTGGGGAAGTGGCTTAGCACAGACGAGAACTATCGCCAATAAAACAGCGCAAACCACGATAAAACCTTTGGCCATGTCCAACGGTTTTCAGAGCAGAGATGAAATCGAGGGATACAATTTTCTTCTGGATTAACACGATCCCGATCTCACGCTTATATAGTCTGGAACACGATGTGCACTGTGATTCGTCGATTCCTTGGTCGCGACGCGTCAACAAAGTGTCTGTCATCTCGCGTTTAAAAACACGGGCATGACGAACGCCGCTAATGAACAAGACAATTACCGGGAAGCTGTCGGCAACACGCTTCTTTCGCATTCAAATGAAAAAGCCACGGCCGAGCTCGAAACACAGTTTTATGTTTTACCGTTGACGACGATTGCGATTTATATTCCAGTGGATATATAATTAAATGTGTACTCGAAAATTTGTAACTCAATCTCGGAGAATTAGCGTCTTCTCTTTTTAGTACCTCGATCAGTCACTTTATTTTTAGGCTTTCTAGTCATTTTATATTTATTGTTTGCAGGCTTTAACATTTTGTTCAGCAAAGAAAATGTCCGCTTTTAACGGTAGAAGAAACTTAATTTTGCGCAGTTTATTTACTAATTTAATTCTTTGGGAATCATGTACACGACACTGCCATAGAACATGAACTAAGTAAGTCCTCGGAACTATAGTTACACTTACAACTAGGATCATTAACAATATTTACTCGATACAGATAGGCAGTGACATTATAATGATTGGCCCTGATATACGGTAAACTGTGGATATAAAACCCGTTTTGATGTAGTCAGCAATTCGAACGACTTAACATGTCTGAAAGAATAAAACCATGTTGCACGAAAAGTTATTTAGCTCTGGTTATTAACTTAAATAACTTTTAATTCTTGTTAAAGTAATTTTAGCAAGAATTTGACTAAAATTTTGAAGAAAATAAAATCTGAAAATATCAAGAGGCAGTTTAAATACTCATTATGTGTAAGAGTGTGATTAAACTCGTGCCGGAAAAAGAAAAAATTGCTCTAGTAAACAGTGATAACTAGACTGCAGATCTTTATGCAAAATAAAAATTGTCTGCATCGATTACAAACCACAGAAATGAAATAACAAATTTATTCTTTTTTTAATTATCTTATTAAGCTGAAACTAATACACCGATGTCCTCAAATCTTTTGTATATGTCCACTGAATGAAATTTTACATGCTCATTTTCGTCATAAATGCATAAAATTCGCAGTCTAGTGGTAACCGACAAAAACGCGGAACAGTTATGCACTTTTTCAAACGGAATAAAGTGTAAACACTCAGCTATCTGAAGAATTATACGCGCTGTGTATGTTCGCTTTATCGGTTGTCAAAGGTACAAGTGTGGCGCGAGTGACAGTTATTATCATAAATTGCATGTTATGGTGGACAGAGGTAGGTTTGTTTAGCGCGCTTTGAATATTATTTTACAAGCGGTCCGCGAACGCATATGTGTCGCCGTTCATTTGTTTACTTCGCGCGGTTGGTGTTTAATGTACAGAACAAATATATGCCCAGTCAAACAGTTTTCTCGGTTTGTTTAATATTATCGATATTTTCGCGGAGGCCGTTTACTGTTTGCCGTTTATTAGCGGGAGTTACAGTGGAAACTCAAATGCAGTTGTTTATGTTTTACAGAGCCGAGGCGTGCAAGACGCTCCACTGATAAAGCCGAGTCCCTATGTGAATCATGAATATTCAAACTTTTTATTAAATCTCGTTCCTTTGTTGTGGCCGGGAGATAGACTTTGGCAAAAACTAGTTCAGAGGGAAAATTAGAAATGCTGATGAAAGATGGCTCGACCATTTTTCATTGGACAAACGCGAAACAAAGGCGGGAGACTACTCCACGAAACTTGAAAGCTCATTATCCTGAATAAAAATCGTACCATTTTATTTACAACAATGCTAATGAAAAACCGAGTACGGAGTAGCGAGAACATACTACATACAGTAAATATTCCATCTGAGAAAATTCCACCTCGTGTATAATCCTGTTTGCAAATTTATAACAATTCAAGCTTTGAGAAGGGTATGAAAAACATGATTAAGAGTGATAAGTAGACTGCGGATCTTAATGCAAAATAAAAATTGTCTGTATCGATTGCAAGAAATAGAAACTAAATTGAATGTTATTTATTCCCTCAATTTTCAATTTCATCTACTCCATTTTCCTATAAATGCATAAAGATCCGCAGTCAATCTGATAAGCATCGGACTTTCTTTATATGAAAGCTTAAACAATTAGCTGTAACCTTCGCGTGTATATGAGGTTTAACAAATAGATGTTTGAGGTACTTGAACGCTTCTAACTGGTATTGAGACGAATTCAAAGACCAATAAAAATATAATATTATATCTTGAAATAACGCCACAATGGTTTTGGTCACAAAAGGCGGGTTCCCAGCCCAGTGTGGCACAAAAAATTTCGGGATTATTTGCACAATGAATATTGCATTCGCGCGACACAGATCGACGTTCGCGTGACTCATTGGCCGGGGCGTTAATACTGCGGACGGGCTGGGGCGTTTGTTTCTGAAACGTGTCGGGCGTCGAGCAGGAGAAAATCTGACGAAACAACAAAGCCTACACACAAAACGCGCTTCGCTCTTTCCAGCGGAAGCGCGCCAGCAGATCTTAACTATTCAATGAACGTTTGTCCATTCACGACGCTGCTGCCGGCACGTGACGCCGCGTTTTCCGCTTCGGCCGCAGCCGGGACACGCTCGAACAATCGCCGCGAAAACCATTCCCATCGATTCTGCACGAAATCGGGCCGGAACGCGGGCCGAAGCGGGCCCGGAACGCTGCCAGCGGCTAACCTGATAATGGTAATCGATTTTAACGAACTGTCTACACCGAGCCGCGCCGTCAGGAGCTTGTTTCACAGGAACACTCACTTTTTGTTTTTTTCCACAGAGATTGTCAAACTACCTGATTGATAGCGTTATCGGACCGATAACAACTTGATTTCACTCATGCACTTCGCTCGCGATGCTTTTTCGTGTTCCTGCGGGATGCCGATAGCGGAATTGTCCGGCTTGAAAATGAAGGTTTAGAGGGACGATTGTGTAGCTGTCACAGGTTGTTATTTATTTATGAAATATGAGGAGCGAGCTAAATCGTCATGATTGGACTACACTTTTATATGAAAATACATTCGAAATGCTTTAGATGTTTTGTACTGTCTAATCCATCTACTCATGTTCAAGTTTCTTTTTATTTCTTAAGCACTTTCAATACTTCTAAGTTTATATTTTGCTTTACAAGAATAACTACAAGCGAATACAATGACAATGTCTGTTAACACTAAATATGCAGATTACAATTCTTGAGGAAAGAATAAATACAAAGACAAGCTTCAACATTTGCTTTTGCTATGAGCTGTATTAAAAAGTCTTTCGATTGGAACACAATAAACAGTCAGCGTAATTTGATAGATCCAGTGATAAACCTGGAGGAGCGAATTGTGCAAACGATTGCGGCGAGTTGTGGAGTATCGATTCCGAGTGTACGACGGTGCAGCTGTTACTCGAAGTAATAGCAGCATCTCGTCAATCGGATATGGAAGTTTGAACCGATCCCCTTGTTCTTCCTGCACAGCCAGGTCCCGATAGTTTAAAGTACAGGGACCGCAAAGCTCTAAGAGCTCTCCACTGCAATTCTAATCGGACTTAACAACAACAACCGTGGCGGACTTTATGGAACGAGTACCTATCTCGCAAGTTTCCATGGGGTTATTAGCATGAGGCTTGGCTGCGCGTTTAGTCGAGACGGGCGAGTTCACTTCCCCGTTGAGAAATTAACATCGCCGTCGCTTACCTGAAAACGATGAACTAAAGTCTTTAGGCAAATATGCTTAAACTTGGAAACTCGAAAGGAATAAAACACCAATATTATCGTTTACCACGAGCACTCCTTCTGGAAGCGGTATTAACCCTCAGCAATCGAATAGCTGACTCAGAGTCACCACGCAAAAATTGTTGTACCATTATTCAAAATATAGTTTACATTGTTCAATAAGTATCTAACCAATTACTAAACGTTTATGTATGAGGTGATTAAAATGGAATTATTCTAGGTCGGAGGAAATGTTAAATTTTCGGTCAAACGGTTAACAATACAGTAATTTGTTGAACAAGGAGATAGTCAGCTATCATTGGTAACTTAAACTGTCCCCGGGTGTTAAAAAATAAGTATATCGGATTTCTTGGGTCGCTGTAATTTGCAAACTCTTCGACAGCGTTATTAACCGTATCGATACTAGGATTCGTTAACGCCGGGAGCGAGTTCGCGAAGCGTACGGGTAATTTGCAAAACTAATTGCCGGTTCTCGTTATCAGGAAGGCACGCCAAGTGTCGGGCTTAGTTATCAGTTGGACAAGCGAAGATGATAATGGAGTGCGTGCGCTTGGATATAAATGACACCTAATTCGGCACTGTTAATGACAGTCGCACTAATTTCGGACTTGTAACCACCGAGTCTATTAAGATAAAGTGCGATTGGAAATTAGCTTCGAAGTGCATCAGTTTATCAGCTGTCCATCTCTTCTAAAAAAGCTCGGACGAATTGTTGTGTTCAAGTCCACTAACGTTCGTATGCCGTGGATTACTTGAGTCGAGATGGAATGTAATGAGATGGTACAAATCACTGTTTAATACTCAACAAATAATCGTAATTTTCATTATTCGGAAGCATACAGCTGTGCGTTTAGTTATTTTCATAAAGCTGCGACAGTTACATGCTGCCGAATAATGCAAATTACGCCCCGTTAACGTAAAAACGAGACTTTTGAGGGCGATTGCGGCCTTTACTGTATTATCGAGAAATGAGAAGGCGCATCCCGCAATCCTGAAAACAAGACTACCCCCTTAATGTTCCCTCCGGTTCACAGAAGATTCGCAAGTATTCTCAAGGATCTTCATAGTACCATGAACAACCTACAACTTCGCCGGACACCATAGGACCCAAAGTTGCCCAAGAAGACCCAGTTTACTCTGGAGTTCGAAGTTTCTTCTGACATTCCAGAGGCATGGAAGCCCTCCCGAGCCGAGAGCCCGGCAGAGACTGAGCGTTTACTGGCCGAGTGTCCCTATTTCAAACCTTTCCGCTAATTCGTGCGCATGCTCCAATTCTAATTCCTACATCAACTCTGATCTATAGCATCGCTATCTACAAAAACTTGCGGATAGGTACATATTTCTGTTCGTATTACCACTTCTAATCGATTTTATTCCTGCTGGTTGATGTTAGACCGTTGTAGTTCACAAGGCTGTCTAAACGCGAATGATCATTGCCAAACAATGATCGTCGACTGTCTTTCACGATTCCGAAGGCTTGTTTATCCGTGTGTACAAGTGACGTGAAACATTTCATCTTGGAATATAGCTTCGCAAACGCGGTGAGCAATCCATTTAGCAAAACAATCCCCTGCTACATAAATCAGGTAGTCCAGACCCGGGGGCGAGTGTCCATTACACACAAAGTGGAGCGCAATTGTCTGCATTGTGAAATGGGACACGGGCACCGCGGTGTCCATAATGTCAACAATAAACCATGGATCGATACGCTGAAACGTTCTTCGCCGAAGGTCTCCGTGTGCATACGGTCTCCATACTTAGCTACCGCGCTAGCAAGTCGGAGAGAGAGACCGGTCGCTGGAAATTCCATCGGCCGATCGACCGATTCGTCTTCCAGCCCGTTATCAAGGAACACCATCGACGAGAGGTATTACCCCAGGACGAGAAGACGAGGAAGAAGAAGGGGGTGTGTGGGCCGAAGGGAGCTCTCCTGCAAATAAATCTCCCCGTTCTCGTTCGCGTGTCCACGAGCCATTGATTCCGGCGCTGATCCTTTGCGAGTACTCGGCCATTGTCGGACCCGCTGCTGGTAATTCCTCGTACCGACACTGTCGTTTCGATCTGCTCTCCAATGGCACAGTCTCTTCTCTTCGATCGTCGCACAATAGAGAGAAATCCGAAAAATCCCGAAAGTTCGAATCAAACGAGTATTTATCGCTGGACTGCAAGACTAGGCAATCCCGCGGGATTTATTTGAATCCTACAATAGTTTCATCTAGAATAATTCCATGCCACATCATTTTCTTTCCATTTTATGTAATATGTTTTTATCCAAAAATTAAATTAGTTTCAGTTCCTCGAATAATATGCTGTTTTATATGCGTGTTAAGTATCATAGAAATTGAGAGGTGAGGCCATGCTAGCGAATCATTAAAGTCGTTGTAACCTCCAGAAATAAAGCCAATCGTTGATCTTTCAACAGGTATCATGCTAGTAAGTTTGATAAATTGAAGACAAAAATGGATAATTTTTAAAATGTCAGCGATTCGCGACCAAATCTCAGGTCTCCGGATCTTCAATGTCTTTCAATTCGACGAGCACTTTGGGAATCCGAAGAAGTCCCTGAGTGGGTTCAGTCGGTAATACCGTCCCCTCTTCGGGGTCCTTATATTGACGAAGTGGATTTCTTTGGCGGCTGAATCGAGCTAGAACGTAATGAGGAAGTACGGGATGCCGGAGATAGGAGCCTGAAACCCCTCCGAGGATCTTTTCAACGGCGGATCGACGTCCGCAGGACGTGACCGTGCGCAAACATCGATCCCGTAGTATGATTGCTCTGGGAAAACGGCTTCTGATCTCTCCGATATTGGAGCTGTTACAAATAGGTCGGTGGGTCAATTTTTCGTTAGAACAATTGAAAAACGATTTGTGTTTATTCCGCGTACCGTAAACCTGATCCTGAACTCGGGAGTTCGGCGATTTACTGGAACTGCAAGGCGCATTCACGGGCGAAATGTTTGCATTTAGTTGGTCCTATTTGTACATCGTGTTTCTTTTCATTTCACCAGACTTGCAACAGCGAATCTTTGTTTTCTACATTATACCGTTGACATTAGCTTTTTCAAATAAGATAATTTCGGGAGAGATGCACCACATTTTGTTTTCTGCTTATAAAAATTTTATTAAAAAGAATTGAAAGTCTAGACAGGCATGGTTGAATTCCTCATTTAAATCTCTTTAATAAAATGTAATGTTACGTGAGTAAAATTTTTATATATTAATATGTTAATATACCGTTTAAAAAATGTCGAAAAAGTGCATCTCACCCTAGGGCCTGGGGTGAGACGCACTCCTTTATTTACCATAGCCTCTTCTCCCTAGTTCTATTCTTTTTTTTTCTCTGCCACGCATGCTACATAAAGTAGTATACATTGTTACATGTTCCATGCAGCGTGCACGAATACGGGAAATTCAATTCAGTACTAGCAATAGTTTTTTGCCAATATCTCGAAAACTAAAATAGATCCCCTCATATATAAACAGGAAAAAGTTGTTCAAAATATCGAAATCTATAACTTTAAATTTAATCAAAATCGCAGTATATGGTTATTTACAGTATTTATACAGTAAAGTGTACAATGTTAACAAATAGTGTGACAAACAACACAAGTCTCAGTTTTAATGTATCGCTTTCTAATTAATTGAAAAGGGGATGCTCCTGACGAAAACGACTGCCTAGTATACTTACATAAATTACTGGTGCGTTTATCCTTAAATTAAGGGAGAGACGCACCTATACAAAAACAAGAATCAATACAAAAAATTTTGTAAAGGTCGTAAAGGAGAAAGCATTGTCTCTATTTAAGTCGATACTGATAGTTATTATATTACATATAGTTATTATGTTTCTATCATACGTAAATGATGTACACGTGTGTTCTTCGAAACGAGGTTATTTGCATAGGTTAATACGATATAAATGACACGCGAAAAACACTTAAAAATCGTCGAGTATTGCCACAATAAAAACTGGTGGATCTCTCCCGAAATTATCCCATTTAATTCATTTGTTTCAACATTTGTTTCACTTGTTTCAACGATTAATGTATACATTCTCATTGCTTTAAGAAATTCCATACGATCCCGCAGCTCCGCCTCGACAGTTAAAGGTCACCGTGAATGTCAACGAGATGGACGAGCGCCGCGATTGCATCACTTGCGAGGAAAATGCGGATGTTTATACATTTGTAGTGCGCACTCGAGAATGCCACGCGGTATGTATACGGTAAAAGTTGAGTTGAGTCAAACGAGATTTTCATTTCCCTCGTAAAATTTGTATCTAACCGCCGCGCCTGCGCTGTTCGGAAACACGTGTTATGCATATGTTGAATGTTTATTGGGTTAATTTCATTTTTACAAATTATAACAATATTTTTGAAATGTTCAGAAATTGTCTAAATTTTTCATGTTAAATTTCGATCAACTTTGATTTGAGTTTCAAAAAAAAGAGTTTGAACACTGCGCCGCGCCGGGATCCGGTCGAATCCATTGCATAAATATCCGCAGCTGCTGAGGGAACGTTTGCCGAGTGCGGTTCGAAAAATAAAATCAGCATTTTATTGCTGTTTCCGTGCCGGCTCGCGTCCCGTTCCGTGCGTTGTTTTGCGACTGTAATGAACGCCGCAATCTAGTTCTAAGTGCTCGAGGAGTCCGCCTCGGATAAGTCCGAAGCAAACAAAAGCAAAACGCTTTTGCTTCTTCGCGTATTGACTTCCTCATTTGCATGGGCATTATGCGACCGGTTCCCCGACGTACGCGAAGAAGAATTTGTTTGCCGTTCCTCTCGCTGTAATTGCGACGAAGGACGACTTTGCTTACGCGCTCATAGCTCGATATACCGAAACGCTTCGCGACGACGTTCATGCAGTTAGGAGGAATGTAATGCACCTTCATTAACGCCGGACATGTTTGCTCGGTCGCCGGTGCACGCGACGTGTGTACATAAACAGAACGCGATCTCCTAACCGAAATGTCATATTTATCTGCGCGAAGGTCTCCACTGGCTGCGCCTCGAACCGATGTCCATTTTCGTCCATTCTCAAAATGGACTTCGCTAAACGTGTCTCGGCAAATGGACAAATTAATTCTCAATTAAATCGAGATAAAATGTGATGTCGTTGATACATAGCCATCGGAGAACGTCTAGGCACACATTAAATATCAATTTTCTTTTCCTCCGCAGATAAAAATTTTTTGTTTAATAAATGCAAAAAATATTTAATTATCTCTAGTTAAAAATTATCTAGTTCAAAAGTTATAGCTGGACTGCGGATATTCATGCAATTTTCAATTTTTCTAATAAAATTTTAAGAAAGTGAGATCAAGTAGAATCTCATTTTTAGTGGCAACGGCCGTTGTAGATACAGAATTTCGTGTTCTAATATTTTTTGAAAATTTTCATACAATATGAATGCATAAAGATCCGCAGTCTACTTATAGTAAGTTATAAATCTGGTTAGAATAACAAAATCATACGAAATTCTTCGATCCGAACCACTGTGCGGTGGCGCTGTATCACGATCGAATCTAAGAATTCCACACACAGGTGAAACCGGTTTCCTGTCACGGGAAATAACTGATCCTGGAGTCGGACACGGGTTTTTCATAGCCCGGTGAAATCTGTTATCCCGGTGAACAATTTGCTCCCGAATGACAATCGTTCTTTCCCCTAAGCTCGTTCTCCATCGTTGCGGAATGGCATCCGCACCGTAAATAATTCTTTGCCGGTAGATCTCGGTCCGCGATTCCGTTTCGTCGCGATCCATTTTTCCGGCCGGTTGATTCGTAATTCGATTGAAGAGGCCGGCCACGTCCTTAACTCCTTTTTATACGCCGACACAACCGGAATTATTAATAGCCTCGATCGATCACACACCATGAGCGGAAAAGCTTCCACGTGGAGAGGTTGACGCGGACGCTGCTGCATCCCAACGTGCAGCCGAGCACGACGCATTAGGTCGTTTCATAAATTTCTATCGGTTTTTAAACTGGCGCTCAGGATGAATTTTTAATAAATGTGTTTACGTTCTCGGGGAAATGAAGGGCTTGACGGTGGCATAACCGGGCCGACGCATCAGGGAAAATAAACGGAAAAAGGAGTTTGATTAGCGGGCAAGTTTCTACCGATTTTCTCTCTGTGCGTCTGGCTCGGTCTTTTTAAAACACGGATAATGAAAACATCGCGCGGCGTATTCATGATGTCTATCGATCTATATAAAATATTAGAAGAAACTTGTTTTATTTGTATCTTCATGATAATGAATCTTTTAGTCGGTGAAATCAATTTTTCCTGGCTTTTATAAAGAAATATCCATGAACAGTAATATATTAATAGTTTCTCGTAGCAAGGCATTTCGGCACGATGTTCCAATCAGGTTTTCATCGAGTAGTATCTCTCGTTGCCGTAACAAATTAGGGAACGTCAGGAAAGGGAGATCAAACGTCCTAAGCTGATTAGCCAAAATTATGCAATTGCAATATTAACAATTTGCACCCGAGTGGTGACTCGGAGTGAGAGGCGCCACTAATAATTCTTATACCATTATTCAAAATATTTGTTGCATTATTAAATTTATATTCAATAAATTACTAAACATATTCAATACTTTAATAAACTACTGCAAGTATTGTACGAGGTATTATATTAGTTTTGTATCGATAAAATTAAGAAAATCAAATAAAATGAAAATATCTCAGGCCGGAAGAAAAGTTCGGTTTTAAATGAAGTCAAAATTCCGATAACCGGTAGAACCATGGTCGCGAGAGATGACGAGAAGCATGAAGAAGAAGAAGCTCATTCGAACGAGTCTCATCCCGTGCGTGGCAATCATAATCGCAGCCTTGTGTTCGCACGCGAGCGTCCCTCGCCGGGCGATTTACGCGGAAGAATGCACCGAACGGATCTCGATCGATCGTTGCACGGAGATCCCATGACCTTCCTGCGTGGGCTAAAAATCCCACAGCCTATTTGCGTCAGTCGTTATAGGCTGTGTGCATCGATCCTATTCTTGGAGGTACGGTAGAGTCACGCTGGTAGCCTCGACGTGACGAGGCGAGGCGAGGCGAGCACATCGCATCGCGAGCGAGCACACAGTCCAATCAACCGCCGGTCGACTGGTCACAAAGCTGTTCTCTTTCTGTTGTGAAGGAGATAGTTCACCGGCGCCTCGGTGTTGGTGTCGAGGCGACGGAAGCCCGGCAAGGTGTGGTGGCCGAGGCACGTTCCTGCACGATGTAAACAGGCCAGCCAGGTCGAGCTCCAGTGCACCCGATACCGTTGACGAAGACGGCCGCGCGCGTTTCCACGACTCGCCGTCCAGTTTTTACGACTTTCTTCCGCGATCGTTCGTCGAACGAGAGTCTCGTAGATCCCCCTCGAACCACCGCCAACGTAGATCCCTACCAACGTAGACTCCCGAGCGAGTTGTTCCCCCCAGGGTGCTATCAAGGTAGCTGCCTCGATACACTGGATCATCCTTAACCACAGAAGAGGATCGCGCGACGTTTGCTTCCGTTTCTCGAGACCGAACATGGATATTAGATTGGTGCACGTTAGGATGTGTCGTTCTGGTGCAGTCGCCGGTTTTATAATCGCCAAGGACGCTGCGTCGCGTGCTTGCCGTCGGAGACTGCCATAGGTCTTGCGCGATCGCGTTTCGGGCCACGTGTGTGGATCTTTCGTGTGGTGAACATTTCTTTCTAGGCTTCGAAGCTGTTAGACCGGTCTGGGCCGGGCACTTTAATTAGACTACGGTAATCGTTTTTCTTTCTTTAACGAGTCTAGTCTCTCCAATATGTCCTAAACGCCAAAAGGTAGACAAATCGAAAAATTTTCGCACGTACCGATTCTCGAAACCCTTCCGAAAAAATACTCCGAATGTTCGAGCAGTTCACCAACCAGCGATAGGAACGGGAAGAGCGGCACGCAACAATTAATCTCACTGGCACCGACCTAATAGTTCACAGAAGCGGAGGGTGTAGCGTGTAGAATCGTGCATCGGTGTGTCCCGTGGTACGAGAAGATAGTGTGCGGCTAGGTGGTCGCGGATCGACAACCAGTGGTTTTCTCTCTTTCTTGCCATAATCGTCGGAAAGGCGTGGCAGGGTTCCCGTCGTCGTCAGCATTTTTCAGCAATCGTGTTGCCGGCTGTTCGCCGGAAAATCGATTAAGCGGACGTAACATAGCGGCGCGACATACTCTCTATCGTCGACGAGGACTATCGGCTCGTCGCGATTACGAATCGCAGACAGTCCGGGGGTATCGTTGTCAGTGGCGGGACACATTGGATTATCCGATAGGCCGTAGATCGATGGAAGCCTCGCAGCTGACTGTGTGCAGTGTCACGCGATACGGTTCAAGTACATCGGGGAGAAACAAACAGCCGGTTCCGCCTTCTTCGCGACATTCCTCGCGTAAATCGCCGACAGAGCTACAAAACGGCCGCGAGATCGTTGGAGAACAAGCAGGTTGATCAATCGTTGATCCATCGCCGAAGACGGACACCTGTGGACAAGCAGTGGTGATTAAAGAAACATTCGTTTCGCTCGCATAAATACCGGCGGCGGGTCGCGCCCACCTAGCAGGGTGTGTCTTTCACGTGCTGGCCAGTCATTAACTACCACTCGAGCGTGGTAAGGGTCATCGATTCACTGTACGAACGATTGATCCTCGAACGATCGATCAAACTTCCGCGCTTCGAGTTCTCGATCGTCGGGATTGCGCCACGCTCTTCCGAGCGAATTGTAAAGACAATAGCATGGTCCTCCGCGTAAAACCGGTTTCCCGGCGCGGGACACAGCTCTCCGGGATCGTTCCATAGTTTTCGATAGTTAATCCTCGGTGAAAGCTTTGCATCTCTGTGTCGTCGCTCCGAGAACTCTCGAGTGTGAAGGAGGATCGCAGGATAAAAGAAGCTGGATCGATCGATTGCAACCTTCGGCGGATATCTTCATCCTCTGGACGGCATCCTTGGGCTAGAAACTGTGTCTAGTGCGGAACTGTCGGGCCGCGTGGACACGTCGGCCAGCGAAATTGCCTCGATGGAAATACAAAGTGGATTCCTCGCCTCGTGAATATTCAGAGAGGTATTCGTGCGACCGGGTCCGATTGGACAAAGCGAGAGTTCCGTATTGAATGTGCCGCGCGATCGCGAAACGATGAGGCACGGATTAATGTGGAACGGTTCGCCGGGGATTTAATATTCCGCGTGATATCGCGCGGAACACGATCACGCGAATATCCTCGGCCCGAGGACGACCCGCGGGACAAGGACACCGGATCTTGCGCGGCTATCCTTCGAGGACGCGCGGCTCCATGCAGATTTAACTTGGCTCGGTCTTTCCTGTTGCTTCGCCGGGCCCGCACCCTGAAATGAGCCTGCTGCGATTCGGCCCCTTCAAGGACGGTACGTCGACTCTCGATTAAGGATGATCGCGTTCTTTGTACACCCTCGCATTAATACACAGCAGATTTTATGCATGTTGTGTACCAACGTCATTTCATTCTACATAGATACCCGGCTTTCTGTTTTTCACCCAAAATACTATACACACTCATGATTTCATCCTTGACACTCGTCCTCAAACTCTGCCTCATCCTCGACCTCTGTCCTCGACATATTATAGTCGAACCTTTGCCTGATCACGTCAACTTCAAAACTCTGACCTTATCATATTCTAGCCATTACACTTCCTAAACCCCCACCATTCAAGTTATAACTTATATGCAGGATGTTTCGTTTATCTGAAATTGGAAAAATGTCTCGGAAATTGTTCGGTATGAAGGGAACAATCTATGGTGTAATTTTTTTCAGGACTTGAATGGTGGGGGAGGAAATTTCAAAGTCGTTGAATTCATCTCGAAAAATGCTATCGTGTTATGACAAAATATATATGGTTCCATCTAAAAAAGTTGATTTGACTTTGAAGTTTCCTCCCCCAAAACTTACAATACATGTACAACGTGTTTTCGACCAAGTTCCGTTGAATCTTATAAATGAAATACTAATTAACGGAATACAACATGCATCTATTAGAAAAATGAAGACAGTAAAAATATTAGAAGAATTTCTATTTCGGTCCAGTCTGTTGCAATGTAGGTAGAACATTTTTATTTTGCATAGAAAATCCGCTGTGTAGTTAGTAACCGTATAAAACGTTGCGAGACGATTTTTTTCCGATAATATTTTTGGAAATTCTAAAATAAAGTTCAACACGGATCCGCTTCTCTCGATTGCCAATCGAACGAGGTTTTCACGGAACCACTTGATCGCAGTCGAAATGAATTTCGTGTGCGAGGGTACTGGAACGAATCGGTTTTGCGTGTCAGACAATATTCCATGTTCGTCAAAGCGTTGAACGCACAAGAGGATCGAGGAGTGACTTTATTTCAGGGTGGAACGTCTCTCGTGTATCGATTTGGCAGCGACCTGCCGCAAGCATTTGGGTCATCGATTCGGCAGAACGGAAGCAGAGTAATGTCTGTAACCTTCAAAAATCCATGGAAATGGGGATGGCGGCGTTCCCGAAGAATCCCGCGACGGAACTTTTCTCCTGAATAGTCCGCAATCAGCATTCGCGGGACAACTGTCGGCGATTTTGCGACGTCGGAAAAAAAGGAAAGGCCAACGAAATGCCGAACAGTTCTAATAGTCCATAAAACTTTCCGATGCAACTTCTTTCGAACTTGCTGGAACGATACTTTTCATTCTCACTCGGCTACACCCGTCTTCTTTTTCCTCTTTTTCTTCCGGGACGGAGATTCTCTTCGACGATACAACTGCTCGTTGGATGATATCGCAGTATGCAATCCGCTCGGATGATGGAACATTAGTGTTATTTTATTCAGAAGTTTCTACTGCAATGTTTTTTGATGAAGCATTTGTCTGTATGCCAATATCCTGCACAACTACCAACGAAAAATTTCCAAATTTTTCGACGTGCTCGCACAGAGGGATGAAATTGCGGATCACGCTGCCCTGTGGCTATAGTACTAGTTAGAACTTTGGTCGTTACAGAACGACGTTCGTTATTCGATAAAATAACATGGCCAATGCTGGTCACGAATCGGGCTCTTAATATTTTTTCAATATTTCCTGCTTGTACTCCGTTCGCTGGATTATTATTTACTCTTCGCAAACTTTTCGTTCATTTCAACGTTCTCTGCATTAGTTTACAGTTATACGCAGTTATACACATTTAATGTCAGACTTCGGATCTTTGCGCAAAATAAACATTTTCTGCAGCGATCGCCAGTAAAAAGGAGAAACGGATAAAATACCATTCAAAGTTTATTTCATTTTAAATCGTGCACGCAACTTTAAAACCGAAACATTTAGCCGCATGTAAAATGTTTAGGAAACAATGTTTCATTTACAAGAGGCTGGTAAGAATAGCGTTCAATTTTTAAATATTTCTGTACGGAGTTTATTGGATAGATTTTCCGTGGTCAAGGAAGTAATCTGAATCGAAATATTATGGTTGCCCGAGCTTCAATATGTAACGTTACTTTCTTCACTTTGCTGATATTGCCAAGAAATATTTCGAATCCGCATCTCAGAGGCAAAATTACAAAATTGCATGAAAATATTGCATTTTATTCATCGGATAAGACAGATGAAAATATGCAGTTTGTTCGAGCGTTGAAAGAAAAATATTCTGTTCATTGAAATTTTGTTTCTTCTTGGATATTCTGTTGAAATATGTTTTGAGATTCAAAATTAATCTATTATTCCACACAAGGATCATTAAATAATAGACCACGTCTTTACGATTTGGATGTAATAGATTAATAGATTAATTTTGTTTCTCAAAACATATTTCAACACTGTTTATCTCTAGTCATTTCACCACATGTAATAATTTTTTCAATAATCATCAACAATTCCTGTGAGGGGGCGGAGAGTTAAGTTGAAAAACTGAGGGACGGATAAGGGTTAAAGAGCACGCGAATAGGAATCGCCGCAACGGATCTCTCTGTATTTACAAAACCCGCCGCGACGGATTTCGAGCGACAAAATCCTATTGACACAAAATCGTCGCAGCGAAATCACGATCTGCGTTGATCAGCTGCGAAATACAAAAGCCGCGGGGAGCGGATTCGGTAGTGTCCCAAACATTTTAAAGGATTACAGGGAATCCCTATTACGTCGGCGAGAGAGCCGCGCCGTTGGGTCGCGATTTTCTGGGCCGCCAGGGCTGAAAGTCCGCGTGCAAAAGCAAACTTCCGCGGCGAATGCGCCCGGCAATACGCGCGCGGCCCGTTCCGCTTTATATTTGTCTGCCGGGCGAAAGAGGCACTTTAAAGGACAAACATTTCGAGGCTCTCCTCGTTCTTGGCGTCGCAGTCGCGTCGTGACGCCGAGGGGGAGAGTGCGCGTCCGTTCGTTTTCCATTCGCCGGTATTTTTCCTTTATCCGAGAGCCGGCGCTCATCGGGACCGCAATACCCGGGCTAGGTGAGAAGCACTTCCGTTCTGAATGCGCCTGGCTCCGCTCGCCTCGGCCCAACTCGACTGAAAAGGAAAACGAGAGTGTCGGTGGATGACTACGATTTTCCATGGAGCGTCACGACGACGGTTACGTAACAATGAGGCGTCGCGGCGTTGGTGCCGCCCCGACAACGATCTATCTCTGTTCTCGCACGCCTCGTCGGCTTCGAGTAGACTTTCGAGCCACCGGCCCCAACAAGCGCGTTTCAATGGGTTTTATAGTGCCGTGGATTAGGCGTGACATTGGCAGGGCTGCGTGAAATTTAGAGGAAACATTGCTCGTATACTGTTTCAGCTGGCGAACGACCCGCGGATCGAGCGAAATGCTGTTCCGCAGAGGATCGCCAAATTATCGCGAACAGTTCAAAATTACGATCGTACGGCATTGGACAATGTGTTCAATGTGATCTTCATTCTTTTCGAGACGTTTTCTTTTCGACAATTCTAAAAATTTCTTTAATCTAATCTATCATCGTGTAGGTGTAGATTGCATGAATAGAAAGATCATTAGAAAAAGCAGTGCAAACATTTATCAAAGACACCAATGGCAAGGGCACATCGAGGACGCACGTAATACAGCGATCAGTTGAGCCGGATAAGGGACATCTGATTATGCAACCTCGTTCTCGACGGCCAGTGTCAATGACAGATGTCTCCGCCCTTGACGAACCAACTCCCTGCAGCTAAACACAGACTTCGACGAAAATCGATCCCACAGGAGTTGTAAACTGAGAAACTTTGTGGCATTTTGATGATACTGTTAGTTGCTATTCAAAAGTAAGAACAATGGGTCGCGAATGTCACCGAGAAACTAATCCCGCGCCTTTTAATTACCCTAAGCGCAGCGCTGCGGGCTCAATTAGGTTAATCTTCCTCTCTTTACGGGATTAGAATCTTTTTAGGTCGATGTATGCGGTAAAATACCCCTTTCTGTTCATTTTTAATCTGTACCAATGGTTTCCTAGCTTCTGCAAATAATTTTCACTTTCACGCCTCCCTGCCTTTTACATTGTTAATAGATATAATAATACAGACACATTTTTAAAATCTTTCATTAACAAATTTTGGCGCCTCCCCTGACAATAGTCCGGCGCTTCCCAAGTTGGAAATCGCTGGTCTGTACACCCGAAAAATTTTCTTCTGCAATGTCTTTCTATCTGCAAAAAGAACAAAATTACAGTGGATCCACTTTCTATTAAAATTTTCTCTAAAGTTTCATTATTCCATTTTTAATTAAGGACGAATGCAATTTTTCAGTTGCGACTCAGGAATCTCATTTGATGGCACAATCTTCTTCGTCAAAGTGGGTCACAGTTACCCACGCCACTGTACGGTAACATTATTATTTCGTTTGGCAATGGCGCCGCTAACGAAGCATACGCAAACGGTTCCAAAAATTCCGTGGGGAACAATTTAAAGAGCCGAGCGTCAGTTCATTTCTCTTCCACGGTATAGAGACAACGCAGTCGGATATAATTCGTGCGTCGAAACATGGACGCAATTTGAACCGAATCCAACGGAACGAACGAACCTGGGTCACATCTTTTTTTACGATGATAGCGAGATTCAATAACGAAATTTCCGCGCAAGGGAAGCCGTACGTCGCCGACTTTCCGCGTGCTGCAAAAAACTTGCAACTTTTCCATCGGGATTCAATATGAACACGCCTCTGCTCCTCCTCTCCAACTACCTCATCCCAATGCACTGACTCCTCCTGCCGTTTTTTCCGCTACTTGCACCCCGATAACGTTCGTTCGTCGTTCAATATGAGTGACACATGGTTCTGTGGACGATGGCAGCTAAAAAGTTTCGCGATGCCTGGGCGAGGCATCTCTTTCCAAGGATCTTTCATGTTTAATCTCTTACAAACGTAAGATGTTCAACGTTACTGTTGAAAAATCAGGCATTTCGTATGCAATTTCATATGAATGCTGTTTGTCTTCGGATTATTGGCTTTCGAAGGAAATGGTCAAATGGGATTTTTTTCTTACAGTCTGACAGGTCCATAAATGTTAATTAACGGTCTTTTCGCATTACAAATCACATATACACAATGAAGTTTAGTTACAGGAAATATAGGATCGGGTATTAATGATGTTCAAGATGTTGAAGGTAGCACTATTTAATTTAAGTGGCCGCTGTCTCGATCGGATTTGTTTTATGGAGACGATAGTATAACCCTGGGGATAAAACGGAGATCCAATAAAAGGAGAGCGGAGTCGTAAAGAGCGAATGCTGGTTCTTCATAAATTCTGTACCTATAGATCATGAAATGAGCCTGAATGGAGCGACGGGATTGCTCGCGGCAGCCGTAAACCTCGAACTTTGTTTATTTTCTCTCGAATCTATCTGCTTCGGTTGAGATTTCGCTGGAGACGTTCGAATGCATCGATTACACGAGATTTTTCTATACGGCGAAGAAGGGATTGCGAAAAATGGGACGTTCCGGCATTTTTGGCGCGGACGAGCCTTGCCCGTTATTGAAATAGTTTTCCAGAACGATATTATAGCGTGCGCGAAACTAGTTTCATTCTCACCGAAGGTAAATAGTACCGGCGGTGGTGAGTCCAAAGAACGGCCATTCCACGGACCCCCGGGTTAATAATGGCCGACCGGAAAACTTCGTTTGCCGAATGAATTCTGCAACGGGCTATTAAATAGAATACCCTCCCGCTGGAGATTACACTCGCCTAATCCTCGCTGTAATTTGCCGTAGAATTGTTCGGCAAACTCTTTCCCCGCTGTTGCGTGGGAATTTCGTTCCCGAAATTTATCCCGAAATTATTAGCCCTTAGCACTCGAGTTGTGAGTCAAAGTCACCACGAAACATTCAGAGTTGGGCATTAATCGATTAACATTTTAATCAACATTTATTGATTAATGTGTGCGATTAAAAAAGGTAATCATTGAAAAATCGACGATTGAACCAATCGATTGATGAAGTTAATCGTCAATCGTTGATTAAGAAAAGAAATCATCGAAAATCGGAGACTGATTCAATCGATTGATGAAGTTAATCGTCAATCGTTGATTAAAAAAAGAAATCATCAAGAAAACCATAAAAGCACGTAAACAGGGTTTGTATTATACATATAGACCAAATGACAGTACACTTAAATGCAGTTTACAATTTTTTTCAGTATTCATGAATGTCGAGGAGAACATAGTGTCGACGAAAGTTATTGTCGGTCAAATCGTGTCGGTCAAATGAGTTGTCGACGAACCCATGGTAACCCCTGTTCACTCGCTATACTTCTCGACGTTACATGCTAGCGATAAGAGATCAAGGAATAGTGTTCTGTATACGATATAAGTAAGATTTTAGTCCCCGAGTGTTCACATATCTGAGGACATGAATATGCTTGTTTTTTATCGCCATCAGTTCCATAGCTGCTTAAAAGGATTGATTTAAAATCTAAACGGCACCTCGCGCAAACGATACCGCAACTTCAGAATCAAATGAACGGGTCGCTGATCGTGTCGTCACGTTGCAGAAAGACGTCAAAGAGAAACTGTCGAAGTTGCCCATAATTACCCGCTAGAAAGCGACGACTGTTTACGCTCGATTTGACAGCGAGCGATGCTTTCCATCAACAAGTAACTTTGCGACCGTGTAGACGAGCCGGTTACGAGCTCACAGAGCACAGCTGGTAGCAATAACGATCGACAACGAACGAGCTTGCGATGATAAGATTTCGCGGATCCCGGGGAACATAGTCGCGATTACATGCTCCGTTTTGCATCGAGAGACTCCCGGTTGAAATTTTCCGAAGTTCGTCGAATCTCGGCGCAGTAGGGATTTGTTAACTGGGAAGAATGGTTGCGGGACGCGAGAGAGCCTGGTCGTTATTAAATGTTAAAGTTTCGTACGCTGTAACCGTTCATTATGCCTCTAAGAGGATACGCGGTATCGACCCTGCCCATTCTTGTGTGTGCTCGCCGCCCTTCACCCGTGAAACCGTGTTTCAGTTTCTTCCCCCTCGTTGCCCTCGCGGGAAATTGTTAATTAGGGGACATTTATTCTGATAAGTCCGATAGTACTTTGTTTAGAATCTTGATCGACCCTTCCTCTGGCACGGCAACCAGCCACCGCTTTTTCTTCGGCGAGACGAAACTGGATATAAGCATTTGCGTTTATTGATTACGAACGTATTACGACGTTGGAATATGTAATTTATTAATCTACTATTTAGCTGGAATCTCTAGTTTTCATGTTGACAATTTTTTGCGTTGTTTTCAATTTGATTTAACAAGTTTACCCTTAATCTCTTCAGGAACACTGACAAGGCGTGCGTATGTGTGTGTACAGTTTGGTTTCGTTTTAAATTAAATTTGCTCCAAGTAAAACAGCAATTAAAATTTGTTGGAGAACTGTTCACTGCAGAATCGTTTAGCAATTAAAACAAACTTGTCGCGTGGAAACTCTGATTATATTATAATGAGAAGAAAAATTAAATTATTTCTGTCTCGCTTTAAAATGTTCCTCCCCTAAAATTTACAAATCCTAATAAAATACGATTCGCTAAAGAAAATGTGAAAGACGTTCGAGCACTGACTGTGTTTATGTAAGTCGATAGTCTAAAGTGATTTAATTGTCATTGACTGACGTGATAAATCATAGGATGAAGAAACAACAAAATGGATTGATTGGAGATCAAGGAGAAACCGTCTCCAGCGAAAGAAGCGTCGTAAACAAAACGATAAGAACGTTGTTCCTCTACAATTAAAGAATGATACTATTAATACATTCTGTGCTAATTAAAATCGTATCGTATATGACAGTTCTGTTTAGAACGTTCAGAAACATCTGCTATTAACTATGACTTCATTGTAAGCAATCGTACATGGTTTCTGAAACAGGATGCGTTGTCCTTTAACCCCTTGCCGTATCGTTTTCTTTACAGTTACAGTTACAGGGATTAAAACGTCTTTATCCCCAAAAATGTCGTAGAAGAGAAAAGAAAATTTATAGTTTTTGTATGGCTACATTTATTTCACTGCTTAAATATTGATTAAAAACGAATCAAAGGCGTAACATTTATATATGTCAGACTTCGTTTAAAATCTTCATCACGAGTATGACTCCTTAAAATGCAACAAGGGGTTAAAGAAATTTCTCGGACATTAATAACAACAGTTTCCTTTTTGTATCATTGTTATTCTATAGCCTCGAGTCCTCTGCTCAACTACCGATGATTGTTCCTTCAATGAATGTTTCCGCGATGATCTGCAGTTTGTCCGCGGCAAGGATCGCGTGGACGGGTTTTATTAGAACACGCTATCAAGCAATGAGATAGCAGTTCCCACGAGATCGCTGAATAATTGCGGATCAGAATGAAGAAGTGCTCTTGAAGCTTTTCAATGAAGTTCCTAGAGACTTTGTCCTTAGATAACACTAAAGAGATCGAATCTTCTGATGCTAGTCGATTCTTCGTTCGAACATCAATCATTCCAATGATGTCGAAAGGGAACTGATCAACGCATACAATTAAGACCTTCTATTGAACATAGAAATTCAAGTTTCCAATTTAACACTGAAAACGTTTAAGAAACATTCAACACTATGGCTTCCACGTCACATACTTTGTCGAGCTGTAACGCAAGAATTTCATTTCCGGATCCGAAAGTTTGGAAATTTCAGTGAGCACTATTGCATTAATTTGTTGCAACTGGCTGGACCGCAGTAAACATTCGAAATCCGGGGGACATCTGTCGATGGGGTGCACCCTGATCCGACCATGCAGAAGGTTACGAGTGCATAACGATCGTGGAATGCGGCACAAGAAGCGCGACAACGTGTTATGTGGCAACCGGTTTGAAATATCTCGCGTCTCGCAACAACTCTAGGTTCGGCTGAAATAAAGAAACCACGAATTCCCCCTTTGCATGTCAATGAAACACAGTGGTTCCGGTGGACGGGCGGCAAGACGGATCGGGTCGTTACAAGAAAATATCGGACGCCGATACCCGACCGGGCCCAGGTTAATAAAAGGAAATGCGAACGTAACGAGTTCCACGCGACTATTGCGTCGCCGACAGCCGTTTTGTATACAACTGTTCCTCCCGTCGAACTTTCCAATCGCGTTTCCCCTGTCCCCGCTGATCTTACTTGCGATCCCTCTGAATGTCGCACACCGACGATTCCACGCGAGAAAATGAACAGGAGACATGGGAACACGTCATGCTTTCCGGTGACCTGGGTCACGTATATAATGAAAATAGAGAAACAATGAATTTATCACTACAATACGATAAGTAGGCGGAAGATTAAATAGTGAAGAAGATTTTCAAAATTCGATTATATTAGGTCGTTCGGAATATCCTTTCGTTTTTCACTTAATTGCTCTCTTTCCATTTTAATAAATACTACATTGTACTAGCTTACGAAAACTAATTGATTCAATAAATCGTAGAGTAACCCATTTATTAATACCATTTGCTCGCTGCTCGAACAATACCCAGTACTATCGTTTCACCATGTTCATTTCTTTTTCACCGTAAAATGTACCACTGGAACTGTCCAATTTTTTACAAGATTGCCTATTGTACGAGCGAAACAATGGCTATCGCGCCGCCCATTAAAATCCCGTGAAAATTGTCGGTGCAACAAAAATCGCAAACCGAAGTCGTAACGCACACTGCCAGTTTCCGGAGACTTCTCGAAGTTATTCGAAAAATGTCGAAGGGACAATCCTGGGGGACGCGTTATCCTCGAGGAGTGATCTCCACGGGAGTACTTCCTGATCCGGATGATGAAACTTTAATTCGCCTTTTGGTCTTCCGCTCGACGGGCCCTGGGGAGTCTCAGCTAAGTGTCGTGGCCCGGCTCTTCGGGAAGCTGCTTGGGACCCGAGACGAATTCGCGGAGCGTTCGTTAGCCAAGAGACAGTCGTGAAAAAGCGGAAGATAATGAGATTCAAGCAGTCCGGGGTCCGCGGATATCGTCGTCACTGTGGAGGCTCCTTGGAGCCAGGCCGCCGCCGTCGCTCCAAGTAATTTATTCCATTACGTTAATCCGAGGAGACTGCCACTTACATTTATGAAATCGTCGAGCGATGACGATATTGTGCGACGGATGTTAGGATACCCTTTATCCGTTACTAATGTCCGGCGAGCCGTTTCACTCCCTCCCCCGTGATTATATTGCGCCAGCTTTGTATCGGGATTACCAGGCCGCCGGTAATACCGCGACAATAAAGGGATTAAACTTTTCCCCCACTCGCTTGTCCGCGGCAACCGTAACGAGAAAAGAAATTCAATTTTCAGCCAACGACTTCATTAAATACGCGAGGAAACCCGGGCACAGTCGGACAAATGCCCGAATGGAAAAAAGTGCTACTCATCGGAAACAGCTATTTACGCTAACTTGTATACGGTCAATGAAAACGGGAGACATCAAACTTTCATTTTTTGTCGTAAATTGTACTTGTACTCGTAAATAACAATGAACTTTATTATTCTAAATAATTCTATTTAGACTAGCTCAAATAATAAATAATTATTTTTGCTTTTTATTTGAATATCCAAATGAGGAATAACTTGTTATGTAAATTTTCATTTAAATAAGTACTTATTTAAATAAATTTATTTATTGCCTTTTATACTGAAGCTGCAATCAACGAATGTACTGATTATAAAGATGCACATTCTGAAGAGCAATCAATAGATTTCTTAATATAAAGGTGGTCCACCCAAATGCTTCGATTAAGAATAATTATATATTATTCTTTTTTATTAACCACGCGAATAGTTTCGTCGTGATCTGTGTAATGAAGCCGTAAAATTCAATTACCCGTTCATAACACGGAATTGACAGTAATTGTTTGCGTGTAGTTAACAGGCCTCGTATCAAATTTCCATTAATCACAATTGAACTCTCTTAGAGGTCTTCGATCATCCGACCCATTTGTTCAACGTTAAAGGCACTTAAAGATCACTTTTTCTACCCGGAAAAGTTCGATGATGCATTTACGTAGGATCGGGTTTTGGTAAACTGACTCCCAACAACGTATCGGTAATAATGCGATTTATCTGTTATTCCAGTCTTGACGTATTAGGTATTTGATGTTTCGTGATCCTCGAGGGAAATGCGGTTACTTTCACCGGCGAGTGTTGGTATGTTAAAGAAGGATGAGTTTGCGCGTTCGTAAGGAAAGCGGTCTGTTCATCACGTCGTCCGACATCCCTAATCACCTCGCCATTAATTTCTTGCCATTATCGCGTCGAACGTCTTATCCACTCGAGTTAGCCAATGGTTCGATATCGTGCGATATCGCCATAGCTGTGTTCCGCTCGTGTTAAAGTTAATCGTCGACTCTTCCTTTCATACGCGATGCAACTCTGCAAGATTACAGACCAGCCAGTTTTCTATTAACAGATGTGTTTAGAACACATTTTAATTATATCTAATTACTAGACAGCGGAGCTTCATGCATTCAAGCGTATGAAAATGTTCAAAAAAGGCTAGAATATAAAATTCGATAGAATTTTGCACAATTTTTCTTTGTTTTACATCTATAAAGGCTGTTCCCATTAAAAATAGGATTTTATTTCATTCCACTTCGTTAAAATTCGTCTACAAAAATTGGAAAATCCATAAACATCCGCATTTTACTAAATGCATCTAATTAGAAAGTCATATGTTTATTATGTGTTTTTTTTTTACCATTTTTTATTATTCAACAAACTCTTCGCGTTATTAATAGACTGTAGAACGCATAATAAATACTCGCAAAAGAATAAATATATGTGTACGATACTTATATTAATTTTATGACAATTGTCCATGTAAAATGACAAAATGTCCATGTAAAATGTTAAATAATATAGAGTTAATACTGCTGACAAGAGAGTGCAGTTTATATGTATTTGCAGAAAATAAAGAATACTAGAAAGAAGAGTGATGACGAAGTTGGTCGTATGGTTTCGTCTCAAGCGCGTCGCTTTCCAGGGTAAAACATGTTCCGTCGCGTGCACTAGAAGGATGGGTGACCGGCCTGCCTTTCAATTCTCTTCTCTCTTTCCTTTTCAGGGAATCTTTTTCTCATAGTTCTCTCTATCCTCTCCCCTTATTCATCCTCTCTCCGCCTCGCTAAAATCAATGTCGTCTTCGTTACCCTTTGCAAAATGCACATACCACTTTTCCCGAACAAAAGGATTAGTGGTTCGATGCAAAGGTAGAGTGTTGCGACATCTCCACCTGGAGTTTTCGTACAGATCGAACGTCCGGTCTAAGAATGTCCAACAACTTTTTTCCATCTTTTTCACGCAAAGATATTTAATCAATCGTTGAATACAAAAATGCAGTCGGTAAAGCAGAGTTGGACAAAAATTTAATCAACGATTGACGACTAAATTTCTACTTCAATCGTTAATCGCAATTAACAATTAATCTCCTCGTTTAGTCGATAATTGTGGTTAACGATTAAATTTCTACTTTAGTCGTTAATTGCGATTAACGATTATGAATCGTCAATCGGATAATTGATTAATGATTAATTGCTGAAATTTCGAAATGAAATACGTAATCAGAACTGTATGAATACTGAAAAAAATGTAAACTGAGATTTTAGGTGTACATATTGTCATTTGGCCTATAATACAAATTCTATTTATGTGCTTTTATGTTTGAAGTTATTATTCCTGGAAAGCTACGACCATGTTTTTGTTGAAATATATTATTATTTCTGTCAATTCTCCATCCGCTCTCTGCTCTCTCTCTCTCTCTCTCTCTCTCTCTGTCTCTCTCTCCTTCCTTATTACAATTTATGGATAGACCATGAGGCGATTAACTTCAACAATTGATTAAATCATCCGATTTTTCGATGATTCCTTTCTTTAATCAACGATTGACGATTAAATCAATCGATTGAATCAATCGCCGATTTTTCGACGATCTCTTTTTTTAATTGTACACATTAATCAATCAATCATGATTAAAATTCTAATCGATTAATGCCCAACTCTGCGGTAAAGTACCAAGTCGCCAAACTACAATAAAATTTCCTCATTTTCAGACGTTCATACTATAATCGACAAAAATGAGAACTTTCATAAAAATTAGAGGAAAAGCCTCGTCTGTCACTGTGGGTTTTGTGTAAAATGACGTGCGACCGAACACATTAGAACATCATCTGACAACAAGTGGCGTCCGATAAGTTCTGACAGGAGATCCCACGTTTATGTTTGGGAAAATGATTTTCCGGCGCCGGAGGGTCGCGGGTTCGATGGTTCGCGATTGTTCATCGCAGCCAGATTGGATTTGGCCAGCCGTGAAAGCACGGGAAAACGTAAATTGAAACAACAGGCCACCGCAGCAGACGACTCGCGGTTCACCGCCGCGCCGATGCACCGTCACTTCGCCTTAATTACGCCGTCCCCGCCACTTAATTGGAAATTGTCCCATAATTCGGGTCAGCGAAGACACTGCTCGCTTGCTCCTTATTGCAATTAATAATACTGTTAAGTGGGCGGCGTTCGCTTGGCACGACCGCTTCCTGGAATCGGTCACAACATGCCGGATAATTATAGACCATCCGCGCGAAACCGAGCCGGTTCCGACACATTCGAATATATTTTCTATTCGAATAAATCACGCGATCCTGCTGTTTGGATCGGCTTGCACACGATCCCATGGGGACACGTCGCTTTGTGCCGACGATGATGGAAAGTACAGTCTTCGTGTTCCACCCACACAATGGATCCTCGCCTTCTAAACTATAAACTAGCGAAATCACAATTGCGAGACCGGTTTATGGTGAACGAATTGCGAACTGTGGGCTGATTTAAGGCTTTGATTATGAAATCTCCTTGTAACCATTCCTCAAGCATCGATTGCAATCAACGCAGCCCATTTCACATAAAGATCCTCATTTCATTCAATTCGATAGATGGATCAACGTTGATCTGCAGAAAGGATGGTTCAAAAATATGCACAGAAAATTGATGTAAAAGAACTTGGATGGATCTAGTCCTGGCTGTCGTTGTATCATCAAATGTGCCCATCATTATGAATGTGGTGTAAGTGATATATATATTTCTTGTTTTGAGATATTTCAAGGAAAAGGATATTAAGACTAAATGAATTCCATAGAATGCTGAATTAACAAGCACTATCTACCGGTTCATTTTTCGCACTATCGTAAAAATTACATTGAATTAATTCAGTTTCAAATAATGTGATGTGAAATAACTGATCATTAGACCACTTTTATAATTGTGGCCGCAAATATCCGCCTAACAAAGATCAATGCAAAAGCACAGAACACGAAAGAAACGTTTTACAAGAACTCCGATTACAGCAGATAGCTAGTCTACAAAGACAAGAACAATGAAGATTCTGGCGATATGTACGAAAATCCCTTGGCTCAAAAGTGTCCGAAACATCGAAGGTAACCTAGAAGCCCACGAGTGCATCAAACCATCTATCCCACGAAAGCAAACTTTTCGTATTCGCAAGCTGAATCTCGCAGCCCTCGATCCCCCGAGCTGAAGTGGTTATCTTATCCGGCGGATTGGCCTTAATTCGTCGCGATCGATGGATCGGGTCAGAGGGTAGTTCATACCTGACTTAATATTGCGATGGAGCCTTTGCGTTCCGGCGATAGACGTAAGTGCTTTGACCATTGATGTGAAGCGTAAGCACCGCCATGTTTCCCCGTGTTTCGCGCAAGATTCCTCGGCTCCGTGGCCCGCCATGTTTTCAAAGTGTTGTTTCCCCGTGCACACGCGGAACACAATTACATTTGGCGAGACGCAGGCTGGAGAAGAGACTCCACTGGGCCGGTGCCAATAAATGCATCTCTTGGCGGTAGTTTCCGCTACTTTCCGCGACGCAGACGCGCGTTGGTTAAGCCGTGATCGAGCATAAAGGATGGAAGCTCCCGGTTAGCAAACCGTACAGCATAATGCCGTTTCCGTTCTATTTTCGAATCCAACGATTCGATTCGAATACACGCTGTCCGGCGACGCGGCAGTAAAAGTTTCTGCGCGGTCCGCTTTAATCGCTACCCTTCGTTTGCGCGAATAGCGTTCTTTCGCGGAACGTTGTCGCAACGTTTTATAGACATTCGAACTTGTATCGTTACTTTATTTCGTACGATGACCAGACTGCGGATTTTATGGAATTGTCAGAAAAATTAATGAAATCCTAACTGATTCAAATTATTAACCCTCACCCGGCCCTCGTGTCAATTCGACACATTTTTCCTGAAATAAGTTGTACTGGTCTGTTATTTATAGGTAAAGTCCGAAGCTTCGTGACTTATTTTTTTTTAATGCGAAACACAACCGAAAAACCTAACATCTAAGTGTTAACTCATTTGCACTGGGAGCTATGTATTTTAACTCGAAAATTAAACATTTCTTCTGACATTTTTTAAATTGATGCAATACCTAAATGTTTAGTAATTGATTAGATACCGACATATTTGATGATGCAAACAGTATTTTGAATAATGGTACAGCAATTTTTAGTGACGCCTCAGAGTCACCAATCGAGTGATAAGGATTAAGACTAGAAATACACTTTTTGTTAGAATTCAACGCTGCCATAGCGTCTTAGATATAACAGTTTTGTCGTAAGGGGCGGTTCTTCCCAAGGACGGAAGGGCTCAAGCCGGGGCATAAAGTCAAGACCGTCGTCAGTCTGGTAGAAGCAGCTAGCCTGAGCAGATCGTAACATTGTACTGCTTTCACTAGTACTATTTACACGTCGATTAAATACAAGATACCTGGAAACACTGTGTCGTTATTTAGAGCAACACCTTTGTAATACTAATTACGGTATAAAGTGTAGCTTATTAGAATAACGTACCCACATAAAGACATTTCCAACACTGTTATATGAAGGCTCAACACAAATCAGATTGTCAAGCAGTTAATGGCTAGCCACGTTTGATAAAACTGATTTCGTCGAAACATCGTGCGACTTACAAGCAGATAGTTTCCACGATTTCAACAACATAGCAAACATAAAGGAAACAGCTGATTTTGAGTTGCCTAGTGGTTCAAGCGTCGACGAGGTTGATTTTCGTTTTAGCCTATTCTCAAGAGAGGATCGTTCAGTGCTCCTTTGTTTCCTGATCGGCGGACAATCACCGTGAAAAAAATCCGTTACTCATCCGGGAGTTAGCGGGCCTGAGGCTAAAGTGTTTCTCATATTTCAGTCGTTCGTTGTGACAGCGGCTAGACGGGGCCGAAACGCCCGGTAGATCCGCGAGTCGGTTTAAATTAGGGAGTCTAGACGCCTCGGAAATACCACGTGGTCCGCGTCATGGTTCATCCTGCGGCACCCAGTTCGAATGTTTGCGTCCTTAGACGACTGATTCCATCCATCGAATGAGGCGAGCTTCGAACGGACAGGTCCCATCCCTTTGTGATGGGGTTTGATCGCCATTCGAGCAGTTAGGCCACCCGATTCTTCATTTTTTGGCTCCCGGACTGCCAGAAAGTTCGCAGCAAAGAGTAATGTTGTGTAAATTCGGAAATGAAAGAATTCTTTTGAAAAGCAGAATCTCTTTGTCGAAAGAATACATAACACGGTATAATTGGATTATATTTTGCCATTGTCTTGGGCAGGTGATAAAGATCTGCAGACAACGGTGGGCGACAATCCGGGAATCGTTGTATCTCGGGTTGCACGAAACTTTTAATTAGCTCCTCGCATCGGAATTTCATTAACGAGCCGGTCTGAATGAATGCGACTAATTAAAGCTGAGCACTTTCCGGATCGAGTGAACACTCGAATTCGGTGTTCTCCGGAGGTATGCACCTTTGTCAGCCGGCAACAGCGATCGCAATGCTCGTTCGGAACGGTTTCTTGAAACGGCCGGAGTTAAACGGAGGCTTTAGACCACTGATACTCGTGTAAAAACCTACAGAACAGTTAACGAGATATTATTCTCGGATATATATGTACATGTGCACATATTTGCTAGTGTGCTGCTGCGCGCTCGCGTGACTGCTGTCTGCAATCATCGTCGCATGCGTTCAAAGATCGCGGCTGGGTATGACTCACGGCTGGCATTTTTTCGGAGTGCAATATAAAGTGGGAACGGCATGCCAATGAAATCTATAATTTTCTTCAATTAGCAGAACAAAAGAACATGCACGGATGTGTGTAGAGCGAGTTGCGATAAGATTCGAGAATGTAGCCACGTATTGTGCACGATGGGGACCAAGTGTCTGTTATGTCATCATTTCCGTAGTATTGCTGCGTCGTCGCCGACAGTGAAACTGTTTGACAATATAAGTGGACGATTTAGTCTTACCAATTATTCATTCTGCGTGTCCAGTAGCTGTGTGTTTACGAGTAACAAGCATGCACTCGTCGGATTTAATATAAGCGACCTTGATTTAGTAAAAGACTTCGTTTCGAATGTGTTCGAATATGTTCTTATCTTTAGTAGAGCACGTATCACAATTTAGGAGTCGCACAAAGTCTAAATAACATCTATCTCGTCATCTTTATAAGAGAACATGTACCAGTTACTTTGAAGGCTCGGTAGTAGTGTTAACAAGAATATTTTTAATAAATTATAACGATTATATTTTATGCAAAAAAATCATCGGCCTTGTTCGTCAGACTGTATGTGTACTGTTGTCAACAAATTTTTAATGAATAATGTAGCATCTTAAAGGGTCCATCGAAGGAGTAGAATTTGATTTTTTTATACAGGGTGTCTCAAAATTAACTCGGGAGCCGAAAATGGGAGGTTCCTGAGATCATTTCAAGCGACATTTTCCTTTGAAAAAATGTCGTCCGCGGCTTCTTTAACGAGTTATTAACGAAAAACACGGACCAATCAGAGCGCGAGCTAGACGCGTGCAGCCCGGCGCGCCGGCAGCCGAGTATCGGTGGCACGCCGCGATGTCACAACGAACAAAAGTTTCTCGATGATGTCAATCCTCGCCAATTTCGATAAGCTTTGGATATGTTGTCAATGCCATGATTCTGAATAACATTTCCATTTACAGTTTCTGTCGATCGGCTTTAGTTTACGATATTATTGTAAAAATTTGTATTTGTAAATCGATCGATGTACATACTATCTCTTCGCCGATTTCGATGAGCTTTATTTCAGAGGAAAAAGATATTTAAAACATTGAATTTATAACATATTTCAGTCATCGAAATCGGTGAGGACCCACATCATCGGCAACTTTAACCGAACGATACAAGAAGTAGAAACTGATTGAATTAAAAACTCACTTATTCAGCCGTAAATCCATTTGGTTGTTACACCAGTGAAACAGGAAACACCACACTTTCACACAACACGTAGCACACTTTCGAATTCGTGGTTATAGTGAACGAGAAGAAATTAGAGATACTCCGACGCGGAAAGATGGCCGTTCTCTTCCCGATTCCGCGGGAAACTGTGCTCTACCAGCCCAGCCTATGGTGCTAGATGGGGTATGTTTTTAACTGTTTTTCCGCGCAGCGCCTCTAGCGGCTATCCATCGTACGAAAAATGTTGGGCACAATCGAAGCACTGCCTAGACGCGGGTTGCCACAGTCGACCAATAGCAGCCAATAGACAGTTGGCGCGCCGCACCGGAGGTAATTTTGAGACACCCTGTAGAGAACGTGCTGATGTGAACAACAGTCCTTTATTTTTACCGTTTATGAAGAATGTTTTTCTCTAATTCTGAGATTATAAAAATATCAGAACGATCGACAATTTTATTTGCCTCGCCAACGAGAATACATTCTCATTGAAAACCGTACACATTTATTTAGGGCAAAATATTTATTTTTACGTATTTTGATCTCATTGTGGGGAAAGAAATACGGCAGTAAAACGTACCATTCGCAGTAATATGTACATGTACCCTATCGAGCGTACTCTGTGGCCCGGGTCGGAGAATTCATTGATGAAAAATTACGACGAACTCACTATAGCAGGTTCACTTTCCCCCATTCGTCGGGCAGGTAGTCAGGCAGGCAAGGAGGCAAGGAGACAGGCAGGCACAGCTTGTTGTCTCGTGTCGGCGCGTGGTGTCGTCTGTCGGCGCGTGGCGGCGCTGCGATCGCATGGCCGCCCTCAGTGTTCACGAGCCTCGCTCGGTGTGTGTTTCGTGGCGCGGTCGTCGTTCTCGTTCATCGGCCGTTTCGCTCGGCTCAGTTTGCTTTTTTACGTGTTGCATCGGGCGCAGTCGTAATTAATTCCGTCGCGAATCCGTCCCCGGTCGAACCGGCCCGATCCGTGCGCTAGTGCTCGTTTCGCGAGCCTATTTTTCCGTTTGTTCTCTCTCGCCGAAGAGAGCTGGCGGGACGTCGGCCTTCTCCTCGCGTTTGCGTTTCTCTCCGTGGTCTCGCTCTCCATCTCTGTTTCTCTCTCTTGTTTCTCGAGAGAGCGTGTGTGTCAAAAGTTTTGTCGGTGTGCGTGTGGTTTTCGCCGTTGCCGATATACCGACGTCGGCGTCGCGGTGCCGTTGTGTCGTGATCGTCGTCGTTCCAACCGTGTTCAGTTAACCGTTCTTTTTTTACGGTGGCGGCTCCCCGTGTGCCTTTTCACAGTTTTGTGCCTGGCTAAAAAGAGAAATAGCCCTCTTCCAACCCCAGTGTCTCTCTATATATCGCTGTCTCTATCGCACTGTGCGTACCAGCCGTAGTAGTATGTGCTTCTGTGTTTATAATCGTTGCGTCCTTTCTCTCTCCGTCTCGCTCTCCTCTCACCTGCAGCTACGAGAGGCACACAGGTGTCCCGTGAAGGAGTGGCGTCGCCAGCCGTGTATCGTCACCCGGTCTGCCACCACGTCCACGAGACGTTAACAAATACATACAACTCGGTGAACGATCCGAGGCTTGCCAAAAACCGAGCCATACACTGCCCTCCGAGGAACCATCAAGTACGTCGACAACAACCCCTTATTGCCAGACGCACCTTCGAACGCGAAATACGTCTGTACCGGCTCGTGGCCCACTATGCCTGCTTCGAAACGTTATACTCCGTACCCTTCGGAATTTTAATATTCCCTGTGCACTCTGAACTCGTTATTTTAGTCTAGAAAATGTCAGCTAAAGTTGCCGATCACCTTGAAATATGCTGTAAAATTCGGATGTTCTCAGCTTTATTAATGAAGTCACTCGAAGGGTTGCTTTGCAACCCCCACCTCTAAAAAAAAGCCTCTGAGAAAATATATGGAATGTAGGGGGTGAGTTCGAGTATTTTCGTTTTTTTTTCATCATAATATCTTAATTAACAACCGAGAAAAAAAATTATAAAGTTCAGGGTTATCTTCCAACCTAAAAGATTGTTTTGCATCAGATGCCTGTTTAGATCCTGCTAGACCCTTTATTTTGAACGCTTTTGCACTCGGAGATATTTTAACTCGATAATTAAATATGTCTTCCGACCTATACCTAAATGTTTAGTAATTGACACCGACATATTTAATAATGTAAACAATATTTTGAATAATGGTACAGCAACTTTTAGTGGCGCCTCTCAGAGTCTTCGAGCGTTAAGGGTTAAGGCGGTTCTGCGAAGTTTGTTTACGTTTACATTCACTCAGTGTCACTGTGTGAGTAGTAAACAGTTTGATTTCATGAATAACGCTGAGAATATCCCATTACGTAAGCATTCACAGTGAGTTTATATTTTTCATCGTTTTCTACGTTTATGATCTCAAATGACTTTGAAAAACCTTGAATGATCATGTCGTTGAAATTGTCTCGTGATGTCTAAATAACATCTATTTCGTCATTTTTATAAGGAACATGAACCAGTTACTTTTAAGGCTCGATAAGTTTAATGTTGAATTTCATTTGTCTTGAAAATTCCGTAAGAGATAACAATTGAATTTCTGAATTACGTCATTCAGATTGTACCTAGTCGTCGAATGATAATGCCACGAGTGTAAACATGACTCCGTATGAGGAAATTAGGTCTCTTACAGTTTCAGTCGCGTTTTCAGTATACATAGAATTGGTCGCGACCGCAATCGTTTTAATTTGCATAAGAGAACAGAGTAGTTAATTGACGATAGATACCTGCGGAATTTTTACGCTTGGCTATCGCGTATATCGTGACCGGACGTTTGAGGTTACGTACGACAATTAACCGGCTTCGTGTTTGACGCCTCCCATCCACATGCCTTATTGTTAGACGACGTTTATTATATTTTACGTAATGTTTTGTTTCTTCCGCGACATTTTCCCTGCTATGCAACGAGAATTGGCACGGTCTCTTGGTTTAACTTTCGGCGTCTCCAACGGTTTTCGTAGGGTGTTCAGCTTAGGTTAGGAACCTTCGGGGAAGTATCGTAATTATTGCCCACCTTATAATCTCACTTCCGTTCGGCGCGAATACGATATTTCATTTTGCTGAACTTTGTTTATTAGTGTTTTCTAAAGCGTCGCCTTGCTATTATTAGATCTTCTCCGGTAGTGTCATTATTTCTTGTCAATGAAACAGGCACAGATAAAAAATTTTACAGTCGTGACCTTCAATATTTCCTTCGCAATTGCGACCAATAACAATTCAAAATAGAACATTATTTACGCATTAGCTACTTAACTAATCTTTCGAACGTCTGTAAGTAATTCAAGCTGTTGAGTTGAATTTTGAAAAAGTTATTCGTTTTTGGAAGGTGTACGAATATTTTGTACACCTACTGTGTGTTTACGATAGGAGTTTTGAAAAATGAAATTTTCGAATTTGTAATGCGACCAAATATTTCAAACAGTTTTTATTTGTCAGTTGAAATTGTTTTCTCGAATATTATTGGATTATTTAGTTACGAAAAATGAAAGCCTCTTCAACGACTGTTTTATCCGGTTATCATGCTACAGAAATTTCTAGTCGAACCAATCATGGGCATTTAAGTAGCATGTTCAGGTCGACCTGATTCATCGACAACGTAGTATGTATTGACGTAATAGAACGAGTATGGTCGAGGTTCTACAATTAGCAAAAAAAGCTCGAGTGCAAATGTTTGCTTGGCATGTTGATGAGTAGACTGAAATATTTATTCAACGTAAAATGTTGTAAAAATAGGAACCAATTGGAGAGTTGTTCACTTTCGTTCATAATTTTAATAAATTGCAAATATATAACACATCGACGTTCCTCAATTCTTGAAATACTTGTATTCTTTTTAATTGGACCTGCGTCACGTGCTTCAAGAACCATGTACTTCAGATCAATGTCAGTTTAATGCATTTAGTGAAAATTAGAAAATGAAAAAATGAGTTTATCAGTTATTTCACATCACATTATTCTATAAACTAAATATCCCTTTGCCTTGAAATATCTCGAAACAAGAAATATATGACGTAGACCACTTTCATAATTATGGGTACACATTTGACTGAGACAATTGACATAATCTTTCGTCCCCTGTTAGGTCCCGAAAATTCAAATTGGGCACAGTATAAAATATCAGACAACCAAAGGTCAGGCACCTTATTCGATTTGACTGCGACTTCCGCAGCGCGTATCGCGGTCTGCAGCATGTCTGCAATTAAGCATCCCGAAATTAGGGGAGCGTTGGGCCGCGAGGCTGGCAGAGTTATTTCGCCGGTCGAGTGCACGATCGTCTGCGGACCTGTCCCCTAAGTTAACAATGCCCGGCTCTGGTCGGTTGTCTTTACCAGGTTGCTATTGCGCAGGACGGTTCATCGAGCGTCAACCTTTCCGTGACCCCTGACGAAAAAAAGTCACGTGGAAGAGTCACGGTGAACGTAGCTGTAAATAACCGCCATTGGATCCACGATCTTTCGTGCATACATACACACCGAGTGCCATAAAAGAGAAACAGGAGGAGGAACGCCGCCGATGTGACGGCCCGTCAAGGTCTCTCTCACCGTTGAAGTCTGCGAATAATCCGTCGATGCGATAATGAGAATCCGCTCCACGCAATATCCTGCCATCTTAGACTTGTACCCGCGTTTTCTACGAGACACCAGCTCGCCAGCTGGAAGACAATAACTCTTAGCGACCTCCAACTCCGTGGTGGCGCGCACACAGTGTGATCGATGCTGAAGTCCTCGGTCCACGGAGACGCACGGTCGGCGTTGTAGACCCTGATATCAAGGTCACGCATGCGGTAGCCAAGTTCCCCGAGTTTCCAGGGGAACCCATCAAATTTTCTCGGCGAGCCTGAGAGCAGTAAACCCTGAGCCGTGGAGCTGCTTCGCGGTAACAAGCGACGCGAGCCGACCTCTCGACCGGGCAGTGGTGAGGATGTGCCAGCCGACCAGCACCCGGTAGCTTCGTTGCCGGGTCTCGTCGCGATCCTCAGCCCCTGGAGGAGGAAGAAACGCGGCCGCTTCAAGGATCGCTCGTCGACCATGTCAATTAGGGTCAGCGGCGTCTACCTGGTGCCCAGCCCGGGCGCCAACGAGGGCAACAACGAGAAGCCTAACAACCTGTCGACGGAGAACAACCTCCACCAGCAGCACCACCATCATCATCACCACGCGACCAAAACCGTGACCATCGTAGCCGGCCCGCAGAGAAGCAACAGCCTTGATTACCTGAACTTCGAGGAGAAACGACAGATCATCGCGTCATCATTGTCCCTGAGCGATTTCTTGGCCCATGGACCAGCGGCCGCTGCGGCTGCTGCGAAGGAAGTGGCAGCTAACACCGTCATTGGTGAGTGCTCAGGATCGACCCTTTCTTCGGGATAAATTGTTCGTTGAGGATCGTTAGCCCCTCAACGACGGGGGGTCTGTGCGAAAAACGGCATCATGACGAGCCGGCGCGGGCGGGAGCGCTTGGGTCACCAAAAACTACATGATTGCATCAGTTAAGATTCATAGACAGGGCTTTGTTAGCGTAAGTGGTCCTTAAGAGGTAAGGGCGCCGCGCCGGCGACGCGTGAAGAAAGTTGCGTCCATATTTCGTATGGAGCCCGGCGACCGGTGTAAATTACAGGGTCCGTAGCGCATACGTATCCCGGCGTTGAGGGGTTAGGGACTATCCAAGTCGTCAGGTGTTTCTGCACCTGGAGAAACTGCACTCTTGGTAGTACTTTGAAGAGGTAGCACGCGCGGGCTATCTTTTTCCGCAAGAAAAGGATCGCGCTGTCCTCTACCATCGTTCATTACATTTAGGCAACTCTAGATTGTCTTCCTCGTCTAGTCGTCCAAGTAGGATCGGCAGAGCAACTTGCCGGATAACCTAGACTCAAGTCAAACAGCTTTTCACGTAGCAAGATTTCGCGTATCTGGATTTGCTGATCCCGAAATCTAGACCGTGAACCGCAGACTCCAAGTACAAAGATTGCAGTAGTAGTACTCGACATCTCATTACTCGAGTTATTCGAGTGTTCGTTACGCTAAACATTGTCGTTCAGTGAACAGAAACACCCGGCCTCGTTACGAGCCACTCGACAGACCCTAAAGAGCAGCTGGCAAACCAGGGATTCCCCCAAGTTCCGTCACAATCTTACAGATCGTGTAATTGCAGCGAAGCTCTCTCGGTTTCGCGACAATAATCGATATCAATTGCCGTCCGTTATCAGCGTATTCCTTCGAAGCTCGGTAACCGCGGGCACGATCGACTGCGCGAATACGGTAGAACCTCGCTCGTTGCATGAAACGGGACCGAAAACGATTTCTTTCGTTGCTACGTATCCACTATAACTTGCAAAATTTCTAACGACTCGTGATGGGACGAGGTCGCATTGAGTGAGGTTCTACTGTATTGTCCGTTGCTGTAAAGATGACTAGCGGGACGGCGCGACACAGGGTCGAGGGGAGACCTTACCTCTTCGTAATTTGATTCGCTGTCAGAGTCGCTTCGCCCAGTAGCAAAGTTATGCGTACCCGATAACCAATCAGGCTCCGCCAGTCTTTCTTCCAGCATACTACGGTCTGGAAACCCGTTTTTTGTAGCTAGAAGTAAATTTTTTTCAAGATTAAGATATTGAAATTTTTTTGCAACAGTGCAGCAACCCTCCAAAACTTTATAATTCAAATTATTATTCATTTCAGATTATTCTGTGCTGAGATATAATGTTCTAAAGACAAACTCCGTAAAATTTACATGAAATAAAACGTTTAAAATACTTGTCATAGACTATCAAAATACAAGTTTAAAATGGTAGTTCCAAATGTGTCAGCAGATGTGTGTGTATTTTATCTTTGAAATAACGCTAAAATACTTTTGGCCACAAAAAGCGGGTTTCTAGATCATAGTGCAGCAATGCGTCAGGTTGCGTGCGCTGAAGAGAGGGCTGTTCAGCTAGCGAATGGGAATACAAAGAGGCAGAGGAATAGAAGGAGGGGCTGTAAGACACGGCAGAACTGCTTGGAAGGGAAGCGCGTAGTAGAAGAAAAGGGAATCAGTTCGATCGGCGCGAAGTCAAAGAACTCGAGCGCACAGGCTGCTTCTCCGTGGAGACTTGTAAACAAACCCCGCGAGTGCACTGCACCGGCTACCTACACGTGGTTTTTCCCCTTATTTTTTCCTTATGCTCTTCCGTTTACTTCCTCCGAGCCGCCGTTATCTCGCCGGGTCATCGGTCCGTGCCGCGAGAGGAAGGGACAAAGGAAGGCGGGACAGAGGAAGACGGAAATGTGAAACAGAGAAAGAGAGAATCGGGAAGGTAGAGACTGTCTCCGCTCTCTCTCTCTCTCTCTCTCTCTCCCTGCGCGGGGTTTTCTTTCTTTGTCTTCCCTTTTAACGGGACGGCTCGCGCGAAGGGAGCTTTGTTATCGCGCTCCCACGAAAAGTTTGCGCCATTGTCGTGGCTGGCTTTTTGTTTTCGAGGAACGCTCCGGGCCTCTGATAGATCGTTAGGCCTCGTTGCCTTTGATCGCTCGCTCGTGGCTTACCTTCCGTCAGCCGAAGTCCTATGTGGCCTTCTCCGCTACCGTAGACTGTTTCGCCCTTTATTAACGTTTTCGTAGTCGGTCCAGTCGCCTTGTTTAATTGCTAGCTTGGCGGAAGCTCCCACCCTTTGTTTTGACATTGGCCGGTCAGAGGAGCTAATCTTTTTTCATGGTTCACGGGTACAAAGTGTCCGTTATCAGTGTCTGTAAATACGTCGCTTCAAATCTGATCTGTAGACTGCGGATCTTTATGCATTTGTGAAGAAATTGGTTGGGTGAAATCATTAAGGGATGAAATCACACACACACAGACAATTTTTATTTTATTCCTGCTTTTTATTTTGCATAAAGATCCGCAGTCTACTGATCAGGTTTAACAATTCTCCAAATTTTCAGCAACCTTAGGAGACTGTTTCTTCCTTCATTGCAAGCTTTCACTGTTGGTTCACTTGGTTTGTTCAATTGCCAAATTGCTTGATCGACAAAGAGATTGATCTCTTTTAACAAATAACAGCTGCAAAGCATTCCAGAGTCAGCTAAATAGAATTGCTAGAAGGTAATGCGAATGGAATTTTGAAATAGCGAACTTGAATGTTTGCAAATAACTCGCTGAAAACCGGATCAGGTTCTTATTCCATCAAAGTTTCTTCTGTCGCCTCCCTTGGAGACCCATAGCATGATGTTTGCCTCGACTGCCATACTCGAAGTCCTCCAGAGCGCTCGAGACTACGCTGATTCAGCCGGAGGCTGTTGTGCATAACCACTCGGCCACCTAGAAAGTGGTTTCCGGGAACAGTCCGCCCTTGTTCCCAGAAAGCCTCGAGGAAAGGACTCAGGACCGAACAAATGAATCACTGTTCTCGAATTTCTGGATGAAGTGTCTCGTTCGAGGTATCCACTGAGGTCATAAGTGGACCACGAACGAGACACGATCATGGACCAGCTCTCGGGAGCCCAATCGTCGAGTGTGTCCTAGGATTTCGAACACCGAAAGTTGCAGCAGGGGTCTTGATATCCATATAAAGTCCATCTACACTCCACTTGACTCTATACACTATACGTTTCATCAATCGTTGAACACAAGAATGCAGTCAATATAGTACCAATAAAGTACCAAGTATACCATTTTCATAGAAATTAAAAAAAAAGTCTACTTGCTTGTCACTGTGGATTTTGTGTATTTATGATCAAAATGACTGAATAGAATTTGAAACAGTGGAAATATTAAAGGAGAATTTAAGGATATCTGTATAGGGTGAGTTAGGAAACTGGGACAAGTTACTGCTCTTTTTAAGTGAAAATAGAAGAAAATGATAGACGAAAAAATCATGTCATAATACGTCCTAACGACCTTATTTTTTATGTAGATGCGCCGATGCACCCGCCAGGTGCAATCGCACTTTATTCGTTAATGCAACCCAATTTTTTTGTTAGAACAATCGATCTCTTTCATATTCCTACGTACAAAAATACTGACCCATGGTAATCGAAATGTCAATACGTCACGAAGTACTTGACAGTTTGTGCCAGAGTAAATACGGCACTAATGCCGTTAGTTCCCACAATTCGTAAACATAAAAATAAGACTTTTTGAGGGCGATTGCTATCAGGATTAATCTTTTATCTAGTGCTTTAACTACTGAAAAACCCCATCTTTACATTATCGAGAAATGAGAAGGCGCATATCCGGCATCCTTGCAATCCTGGAAGCGAGTCTACCCCGTTAAGGCATGGTGTATTCAGCATTTTGGCTCGATCCCGAGGAAAATTGGCGACCCGGGCCCCGAAATTGTTCTCGTTTCTTGAGCGCACAGCTGGTGTCTGTCGCAGGATACTTTCAATTGCACGGCTTGGTCATGCAACACGTGTTCGCTCGAAAGTAACCGACAAGCCGGACGGTGAATCGCTCCGGAGGCACGTATGTCCTACGTGTTTTTCGCGGTGCGTGTAAATCTAGGCGAGTTTACCGCACGTGCATCGCGGACGAGATTCAAGTGGTACCAACGTCGTGAATTTACATGCGGAACCGTCGCGCTTTAACATTAGGTCGCCACGGAAGATCCGCCCGGCAGGCTTCTGATTCAAGTTAGAACCAGCTGATGCGAATGACTCTTCTTCGTCGGCCAAGTTAGGCATACTGTTTTGTTCGTTGTTAATTTTGTATTTATTAGGTTGGAGGAACCGTTCTGTCGCATTTTAAATGAGCAGGTAATTTTGCTTGTAAATCGAAAACGCATTTTGCTAATGAGTGATTGAGAAACGGGGAATTGACAGAGGTGATCCGAAAGATGGCAACAAGTTGTTACAAATAATAGGAATTATATCGAACATATATTTTTATAAATTGATTCAAATGTTCTTTTTTAACTACGACAGAGATTTCCTTCCAACCTAATAAATGGAAACAATTAACGTCTACACCCAATACTAGTCTGTTCACGTGGTTGTTCATTTCTATGGAAGTCTTCGTATTGCCAGCGACTTGGGCTTTTTACCGAAATTGTTGAAATAATTGTCGCTTGTGGTACACCGTTGTACCCCCTAGTGCAGTTTTGATATTTTTCTATTTCGGTCGGGTAATTTACCGAGAGGTTATTCGAACGAGCAAAATGGCAGCCGCAGCACAGGCTGCAATTTACTGGTGCACCGTGACGCGAAAATTTGGTGTGCTTGGACGCGCACTGTCTTCTAGCGCAGCTTGCGTAACCGTTGCTGCCTTGTTCGCCACTCGCGTTTCATTCTTATTGCACCGTCGTGCCGGGACTGAATCTAATTTCTTCAAACAGAAATGTGGGATATATGTGCGAGAAGGGAGCCCATGGTTCACGGAGTCCCATAATCTCGCGGGTTTAGGAGTAGATCGAATAGGATCAGGAAGATAACGTTAATAACGTGATTATATTTTATAAGTTATATTTAACCGACCGAATCGAAGTTCATTTTCGCCGCGGATCTGCTTTTTCGAAATTGAATATATCCGATGGTAACCCGATTAATGAATCCACTGTGCGCATGCATATTTGCATCGGTCTTGAATTAATTACTGTTGAATAACGAGAACGTATAATATCGCTAGAAATAATTTCGTGATTGCTCGGAGTTCCGCCCGACGCGCAGATCGGTAATATTCCTTTTTCTCGTTCTCTGAACAAGCGATAACGTGATCACTCGTTTGAATACAATGGTCACACGCAATCTTGACGCTCGGTAATTAATGTTAAGCAGTACGGCTGCTCGCAATAACTATCCATCTAAATGATAATGATAATAATTGGTAACGATGCGATCTCATTTGCACGATCACCTGAATATTCAACAGAAAATTTCTTGATAAATTCGTCTTAATCGTCGCGTTGATACACACGACGATATCTTTGTTCCTTTGTTTCCAATTACTCCGCGATGACACGATCTAACACAGGATTCGATCAAAGACCAATCGTTTAATACGAACGCAAACATCGCCGCGATAATGACTCGATCAGAATGTATCAAAAGCCGATAGCCTCTATGAAAAGCACTCGAAACTCACTAGATAGGAAATTCTGCCCGTTCAAAATATCAACGGTCTCGGGATTCATCGCGGCTCATGAGCAATCGCTCACGATTCATCGATCCCACGGATCGCCGGCGAGCCGCACGGATATTTCGGATATTGAGTCAAGCCTCTCGACGATAAATAAATATTCCGTGAAATGGCCAGCCTCTCTGAAAACAAATTGTGCGAATGCCTTCCCGCGTGTTCATTTCGGCTATTCCATCAATTAGATCCCTCCCGAATGGATATTACTCCTTTGCAAAATCGTTGGGGCTTCGTCGGGAGTTATTCTGAATTTTACGATAAAATCATTCGATTTTTCGTGTATTAAAAATAACACACACAGTTTATTTTTCACTTTACACACACTGTATACGGTGAAGGTACCAGTGACGATTTGGAAGTTTTTTTTATTAATTTGAAGGCATTCTGTGTGTAAAATTTATTTTTCATTATTCGTGATAATCGATTGATTAGTAACCGTTTGTTCTGTATTGTCAAATTTTTCTGGACCGATTTGGTAAAAAGAAATATTAACGAAGTTTAATCCGAAGTTTCAGATTAATGGATTAATTTTTTTTATACCGTAGCACAATAAAATCATTATTTTATCATATCATTCATTTTATTGTAAGTTATAGCAGTTTGGTCAGAAGGGACAGGGCGCAGCCGATTTTGCAAATGTGCAATTTTGCTTACATTCCAACATCGTTATCGATACGTGATTTTTGTATTTTGACTTGTGTCGCAACGATAAAATGGCCTGTTCCGGCGATACGAGTCACCCTGTATACACCGCGAGAAGCGAAAGGACTAAACGAGGGCGTGTCGCGACTTTTGTTTCGCGTTTCGAGGAGGAATTCCTCTTCGTCGGCGAGAGCACGCTGTTTGGCCACGTGGCCAGTGTCTTTACGGGGAATACGCGTGCTCCTTTTTCAGAGAATCCGCGAGAACGCGAATTCCCGCGAGGAAAACTCTCCCGTCTGCGATCTTGGGAACCTAATGGCGGCCCCGAGCCTTCGCGACGTTGCCGTGCGAGATCATTCGCGGCAGACCCTGCCGACGATCAATCATCTCGAACACGCGATTCGTCATTAGCACTTGCTAGTCGAATTGTGCAACAGATGTACGCGGAAAACGGACTCGTGTATTCACTCGGTCTACGTCACCCATTCTACGTAGCCACGACACTCTGTCGAACAGGAAAAGGTTTGTCGACAACGCATCAAATATAAAATAATTGAAATCTAACACGATTTTCTTTCATTTGGGATCTCCCCATCGGAAACACGCGAGGCAGCATGACAATACGCTGTTTCGTCGGATCAGCATCTAAACGGCTGGAATATAGCTTTAAACGCTGCAAATGAGCGAGACATGTGCCACGTAACATTATCTCTTTCACGAGAGAACAAGAGCCGGCCTCGTTATCTCCACCGCATCGTTTGTGGATTATTTTATATATCTTTTTTTCCTGAAACATTTCCATATTCAATTCCACACGGTGACGTTTACATTAAGACGAACCGCGCGTTGCATCATTTGTTGAGGGACTAAATTAGTCGAGCCATTTTCAGTCACCTCTAATTACCCTTTAAGAGCATACAAACAGAAAGCAACGCATGGCATATATATATTATTAATAGCTTATATTATTAATAGACCTGTATACATTAACCTTTTAATGACTTCTTAATGCTCCGACTGCGAACTCCACCTTCGTAATACATATTACGTCGGACGTTTTTCCCAGGTTCATTTCGCGTTTCTCATTTGTCCAAGGTAAATGGAACGTAAATGTAACCGACGCGGTATTTATGGGCACATGAAACAAATTGTTTCGGAAGTTTGTACGCTATTTCATTTCTGACTCGGAATTATACAATTGAATAGCTTACCAATTCTTCGGTGTACATTTAAATGCACGACGTGTTCACGTGGTCTTATTTATGCACTTTTTGCCCTGCATTCCACTGTTTGTTACTTTATTACCCATTTTGTATCCTCCTTCTCCGGACACAAGTATTTCTCCGCAAACTTTGTACGTTCATTTCTTGATCGGTAATAAACGATAAAAGCAACACGGAGTAAGGAGCAACAAGGAATATAATCAAAATCTGCTTATTTCTCGAAATTAAAAATTTTTGTAAAGCTTCCCGGAGTTGTTTATCACACACGAAAACAATTTCCACGAATGTGTACATCGTTATCGTATTGACACAGTTGTACGCAATTTTTATAATGATTTCTGCAGAAAGGTATCGACATAAAGAGAAGCATCGTTCGTTTATAAATATGCTTATCTTCGAACCGCTCGCAGAGTCTGAAGTTAATGAGTTTAGTCATCGAAAGTTCGGTCAGCTTGCTTGTTAAACGATTCTACCGGTTTTTCACAGTCAACGATGTACAAAAATCCCTGAACACACTTTAGAGGTTCACAAACAATCCAAAAGTCTATACGGGTACATCATTTAATTTCCTTTGCAAAAAAAATTCCAAAAATGTATTGGTACACCCGTTGAAATGCAGAAAGGAGCAAATATCTCGTGAAGTATTGACATTTCGATGACCTTGGGTTAGTACTTTTATACAAGCGTATAACGTACAATGCAATGTACTTTTATAATTGCATTAGAGAATAAGGTGCAACTGCACCTGACGGGTGCATCGGTGCATCTACATAAAAAATAAGTAAGTTGGACGTATTATGACATATGACTTTCTCCTCTATTATTTCTTTCTATATATTTTTATTTAAAAAAGGGGAGGAACTTGTCCTAATTCCCAGAATCGACCTGGATATGAACTGCTGTAAATTTGTGTCGCTGTCTCTCAACCCAATATCAATGTGAACGCCCTCTTTATCTATAATTAGACTGCGGATTTGATGCATTTCTAACAAGAATGAGTAGGTGTAATTTAAACCAGTAAAAACATTACAAGAATTTAGAAATACCGTTACATTATTTTAAACCTATTAACCATAGTGGGAGAGAAAATCAATTTGTTCACTCCAGTTTGTTGCAATTCAGATAGAAAAAGTATATTTCGCATAAAGATCCGCTGTCTAGTTATAATCAATTTTAAACCATGTGGTCGCTAGTAACCACGCCGTTAATGCGATCACATTAAAATAAACTACAAATGAATAGATGAATAAGACGCTTGGGGGACGCACATGGCTGCGAGAGATAAGGCCCGATATCTTTCTATTCTCCCCCGAGTCGTACTGCATACCGCACGGAGGAGCACGAGAGAGGATTCGAGCAAACGATGACGTAGCCAGTGGCGGCTGCGTTAGGTCAGCGGTAAAGGCATAATTGCGCAATGTTTAATACTAAGCCGCAGGAAACGATAAAACGCGCGACGCCAGTAGAACCGAGTAATGGGTGCAGAATGTAGACGTAATGTGGCAACACCGCGCGGAAATCATTCATTGAGCCGGCAGCTTGTCGGCTGTTGCTGCTGCTGCTGTTGCTCCCGGCTGGCCAGCTTGGATAACATCGTCGGAACTTGGAGATCGAGGGCTCCTCCAGGGCGGGGCGGGTGTAATTCGACGTCTGCGATGCTTCTTCAGGGCTTCGGGAGTGGACGCCGCAGCCAAAGGAATTAATAGGATCGTTTCGTGAATTCGTGTTGCCTCTCGTTGTCCGCCGACTGGCCTCGTTAACCCCTTATAACCTCGGCCGGCCCGCGCCGCGAAGATTTCAAACCGAATTTAATTAATCCGAACGCTATCCCTTCCTGCCAGCTCGAAATCAAACGTTAACTGCATTTAGAAGAACAGTATGTCTCGACATACCTGTCATTTTACAGACTATCACTGTACAGATTGTTCAACGAAACTCCTACCGACGTGTTCGTCATTTCTTTCCGATTCAAACGATTGAACACGAAACAGTGATTCACGATTTAGTAGAACCTCTTTTATCCGGACCATCCCACAAAGTATGGGTAATAGAACAGTTTTCTAGCTTGTTTGCTAAATGAAATCTTTACAGATTTGGAATTGTACTCGTACGAAACACTATTTTCAGCCTGTATACACGAATCTTCCTTGTAAGATAATTTAAACAGTTGCAATAAAAGACGACGTGCGCGAAGAGTTCAACGCTAAAGAAAATCGGAGGTACAGTGGACAAGGAATCTGGTCAAAGGTTCTTCTATATCGACGAGGAAAGAATCGGCAAGGAATGTAACAAAGTGAACGCGCGTGCACCTCTGTCCTGCAAAAGGTCCTGTGCGCCTCAAAGGTGCACCTTCCTTTGTGCTCATAGCAGCGAAACTAGGTCATCGAAATAACGGTAGGAAGACTGCGTGCAGGGAATAACGCCTGATCCCTAGGCGAGGGTATCGCGAAAGGGATGGGTGTTTTCGGGCGGGCAATTTAACGGCGTCGGCTCCCGGCCTCGTAAATCTACCGAATTGATCCTGAGGTACTCTTCTATCTTCCACCGGGGTGGCCTTGAACTTGATACCTACACTTACCTGGATTTTATTGTCGTCGTGCTCGTAACGGAGCAGGGACACGTCACGGTCTGTAATCGCTTCTGACGTCAGTCAGCCGGCGAGGACGCAGGGGAAAATATTTTAATAGGCCTATCGGAGCTCGATGTTATTTAAAACGGGGATTTATTGATATTACACGACCCGTCGTAGTTGGGATACGGCGGGTCTGATTAATAACGCGAGGACGGAACTCGCAGGGAAATTAATATCCAATCAATTTCACGTCTTTTAAGAAGTATTTAACCCTGTTATTTGTAGATCCATTTTCGCGAAACTTTGTGACTCCTTTTTAGTTAATGCGACACACATAGTCGACAAACCTAAGATGTAAAATTTACATACAAATTACAAAATACTTAAATATTGTAGGAGGTATTATATCAATTTCATATCCATAAAATGGAAAAATCAAATAGAATGGAATTATTCTAGGTCGGAAGAAATGTTTAATTTTCCTTTAACATTATATGTTAACCCTTTGCACTCGGAGCTATTTTACTGGAAAATTAAACATTTCTTCCGACCTAGAATAATTCCATTCTATACGATTTTTTTCATTTTATGGATATGAAATTGATATAATTCCTCATACAATATTTAAGTGATTTGTAATTGGTTAGATCGCACTATAAATATTGTTTACATTAAATATTAAATATGTTATGATCTAACCAATTACTAAACGTTTAAATATTGTACGAGGTATTATATAATAATATTCTCTCATTCAGCCCAAAAATTCGAAAAAACACATTTTGCATCCAAAATAAATGTTGGAATTGAAGAACACCGCGAAGGAAATTTCGTATCGCACATTGAGGAAGGATAAGAGTTGCCCGTGGTTGAAACAAAAATTGGTAGAAAGAGATACAAGCGCAGTTGGTCGTTTTGCAGCGTCGCGGAAACGATAAGACGCATGATTCCGCTGAATTAGGGATCCGGGTATGTATGTTTCATCAGGAGTCACGTGCACTCGGAGTTCTCGGTCTTCTGCCACACGGATCCAGCCAGACACTCGTAAACCGTTTTCCACGCGGAAAATACAAGCGGCACAGGCGGAGAGAAGATGGAACGCGATAAACAATCTGTTCATTGTAACGCAGTCGCATTCAAGGATTCCGGGGGGCCACTGAACGTAGGTAGCATCAAGAACCACTTGCCCCGAAATGGAAGAGCTAGAACTTTCTTTACTCGAACCTGCGCGTAATTTCCCCGGAGAAAAGATAAGGCCGAGCCAGATGGTGTGCTGGAGGAGAAACTTAGTCCGCTCGGCCATGTGAATCCGTGAACGCGTAATTACGTGACTCGCGAGCAGACGCAATTAACGAATCTCGCCGCCGAAATACACCGCCAGTGTGCACGGGATGCTGCGGCAAAAATTATGTGCCACGAAACACACGTGCGACGCACACTCTCTGCTTTGTGAGAACTGCTCTGTGTATGTTGCCCCTGGGGGCAATGTTCAGGGCAAATGATGTCAGAAACTGCTAAGTAGGTGTGGCTTCGGTGCTCTCGATTGCGGCGGAGCCGGGGCAATGCCCTACGGAGCACCGCGTGTCCATTTTACTCTTCGACTGGTTTTCGAACAGAAAAATATTACTGATCCAATTGTGGAGAGAATTTTTCGTAAAACTGTCTGCGCTAGAACAGCGAGAATTTAATGGATTCCAGAAATTAATCTTATGCAATTCTGACATCACGCGACGACATTATTATGCAAATTGCATTCACACGGAATGTTGTAAAAACTGACACGTGTTGTGCGAAATCGATTTAGTACTATTTTTTTTTATTGGCGCAGCAGGTGTCTTGACATCTGTCGCTGACACTTTGCGATCGTTCTTCAAAGAAATGTTCATTTCAAAGTGGCTTTTCTTTTCGTAGTTTTACGGTGATGAATAAATTGCGGAATTAGTATCGTTATTATTTGCGAAGTTAGTTAGGATAACGTGTATAGACGCGGAGAAGAGTTGATCGAACCGGACGCGCGCCTACGAACAATGAACAAGCGAAATTCCATGGAAAATGCGGACTTTTACTTCGTCCCGGTTGCCGATACGTCGTAACACCTGACGAGCTACATTGTTCGATATTCCGGTAACACCTTCGCAACAGTGAAGCTGTGCCGCGACTCGTTCCTCGCGATCGGAGACTAATTAAAGCGTTCGCGCAATCGCCTCGTTATTGCGTAACGCGTTAATCGGCCGTGATAAATCAACTCTGGCGTGTGTGCGCGAAGCGTTCTGCATCCTCCACGAGGGAAACCGATCGCATCTTACCAGAGGTGTGCGGCGGGCCAGGCTGGCTCTCGAAAATTTCGAATCCCAAGAATTCTTGAGAATCTCGAAATGTCAGCGACCCGTTCAAACCGTATAATTTTATATTAAGGTCGATTTATACTATCCGCACAGACACGGAACGCATCCGAACAAATATTCTTCAATGCATTTGAATGGAAGTGCTTATACCTACCGCAGCGGAACCGCATAGCCACGTACCGACACTTCTAATCAAATGCATTGAAGAATATTTGTCTGGCCGGATACGTTCCGTGTCTGTGAACGAATTAACCGCGTAAGTCGAGGACTTACTGTAATCCAGTAAACTATTTTTTACAAACAGTTGAAGACGAAATGTTTCCGCTCTTCTTTCGAGACGAGAGACCGACTAAAGGCAGAGAACATTCTTGAACGCGGGCAATCCTATAAAACCGTTTTGCCCCATGTTTTTCAGCAGTCGAGAAAATATGAACCCAGACCTCCGAGTCTACCGTAAAGCGAATTCTGTTCCTTTGAGCCGATACGCAAGAATTTCGTGTTGCGCGTTCCCGTAAAAAACCGCTCCCTCGTTTTAAACGAAAATAGAAAAATGAAATATTGCTGAAGTCACCGACGATGGATCGTCTTCCGCAGGGGCACACTGGAAAATTTGTATGTATCTCGAACGCGGAAGAATGCGACTTCTTCTTATCTCCGGCGAGCGAAACTCGGGAAAGCTTTCCAGTCCGAGCGAACGGAACCTACTAATGCACGCTTAATGAGCGCAATTACCGGAAATAGGTTCGGAACGCGAGATAAACCCAGGGAAGACCGTGGAACGCCTTGAACTTCTCTCCCCCCCCCCTTAGTTCGGTGTACGTAATTCAATTCGACTAATTGTTTGCAACTACGAATGTCTCACGGCCGCTGAATGTCGATCAGCCTGTTTCTACCGAACTGTAACTTTTAATTTGTTAAAAGCGTTCCCCCTCTCCGTCCATCCGGTTCCCATTTCTCTAATGTAAATATTTAATACGGAGAACAAGGGAGAAGAACTGCAACAACCGTCTCGGTTCGAGCACCGTCCGCCATTATGGTTAATCAATTCTGAGTGAAAATGTTCGGAGCTAAACACAATTCAGAGACCTCGCTGCTAATTACATCATTTTGTCACAGGTTCAAAAAAAGACTTGGAGATTTCACGATTGCTGTACAATTTCTTTTTTTAGTTCGCTGAAAAATTGATTTTAATCAATTCTAAGTGGAAATACTCGGCTAAATGCAATTTAGAGATCTCGCTGCTACCGGTAGCTACTTGTTCACTTTGTCAGAGGTTCAAATACAACTTTAGTGTTTTCACGATTGCTGTACAAATCCTTCGGACTGCAATTTATTTTTTTAGTCCGCTGAAAAATTGATTCTGATCAATTCTAAGTGAAAATACTCGGCTAAATGCAATTTAGAGATCTCGCTGGTAGCTACTTGTTCACTTTGTCAGAGGTTTAAACACAACTTAGAGGTTTCACGATTGCTGTGCAAATTTTTTAGACTGCAAGAAAATTTCGTATTTTATCGAGATCGTCGAAAATGTAATTCTAATCGAATCCACATGATTTCCCCGAAGCCAACGAATGGTATACGAGTTAGACCGCTTGTCCCGCAACTCGGGTCATCGATCTCCGCGTTCTCGCTTTCATAGAAGTCCATAACACTCGGAGGAATCGAAACGTTTTAATAAAACGCCGATCGACACGGTAAACACGGTCGAAATAAATCCTCCGCGGACGTATACGACTGACAAACGGCCCGCGAGTGAATAATCGCTCGAATTTATGGATTCTTCGTCGCGCGCCAGCAAGTTAGCTGTTTCTGAAACCTGTTCCTCGCAGAATTTATTTCCTACCCCAGGACATTCGAGCCCGCCTTCGTCGTAATTGCGAAGCGAGCACGTCGATTCTGTCAATTTTCACGGGGGATCACGTGAACGATGACTCTCCTCCGCGCGTCAAGAACTGTCGGAGGATGACTAACGTCATCGGACAAAGCATTAATGGACGGAGTCAATTGTGACAACGACTTCTCGCATTTGTTGCGCACGAGCTTCGCCGACGCCTCAGAAAACCATTCCACTCTCATTGTCATACAGTCAACGAAATATTAAAGCTTTTCTTTTATAGGTTCCGCACTCCAATTTCACCCTTTCTCAATTCATTTTCGCCCATTAAGAATATTTAAAATTGGTCATTTACGTATTTAGGTTAAATTATATGTTCATTTAGACAACACGTGAACGGTGTAATTACTGTGTCATTACTAGACTGTAGATCTTTATGCAAAATAAAAATATTCTGTGCATTGATTGTGAGAAGCAGAAAGAAAATAAAAATTAATTTCATTCTCTGATGATTTTGTTACATGAAAAACAACGTTACAGTGTTCTTACATTTTTCTAATCTATTACTGTTTTATATTTCACCCAATCAGTTTCTTCACAAATGCATAAAAATCTGCAGTCTAATTATTACTATTTAAAATTTATTAATCAGAAAATGGCTGCAATGAATATACATACCTATACATAGTTTTCATACGTTACTAAGTTAATTGAATTGGTACTTTTAAATAAGTATCTGATGTACATCTTTGCAATAAATAAACTTTTGAATTTCTTAACGATTAATTTATTATAGATTTGATTTTTCTTACAGAAATTTACTGAAAAATACTTTCTTCGTATAAGATTGAAATTGATTAAAAAAGAGTGAATTGGGAGTGCAAAACCTGTATAAGGCTGGCCGGAAAGCGTTCATAAAAGGCTCTATAGGTAGCCCTTGAAAATAACCGGACCATCTAATATTATTCCTCGCACGGCGAGCACTATTCTATTTTGTTTAAAATTTCATTCACTTGGTTCTTGATCGAGATTTCGCGGCGGAAGTCAGCCACTTTGGGACACCTGTCCGAAACAGCTTGCCGTCGCACGGATCCGGCGAAGGGTGCATGAAAAGCAAGGGGGCGGGTTTGTCTGTATAGTTGTCGATGTGCATGGGGCCGATGATCGATATCGAACACCGTTGAAAATAGCAGCAGCCTAAGATATTCACCCTGCGGATTGCTCGCGCAACGCCCCCGCAAATATCTGCGGGCTACGGTCACCCGAAAACCAGTCCTAAATAAATTCCTTTGGTCATGAATTTCGCGGCGAGCTTTGCAGGCCAGGGATCTGTTTGAAATATTAACTCGCAAGCAAACCTTTTCACCCTCGTAATCTCGGAAATTCAATGATCAACGCGAATCAAAGCCAAAGGCAATTTACTCTGCACAGATTTCTCTATAATTCTGCATTCAATAAACTACGAAAATTGTAACCATCGCGAAGAACAAATGCAACGATTCAAAGAAATTTTATTTAATTTACCTACGAAATGGAAATTCATTTTCTCCGTTGCACAAAGTCTCCGAGAACTTGATGAGATTTCTTTGTTCTGCTTTCCCGAATGCTTTATCCACTGCGTTTAATTAAATTTTATTAACGAGAGCGTTAATGTTTTAGTTGTCAAATGAATAATATCGTTCTGCATGAATAAATAATATTTTCGATTTTTAACATTAATAATGTCCTGTGATTGCGCAGGTTGTCGCAGTCTATCGCTTTAGAAAATCGCTTTTCCGAAGCGATCATGAAAAATTGCGTTGCAAATTATTCTATGAAAATCAATTTCCTTCCCTGAAAAGCTAAAACGATGTTCATTAATGCATGAAACGGCGTAATCGTTTGGCCGACAGAGCTGGAACTTTAAAACGTTCATCTCTTTTACGGAATCACGTTGATGGAATAACGATCGAACATTAATTTCGAAAGTTGCGTAGCTTTTGCTACGAATGTAGACAATTCTTATTTTGCACAAAAATACACACGTATAAACCACTGCAAGTGCTCCTTTTATGCCTTTATTTGCAGAAAAATTCTGACTAAAGGATGTCCGAAAATTGGTCCGTGTTTTTCGTTAATAACTCCTTAATAAATTCACGGCCCCCGAAACAATCTCGGGAATCAGCTCTTTCAAGGAAACATGACAATGTTGGGACACCCTGTATACCAAGACGTCTGGCGAGACAGTGAAAGGGGACAGAATAAAACGAGATCGGAGATCGCACGACGAATATGATCACTAGATTGATGATCTCATCCGCCTATAAATGCGTCTCCTCCATTGATACACCACAATAGACACTGTATATGTTTATCGTTCCGCGTACAAATTTATGCTCGCCTCGAGAAACAGCCTTGACATTCCACGGGAAAGACGTGGCTCTGCGCCGTTCAGCAGAACCACGACGATTAATCGGTTCCATGAAGGACTCGACCAAAGATTTAGCCAAAAAACGTCTCGAACGGAACTGGAAACTCCGGGGCATCTCATCTCATAACTTACAAAGTAAAATGTTTTCTTTATAATTCGAAAAGATCTTTCCCTCCAATATAAAACTTTGATTGTCCCAGAAAACGTCGGATTTCTCGCGTTTACAGCGGATAAAACAGTTAGGCAGTAAAAACTAGTGGTATTCGGACAGCTCTAGCAGTTCTCGCAGCGCCACTAGAATATTAAGATCGCGAGAACAGTGTGCTCGAGGAATACGATCACTGTTGTGCGATAAATTCTTTAATAAATCGGAGCGTACATAAATATAGAGTGTCTAGTCTGTGAATTGCTGCGGACGTCGGCCGTAACTTGTGCCCGCGAACCGATGCGATGGGTCGGGTTCTCTCACGAAATCGTGAACAGTGGTCGATCGGTCAGCCGACATCTTGGATTCTTTTCAAGGTGGGTGTCCCTCGGGGTACACCGAGGAAGATTTTCGTGATCCGGGCTCGTTTGTTTCCGGTGTGTCCGCAGACTAAACGAAGCCCGGGGCGACGTGAAAAGCTGACGATCGCGAGGATCTCGAATGCCGGAGCGGTTTTTCCTGTATACGACCGAGGAATGGCTACCTTTCCCGGGCACACAAGCCCGCGAAATTAACCGATGAATCTTCTATGAGCCGTGTTTCTCCGGCTTTGCGCGGCCGGTCGTTGCTTCGCAGCTACCGCGCGGCCAGCCATCTTTCACGCAGAACCGGAAGAGTGGAGAGATGATGGACCGTCCTCGATTACCAGCGTTACGCATGCAGATCCGACGACAAGATACTTCTGCGAGAACCAAGATTGAGGACCCCGGCGATCTCGCTGCGTTCGCGATCTTTTACCAACGACGATCGTTTATCGTTGCTTCTAGATCGTTCCTCAATGAAAGATAACCTCCATTGTTTCCTTGGTGTATAACATTAAAACACATTTCATTTGCAGCTGCACCCGAAAAATGTACCACTACGATAATAACTGCAATGCATATTAATCGTACTACGAATTTATTACAAACATACATAAATAAACGAAGAATTGCGAATAACGCAAGCACAAAAAACAACGTATTAAAATGTCCGCCGTTAACGTCGGAACGCTAAGAAAAGTAGAATTGATGAATCAAAGGGGATGCACATAATCGGGAAATGGAAATTGTAAAATTAGGGGAACAAAAGTAGAAAACCGGGGTGCAATATTGAAAAGCGGAACAAGGGCGGAGAGTTGAGGAGCCCGATGAAACTCGTATAAAATTAAGAAACAGAGATAAAAGAGTCGGAATACAGGTTCGATAGAAAGCAGAGCACGGGCAGAAGGCGCTCTCGTCTCATCGATCGTTGCCGTTTCGCTGGATCTTCATATCCCGCGAAGAAATTAGCTGAGATCGGCTGCTCGTTTTTCTCGTGGCGCAATTACGAGGGAACCGGTGCAGCTATCGGTGTGAATTCTTCCATACGATCTCGTCCTCGACGAAGATCTGCTTCCTCCCTCGAGAGAGATTTCTGCGGATGGGAGCGTCCTAATTGCGCCAGGTTTCGTTTCCACCCTCTTCGGCCTCTTTCCTCCTCGTTTTTCCGTGGGCTACTGTCTTCGACGAGCAAAGCGCCCATGTTAGCCCCTATTTATCATCTTTGTTCGCTGAGCTCGCTCCTAATTGCCGGATCACGAAGCCACCAGCTGGACTTTTTCTTTAGAGACGAGTACAACGCGGCTCTTTCAACCGCCCGGCCCCTTTAAAAAAAGATTAAAAAAAGATATAAAGATCACGAGCACATCAAATCTGCATATCCATCATTTTAGCTTCAGTTGGCTAAACAAACTGTTCTCAGCGAGATTTGAACGTTCGCGAGGGCCCTTTGACACGATGACCTCGTTAATTGTAACAAAATTGCCGATATATTTCCAAAGGTTTCATGTTTCTTGACTTTCCATTAAAGTTTCATTTAACTCTTACCTGAATAACTAAAAATTTTCTGGAATATTCATTGACGTTGCAATTTTAGTGTTTCATTGCATAGTTTTTTTTTGCAGCAAATGTAAATTAATTATCTGATCATCCAAGAACGTAAAAGTCGACAATAATTGTGTTGTTTGTCAACACAAATGTTCAAGTAGTTTTAGAAAGAAGGTAGCATTGAAGGTACCTGGTCATTGCCATAAGTGGTTGTATTGTTTTAGTTCAATTTCTTTTCATGTCGTTCTAATAGTTTGCTTTTTTAATCTTTGACAGATATTCGCGTAAACACTCCAGTTAAAACCGAAGGTATTTAATCAATTTATGCAAAAAGCTAGAAGTAAAAGGACGCGCTGATTTTTGCTTGCTTTTTGGAATTTATTAATGCAGGTACGTTTATTTGTCTCGAAGCCGTAGTTACATTTGCTGCGTGGCTGCCTTTGACGGCGGAATCCGTGGGATTTTCTTTCTATGCTCGACTTTCGCTCGTCCCGTTTTTCGTGCGACTAGGCGACAATTATGTGATTATGCTACTCGACCACGTAATGGGTATCGAGAGAGCTGAGACGGGGGAACCTGTTTAATTAACATACTGCCACTTCGGCAAGAAGCTTCTTGCTTCCGGTCTCTCGCTTGTTGTTCTTCTTACACCTTAACGTCTTTCTTCCGCTACTCGTTCTCTAATTAAAACGTGCGATTTTTTTTGGTAAATTAAATAGACACAATTATTAAGATTTACGAAACAGTCGCTGATTTTACGTAACAGCTTTCTACTGTGAACCGATTCTCCGCCGTGAAATTCGCGATTTTATTTATTCACTTTGGGCATATGGTAAAAATAAACAAGCTCTCCGCGATCACGCATGCGAGTGACCGGATTTCACCGACAAACGAGAAAACCATTTTACCAACGTGGCTCGCTCTGCTACAGAAATGTTCGCAAACTATGGATTTTACACGTTTCGCAAAAAAAGATGTTTAGATTGGAAATGAATTTCTATCGCCAAATATTTGAAACAAGAGCGGGGGAGTAACAGTTTTATTGTACGCTTTTCGCGTCTGATTCGAGATCGATGTCTAATATTCGGCTCATTAATGTCAAGGACGAACGGATACAAGACGAAATACGTGGGGGGTAATTTCTTTCTGGGGAATGGATGGAATCAATTTGTAGCCGACGCTTGGTCGCGAGACGCGCCGATGCACGGACTGCAAAAAAATGGCGAAGAAGCCGGCAAATCAAGCGACCGTCTCGGATTGTCTCTCGCTTCCTCGGGAAATTCAATATTCCGTCCCTCGCTATTCGATATCTTTCGATCCGTTCGAGCAGCACAGTCCACGGGATGCCTATCGTACTTGCGAAATGAAGTTTAGAATTCCTCCGATACCGTAAATAGGATACGCCTCTCTAGGAAACTTATTTAAACCGTTTCGGGCCGCGCCATTGGCCATTTTGTACCTGGAAATGCAAAGGATTCGGCCGATTAACGGCCGGCACATCGATTCTCCGTTCAATCACGTCCATTCGGAGAGTTACAGTGCCATTTTCTTTTTGGAATCGAAGCCAATTTACGTCAGTGCGCTCTGAAAAGTGAAATAAATTCCGGTTTTATGCGTATCCATCGAATATTTCGCTTCGAATGAGCCCTCGAGAGCCTGCAAACCAATTCAGAGCTTCATCAATCACGATTCTCAACGTTTTGTAAACCAGAATTATTCTGATTGAAAATTGAAATTCCCCTATACATATTTGTACAATTTCCATGATTACTAGATGGCGGACTTTATGCCTTTATAACATAAATTAATAGGCGTAATTAAAACAGTAAAAACATAAGATGAATTTAAAAATACCGTTAAACATAATAAGAAAGAAAATGAAATGTGAATTCCACTTCAATTTGTGTTGCAATTCTCGTAGAAAATTTTTATTTCTAAGTAAGAATTTTCTAAGTAGATTGCATTAAGAGTATGTAGATTGCGTTATAAAATCTATCAAGTTTCACACTGTGTGAGGGGCCGCGTATATCTGTCGATCGATTCTGGTCGTTTCGATAATGATCATCGAATGCGATCATGCTCTGGATCGCTTTCCCAAAGGAGCTCGTGACACGTGAAATGATCACGCGCGATGAGAAGACATTGGTCGAGAGGATTACGCCATCCCAAGGAGCGCTCTCGCCCACGCCTCCATTACGCTAATAAAGCCCCGCTAATTAGGAGCGAACAGTATTTCGAGAGTTGCACGCGCCGCGAGCCAGCTTCTTCGTAATCGCCCTGCCCGCGGAGAAGTTTCTCTAGCGTGACTTTCACGGCGCTCACGCCTCGTTAACTATTTCCCTAATTTTTGTCCTTGCCGTAACGTGTCCAGCGGATACAACCTGCAAAGGATTCACGGTTCCGCTGAACACCGGAAAACATGCATTCATTTCCCTCGCCGAGGACAAATGAGACCACTTTGTCACGGCAGTTCTGCATCCCTCTCTGCAGGACTCTCGAGTTAAACGCGGAAATTTTTCGGCCCCGCGCGGATCCAATTTCACCGGAATCGCGCGAGCGCGATCGCTTCAGCTTCTTCCGAGCTTCGCTCACCTGACGTTAGAATTTGGCTCGCGAGATAATTACACGTGAATGCCGGAACAGAACATTCGCGTTGCGCGCGTGCGTTCAGGCACTTTGGTAGCCCCCAATATGCAAGATCGCAGAGTAAATACCTTAATAAAGGTTGATGGCCGCAGTACCGGAGGGAGTCAAAATTAACCTACTTTCCTTTCGCATGATTCAAATTTTCATATCAGATGCAGCAAACGAGAGCATAGTGAAATCGTTTTCATAGGCAACGTTAGTCCACACTGCAGTCTAGTCATCTCAGACTGTGTAGAACACTCATTTTGACGCAAACCTTCGTTTTCAGAAGAAATATCATAATGTCTCTTTAAAAATGAATGAAGACTTCAAACAGTGACACAGAAGTGCCTCCGTAATATCGTTTCTGACAAACCCCCTTAACATTGTGACTCCCCACCGTCTTCTAAGTAGAAATTACCTCGGAAAAATGTGATCCTGTGATACAGAACAGTCAGCTTTACAAGTCTGAACGATTTCAAGAATTTCGACTGAACATCTGAATCTGAAAGTGAATTACGAAGAACTTCAACAGCATTGCTTCTTGTTCCTTCTGACTTGGGATAATTTGCAGGGAGGGAAATTGGATCGAAGGAATTGATGCAAGGTGTCGATGACAAAGCATGGCGTCGCGATCCGCCGTTACCTGCTTGTCCCGTTAATGGTCGCGTGACGCGCGTCGTCCGCGTTCACGGCGGAAAATTGCGATGCACCGGTTGCACGTGTCACGGAAAGGAGGAACGAGGCACCGGTTTATCGACAGCATTCCCCATAGAAACGCGGGAACCCGGAGGCGACGTTCCTCCTGGTTCTGCAGCTCCTGGGAGATTTCGCCGATCGATCCGAACGCTGCTCGCAGCTGCTGGAGCGGCCGTTGCCAGAAACCCGCTCGGATAACACGCTTCGAATTGTCGTTCAGAACCTCCAGAATCTCCTCGGCGCACATCCTCCCAGTATTTATCAAACCGTTCCAGAAAACGTGCACACAAACAACGTTCGACTGGGTGGAGGTTTTCATGGAGTAATTTCTAAAAGATGGAATGTGAGAATGATTTCTTTATCAGAAATTCTATTACGGTCCGAAGGAGATACAGATTTTGATCGGGCTAATTTAGAAGAGTTGGGAACGATGAGAAGTTCTATCAAGAATGGTCGAGGATGATAAAAATCTCGTGAAACTTCTACAGTCTTTTATAACCTAATTCTGCTCGATCCTACAAAAGAACACGGAAAGTGGATCAGTTTTTACTTGGCGGTGTGTCTTATCCAGAATTTCTCCTCATTCTCTCGATTTTATCCGGCCCAATTCAGTTTCATGCTTTTTGGATGATTTCATTTCACAAACGACTTGACGAAGATCGATGAAATTGATATGGGAGGTAGCGAAAGGTTCGCACTGAATAATCCAACTGGCAAAATGATGATTTCATGACCAGCATCTTGGAAAGAGAATTAGGTCTGATCAGCTCTTCGAAGAAGTCTCGATTCAAGCGCGTCGTTGACAATTTCCGTGTTCTACCATCTCGAAGTCGACACGCTCCGAAAATCGACGTGCGAACGCGCGCTGTAGTCGGAGAAATCCCGTCGCGTCGGTTCTCGCTGAATAATACCTGGATAGCCTGTCTCGGTTCGAGCTGGAATTTCCCGTCTGGCTGGGGCCCGCCGGGCGACAGATAGCCGGCTCGCGGAATGGCGGCGCGTGTCCTAATGACTAATTAGTCGGTGCCGTCTTGCGAACTCGGCATCCCTGCCCCCGTCGTCCGCCTGTACGTGAGCTGAACCGGCTGAACATTTCTGCGGACCTCTCCTTGCATTTTCTCGCTCTTTCGACACCGTGATTCTTGCGACCCGGATATTTATAGGCGCCTTGAAATTCCGGAAGTGGAAACGAACGCAGCCGGAATCCCCGGCCGCGGCGACTAATCTTCGGGATGCTGCTCGTGCGTCGCATGAGAAACTGTTTCGTGATATTGACCTTAGAGTCTGAAACCAGCTCGACCAATGAAGATTCTCAAGTCTACGCGGACACAGTTTTATCCATTTCTGCGGTTGGTCGAATTTTTATTTTCAAACGCGCAGCCTCGGAACGCTGCGGTGAGTGGTTCGTATCGACTGCAGGGGTGAATCGAAATTAAATTTAAGCATTCATAAATTCTTTCAATTTACTGTCAGAATTGCGGATCTTTATTAAAAATAAAAACCTTCTTCGTCGATTGCAACAAGTACGATCCCAATAGGAAGCTCTGTCTTTGTTTAATCATTTTAATGGATCGCGAATAGTGTATTGACATAGTTGAATCCTTTTAATCTTCATTTTGTCGTGAATGCAAATTTTCGACAATTTCTCAAACAGAAAGGAGAATGAACGCGTTCGCAGGCAAGTGAAGAGGTCGTTAGAGATCGTGAATTACTCGTTTAACTCTCTTGCACTCGAGTGGTGATTCTGAGGAGCCACACACTAAAATTTTCTACTAAAAATTTCCACTAAACGTTTCAGTATTGTATGAGGTATTATATCAATTTCCAAATTTAAAAAATCATAGACGATGGAAATATTGCGGATCAGAAGAAATGTTTAATTTTCGAGTTAAAATAGCTCCGAGTGCAGAGGGTTAATCTATTCGTTTCGGGAAATTACAGGCAGTTAGTCCGTTACAAAATCGCCCAAATTAGCTACAGAGAGAAATCACTGTACGCTTTGTTCACAGGAAGGAAACGCCGAGTTTCTACACGTTCGTTTCAGTTTCTTCTATCCTTTTCACATCGCTGGATCCCCGTCCGCCTCTATTTCCAGCAGCTACCGGATCGATCCTTACCAAGCCGTAAAAATATGATCCTGGATGATTAGCCTGGAAACACGGGTTCCTTGCTCGGTGTTGCGGTAAGAGCAACGCGGCGGGTCAGAAAAATCGCGTTTCTAGGCTGCGAATGTTCGACGCGTCCTCTCTCCCTCCCCGTACCGTCGCGTTTTCTTTACGCGAGAACAGTTATGAGCTCTCCGCGATCCTGTACGAATGGTTGGTCTAGAAAATTGAATGAGTGCTGCTCGAAGCGCCGAGAAATGGTCTTACGGCTCGCCGATAACTGGTTAAAGCTTTTTAGTTGATATCGTTTAACTTCTCCGGAATCATCCGGACAGTTCCGAGACCGTTAATCCTTTGCGGTAATGACGATGAGGCTGTCTTCCTTTATTGTGGGATCAAAGTAGCCAAATACAAGGTGCAAACATAAATAAATTCGCACGACATGCTTGATCTTTCCAATCGTCGAATATCAGCTTAAAATGCTTCTTTTTGTGTTCAATTTTTGTTGGATGTACTCAAAAAATGATGAAATAAATCTACATAAAAAAATCTTGACGATTATGTCACCGATAAAGATTTAAAAAGAATATTTTTGGAGGAAAATTCAATGATTCGAGGGATGAATTTTTGGGAATCGAATTGATTTGGTGGACAACGAGTTTGGATATGGAAGCCGGCCGTGTCAGAAGAATTCGAGGGAATTTCGAGCACAGTGTGACGCAGGAATAGCAATCGATTTAGCAGAATTTAGAACAGCAGTGACAAGCTAGTCATCACTGTCATCCCGCGGAGCGATCTGCTCCCCGCGCGGCTGACATCGTTTCCATGAACTTTCGAAATCGGTCGCCGTTGTCGAACTGTGATTTTATGGTGGTCGGTGGCGCTCGTTGCGAAGGTAACGGGTCCGCGCGTTATTTGGCCGGCCGTGGCGCCGTTATTTCGCTTCGCGTAGGTAACTGTCTGCAATTTTTTCCGAATCCGCGCCAATCGCGAGAGGAAAGAATCACGGTGAGAGGATTATAAGCGGGGCACAATGCTCGTCGGCGTTTCCCCGCATCATCTCTGCACACTGCTGCACTTACTTCGCGTGGCTGCGAAACATCGGATCGATGGCCGAGCCCCGATGTTTCGCGCAGCGCGAACAACTTCGCGAAATTCCTTCTCGATTTCAAACAACAACGTCTGAAAACCACAGACACTTCGGACCGCTCGAACACTGCATTCCCGACATTGACTTCGGGATTTTTCGACGATCGAACAGCTGTACAGAAATTTCGGATAAATTTCATACGTTCCAACTGAACTCCGAGGAAGCTATACAAAAATTTTCAGCGACAAGAAAAGGTCCTAACTAGTCCTGAAGAGTAGCGTTTCGCACTAATTGAATTTACGAATATACGACGGGATAAATGGAAGTGTAATTGCAAGTGAAACTAGACCTGATAAAGTAATCAAGTATCGTTGAGGACCGGTCGGATTGAATCGCGGGCAAAAATTGATACGGTTGCGCGGACGCCGCCTATCCGTTATCATTCGCAGTGAATATATCGGCAATTTTGAATACCAAGTGGCAATTCCCGTCTACCTTTCCACGGCGTTCGGACGGTTTCATCGAGTTTCCCAGCAATAACGCGTTTATTCCGACGATCTCGGGTGTGCAACGATTCATAGCGAAGCGGACAGCTAACCAACCGAGACTCCGGGATCGGTGCAATAAGACGGTTTATAGCGCTACAGACATTATCTAGTCTTGCTGGGAGGAGACACGCGTAAACTTCTCATAATGATTCATGAGTCGGCCGCCCGGGGAAGAGAGCGAACCAGAAATTCGACGGCGCAGTTAAGGGGGTAGTCTCGTTTCCAGGATTGCAAGGGTGCGGGATGCGCCTTCTCATTTCTCGATATTATATGCGATGTTTCTGTAGTTGAAAACTCTAGATAAAAGGTCAGTATACATTGCAGTCATCCTCAAAAGTTCTGTTCTTACATTTGCGAGGCGTAAGTTGCATTATTCGGCAGCGTAATCTGTCGCAGCTTTATGAAAATAGCTACACGCACAGCTTTATGCTGTCGTACTATGTATCAAATTAAAACACATTTAATTTGCAGCTGAAAAATATATCGCTACGTTAATAACTGCAATGCATATTAACACTAAACCTACCGAGCACTGAAAACGATTAAAATGTTTCATCTGATAAAAATGACAAGGCTCTATTTATTTAGACTTTATGCAATTTTTATTGAAATACGGGCCATATAAATATGGAATCAATTTCTATGTAAGCAACGTCACCGTTTGAATAATTATAAAATTAAACATGTAAAACTGGTTATTTGACCGGCAGTGGTAGCTTTAGTGTTAATCGTACTATGAACTTATTATAAACATACATAAAAAGTAACACATAAATAAGCGAAGAATTATGAATAATGAAAGCACGAAGCAACGTACAGAAATGTTCGTACAGAAATGTACAGAAAAGTTAATCGGTAAAATTAAAATGGCTAAAAATTTAAATAAATATGTTCTTGTCATTCCTTTGTAAAGTAATGTAAAATAGCGAAATAATGTTAAGAATGGAGTTTGTAGCGATTCCTCCGAGTTTCATTAAAACCCGAGGAGGCCAAGAGGGATCCCTGCCGATCGTCAGAGACAGAGGATTCCTCTTTGCAGACTGCGGTCATGTCCTGGAAAGAGCACCTGAGAAGAATCGATCAGTCGCAGCGGGGTATTGTGCTCGTCCCCGCTTATGTAACCGAATCTGGAATGTGTATTCCGCATTCCATTAGCGAGCTGCACGGACGAAGTTACCTTGGAAACATGATCGAGTTACGAACGTTCCTCGCGGAGTGCCACTCAAAGTTGATGCTTTCTTTTATATTAACCCTGGCAACGATGGACCGTCTTGGCGACTGAACGCTGGAATCGAAATACGTGCGCTTCATGGAAAAGTTTTACGATAGCGGCGCGAGGTGAGAGTATCTGCCATTCGGCTCCCTGATTCTACGTGGCAGCTTCTGCATGCTACGCTCAGAGAAGAAGTGGAAGTTTTGATCGCAGTTACAGAAAAGTTAGGCGTTTCCCTTCTTTCAACTTCCCTTCTTTTTTCAAGTATCGATTTTCCCTTTCTTCTTCCCCGTGAAGATATCATCAAAATGAACAGTAGCTTCGCCATGTCCTCGTTAGTGTACAATTTCAAGAAAAAGTCCGAAGCAAGGACCGTCAGCTTCTAACCACCAAACCTGACCTATCACAACTATGCGAATACCTCGAAGAACGTTGAGACGGCGACCGCAGTGAGGAGGAGGAGGAGTATTTCAGGAAAACTGTATTTATCCGAGGAGTCCATCGCTAATTGCCAGATCTCCATAGTGTCTCGTAGACAGAAAAAGCTGGCGACCGTAGTCCTTCGCCAGTAGAGAAGCTAACGGAGAAATTGACCGTGGTTGGCTATTAAGTGGCCGACAATAGACGAGGAAAGGGAAGAGCAGCTATTACCGAAGAAGACGAGCACACCAGCAAGCAACCAGCAACAGCAACGACCGCTCTAAATTACCCTCCGGCTCGCCGGGAACAATGCGCTGGAATGTGCCGCGAACAGTCTTCCGGCTGCGAGGGAAACGATCGCCGTCCGACTGCGTACGGGGCCTTTATCTATGAGAAACTGCATTCGAGTGTCCATGCACAGTAGAGCGAACCCAACGCGAGCCAGTTTCGGAGAGTAGAGCGACAAGGCCGAGCGATCCTCCACCACCGAGAGACCTGGGGCTCGGTAATTTGCGAGCGTGCCTCGCGAATCCCACGAAACCTATTTAACCGGACTCCTACGACCATAGTAGCTAAACAACCCCCAGTCTTTTACGGCTTTGTCCTTTCGGAGATAGCAAACCCCTAAAGCTGGTTTTGCTCTCCGTGCTGGTGCCAGATAGTAAAGGAGTATCGTGGATATTTGGGCAAACTACGGGACTCTGAAATGTTCCCGATTCTTTTTCTTTAACAATTCGTAAAATTAGTGCAAAACTAGAAGCCAAACACATGTCATTGCGTTATCAGATGGTGGGGAGGACGAGGCGGAGCTATGGGCGTGACCAACAGCGACGCTACGGAGGAAATATGTATACTGTAGCACATATACGTCGAAACGGTACTTTTCTCTTAACTCTCACACGAAAGCAACGATGTAAAGGCGGAAGTTCTGCGAACCCGTCGAATCTACATCCCAGAACGAATTCCAGCAATAACGCAAGCATCAAACACTATTGTACGCGGCGGAACGGACCGTGTGTTCGATGTTTAATCCCAGAAGTCGACGCGTGCAGTATTGATCGCCATTGTGTTGCACAAAGAGCAAAATATACAAGCATCGGGTGATTTAATTCGTTAATCCGTACGTGTACGTTCGATTATAAATAATTAGTCTGCGAACTGAATGCATTTATTAAAAATGCAAGAGAACCCGAGTGTATATCCCTTGCGAATCGATACAAGCATTATGAAAATAACGAAATGTTTCTTTTTTACATGTTGTTCAATTTTACTCTTACATAAAAATCCGCGGTCTCGCATTAAGATATAGAAATGCAATATGATAACAAATCCATAGTGAACCGTATGAAACATAGACGGAATTTCTGCCGCGCTCTCTAGAGAGTGAAGTTTCCGAGGAAAAGAGGATTTCCGAGAGCAACGTAAGAGTTCAAAAAAATATGACGCACCGGATGAACATGATCTCGAAACACGGGAACGCGGATGCTTCTGGGAATCGCGGAATGGTAACGCGGCTGTAATATTGAAGCACGTTTCAACGATTTAGATCCCCCATCGCAGCCGCGATCAAAGTGTATCATTCCCATCGCGAACACAGAGATCTCGCACGCCTAGAATTTCCAAATTAAGGCGGTAGTATACCTTTGGATTGTCACTAGAAAGGGAGTAGAATCTTACTAGATTTTGGGTCGAAACATGAGTTTGCGATTTTTCGCTTAATGTCCTTGTACGAGCAAATTTTAGGCTAGGCGAGGGCTCATTCGAAAGAGGAAGGTTCACCGCATGGAGCTCTGGCCATGAGGTTAACGAGATTATGTTTATATCTAATAATATGAGTGTCCAAAGTAGGAAAAAATCGAGAAAAAATCCCGCAGATTTCAATGTATTTTTCTGTCTCTAAAAGCCTTTTTTGACTGATGGAATGACTAGAGCACCATGCGGTGAACCTTCCTCTTTCGAATGAGCCCTCACCCAGCCTAAAATTTGCTCGTACAAGGACATTAAGCGAAAAATCGCAAACCCATGTTTTGACCCAAAATCTAGTAAGATTCTAGTCCCTTTCTAGTTACGATCCAAAGGTATACTACCGCCTTAAGGATGAAAAAGTTCCGATCATTGTAGCCTTGATGAAAATTGTTCGGCAATAATTTGAACCCTTTGCACTCGGAGCTATTTTAACTCCATTCCCTATGATTTTTCCAATTTTATGGATATGCAAAATTGGTATAATACCTCATACAATACATATTTAATGATGTAAACAATATTTTGAATAATGGTACAGCAAATTTTTAGTGGCGTCTCAGAGTGACCATACGAGTGCTAGTAGTTTGTTAGAAAATTGAGGAAATAAATAGACGATTTTCACGTGGCGACGTTGCTCCAGAAAAGGCTGATGCACGATCTAGAGAAGAAGCGATCCGAGGAATCCGCTCGCAGCTGGATCCGCGCGTCTCGAAACAGACGAAAGAGCCTTGGAAAGGTCTGGGCAAACCTTGACCGCGCCATGTTGCGACAGGGTCGTTGGTACCGCGAGTGTTTACCCTGTCAGCCATGCACCAGAATAGAACCAGGCCAGTCTCGATTACTGCGAGAGATCTTGTTGCCGAGGAGCCAGCAACAATGCGTAAGTGTACGTGGTGGCTGGCGCGCGTATGCGCAGCCACCGTTGAACCCACATGTCTCGCGAACGGTTTCGGTGCCGGCAGACTGCGGGCCTTATGCAGTTTCGCTAAATGCAGCTGACCGAGCACGAAATCAGCAGGAACACTCGCTACGTTCTCCCGGAGCTCTACGATCCACTTAAACTCGATTTTTTCGTACGTTCTATATACATCTTTACTCTGGATGCTCTCAATGCGGTCCTTTAGTGACTGATTTCGCCAACTACAAATAAACACGTTCCCTGCTACTTATGCGAGTTTGAACAGACTCGTGGTAGAATGTCGTCGTCAACGCCACAATGCTCGATGCGACCTTTTAGAAAATTTCTAGCTCTCCTTTTGGAGATGAGTTCTAATTTTCTATTCTACGATTGCCAAGATTGCAGAGGTGCTTTCTCGCGAGTCTAACCGAATTAATTAACTTAGTAGAGCGTATATTAGAATAAAACTCGCGCGATATTTCGATAAACGCGGCCCATTGACGAGGCTTCTGTTCACAAGGCGGTGCGGACTATGTAATCATTTTTAGTGCTCGGTGATTCTAGCGTTAAATCTGGACGAAAGATCGTTTTATAGAGCAGGATGGAGAGAGTGGTCAGGGTCGTCGGGACAGCATCACGAGGCAAAGATCGTGTCTCCGCGACTCCGGTGGGCGTCAGAGGAAGGCCGATCATGCATTCCAGCGTTTCGTGACTCGAATGGACCGTGGGATTAACCGACTGGTGTCATTCGATCGAGATAAACCACGCGTGGCCGCAACCGATGCAATTCCCCGTCTCTATGACACGCTGCGGGACCAAGTGGCCTGTTTTCAGGTGTCTTCTTCACCAGGAGGATCTGACCATTATCTTTCTGTTCCAAGGTTCCCTCTTCACCCTCGCGAAATCGCGACCGCGGGACGTTCCGTATCGAAACATCATTTTGCAAATTTAACAGATAATAGGGTAAAGGTACCAGTTACCTGATATTGCATCCTCTAGCGACGACTTGGATGCATTTTATTAATTTGAAGGCATTCTGTAATTCACATTTTGCATTATTCCGGATAAACGATTGGTTATCAACCTTTTTTCTGCATCGCCAAATTTTTCTAGACGACTTTGTTAAAAAGCAAAAGAAATATTAACGACGTTCATTCCTATTTACCGGACAGAATAAATATGTGATAATAGCATAGTTTCAAGAGAGCTTTCACGTAATTGCAGCAATTTTTTATGTTTTATTTACTTACCGAATTCGCCTTGAAATAGGTATATTTTGGTATATATTATATTATATATTATTATATATATATATAATTTGGTATATATTATATTATATATTATAGGTATATTTTGAAAAAATTGAAGATGACCTTGACAACTCGTGAGGAAAAGGAGTTGACAAGAAATTTGCTTTAAACACGTGAAAGCTCTCTTGAGACCATGCTATATGGGACAAAGACATTTTCGATCGGATAACAGCGTAATCTCTACTGATCACGATTCGTGATTCACCCTGTATAGCGAACAAAGAAAATTATTTTTATTAACAGTCTATCTAAAGTCAGACTACTTTTTCCACTTACGAAACATGATCAGATAAATTCGCCTTCGTAAAATCGTTTACGGAAGAACGCTTAATCCGTAAATTTGATAAGAGTATTAAAAATAAATTGATTTATGGTCTTCAGGATCGGAGATTGATTTCTCCTTGGACAAAGACATTAACTGTCGAAGCGTCTTCAAATGAGTGATCGCATCTACGCGGTAGTAGGTTAATGTTTCCAGGATGAAGCTCGGTCGACGAGGGGACATGCCGTCGAATAGAGACAATAATTCGCTCCAATTAAAGTCGCTATTCTTCAACCGGGAGAATCGTTGTCCGGCGATGTATGGTACAGAACGGCGATCGAGTTGTCCAGCATTTGTTCATTTTTCACGTCGGCGGGAGTGGGCCGATTTAGCGCTTGGCGACGCCCGAAAATATCGTATGAACGTTAACGAAGAGTAATGAACTGGGTCGGTCGTTCATTAATTCGCCAAAAATTCGGCAAATAGCCGCATCAGTCCCCGTTTCCGTGCTCGATTGGCTGGCGGGTCGCGTCAGCTGAAGCAACTATCGATTCCGCGAGCCCCCGACTCGATTAACTTTCTAGCGATGTCCCCACCCGATATCAGCGGTTGAAAGTATTGGGGCCCCGTGTATCTTAGTCGTGAGTGATTTTTCAATTTCTCCTGTTGAAATCTAATTAGTTGCGCTCGTTACTTTCTATTTATTCGTTGCATACTTGTACGCGGACTTTTTAATTCCAGGTTCGGATATTAATTGGTTAATAATTCGGACAAATTAGGGTCTACCGAATTGTGGCACTTGTGCTGCTGGTAATTAGTAAACTAGTCCAGCTTCAAATTATTTAATTGATGTACAGCAAAAAACTTGTGTTGAGAAAAGTCACTGCATACGCTAAACGCGGTATGTGTCAGACGTATGAATGGGCCATGAATGACCACCACTGTGTCATGCGTTTCTTAGATGAACGTCGTGCGTTTTTCTGTTGTTTAAAGCAGTCATTAATAATGACTAGACCGCGGTTCTTTATGCAAAATAAAAATGTTTAGCAACGATTGTGGGCAGCAACAGTTAAATACAAATCCATTTCATCCCCTAATAGTTTTTTGCACCTGAAAACAATACAACACCATTTTTAGATTTTTCTAATTTTTTATTGTTTTATATCTCACCTAGCCAATGTCTTCATAAATGTATAAAGATCCGCAGTCTAATAATGACTGATTATAATTTATTTAGACCTTTCTAATATTGCACCGAAGCTACATAGATGCAAGTGCCAATTTGAGATTTACCTCTCCTCCCATACTGGTTTTTAACAAGTTTGATTGCGAAATGGTAGCAGAAACTAAAAACAGAGTCGAACAGGAAAGACAAGACGACTCAATTACTTAGAAAGCTGCGGGTTTCGTGGTTGGCGTAGTGGGGCGTTTTAATGAATTAAACGGGTTTCGAGCAGGAATCGATTTTGTGAAAAAGCATATTAGCGTAATTACAGATTCTAGTAATGGGATGATCCGGTGATACGTGTGTTCTGCAATCTGTCTTTGACGACCGGGCAAATTGGATACTGTTCGCAAGATTTAATCGTCTGTGATCTCTGTCTGGAAAAATGGCAGTGTTTCAAAGGTATTCCCCGTCTACAAGGATTCCGTTAAATCCACGTTGGAAACAAACAAAATGTCATCAGCTCAATACTTTTTAAAACGCACGTTCCTCTGTCCTCTCTCCGTCTGGCTGTCTTTTTACCATGCGTCTTTTCACACCGGGGCCAGGAATAAAGTAGAGAGAGAAAGAGAGAAAGATAAGAGAGAACCGTGAATGAAAACACAAGCATCATAAAATAAACCAAAGATAGCAACCGCTTCAAAAATTCTGAGAAAAGAGATTAAAAGGAACTACTTGGACGCTTTACTAGAAAAAGAAGAGAAGCGTTTCCCCCTTCTTTCTCCCCCTTCGTCAGTATGAAAAATTATAGTCCCCGCTCTGGCTCCAAGGACAATACGCGTGGCCCATTTCCCTTCGTTCCTCCCGCGAATGGAGATATCGCGTAGTTTCGTCGCGACAGAGTCGATCATTTCTAAAGCTATTCAACGTTCCATTTCGACACCGGCGTTTTTTAAGGGAGCACACACACACACGCACACACAGAGACGTATCCACGTAGGCAAGCGTGCGTCGAGACATGGGGGCCTGGGTAGCATAATTGAACTGTCGATGCCGCGGCGCGTCGGTTCCGCAACCGGAGATAAACACGCTTTAGAGCGCGGCTAGGAGTGGCTTGTCCATGATCGATACGCTCGTTGTATAGGGTCAGCGAACTGGATGTAATCTCGCGGTCGTGGAACCTTTCAGTTCCGGCGTTCAACACCTTCTATTGTGCGCGAGACGATACTCCCGAGGACTCCGAAATGTTATGCACGGAGATCCCCGTGACTTAAGAAGCTACTTTGCCCTCCCCGAACGGGCAAATTCAGGCTAACTTTCCGACTCAGCTGATCTCTAGCACGGTTTTTGTTCGTGCTTCAATGTCTAGCAATTGTTTGATAAAGTAAAGATCAGAGGCGAGCTTGTTACAAGCAATTTAGTGCAACCGCGAAGAAAGCATCCAAAGGAAACCTTATTCTCTTTAATAGGAAGATGGTCGACTTTGTGATTTTTTTTACCGTAGAACTACAATACCTTTCATTGCAGCACATGTACGGACGTTTTTGTTCGTGTTTCAACATTGTCTGGCAATTTTTTTAATAACGGAGAGATCAAAGCTGAGCTAGTTACAAGCGATCCAGCGCGATCGCGAAGAATGCATCCGAAGGAAGCGTTCTACCTCAAGACGAGAACATTAAGATTGACTTCGCGATTTTTTTTACCGTAAAACTACAATACCTTCCGTTATAGCTATTGTTCGTGTTTCAACATTGTCCAGAAATGTTTCGATCAAGCAAAGATCCAAGACGAAAAAGACATCCAAGACAAAAAGTATCCCAATGTGTTTCTTATCTAAAATGTAAAACTGAATTGTTCATGTTCCAATTTTTACCTCGGTTTTTCAATCTCCTTATTTTTCTCTGCCGTCTCTCCGATTTCGTAATCTCTCGCCATCAACGAAACCAGAACAATAAGTTGCTATAACTTCGTTACGACATACGAGCTATAGCGAGAAGGGCACTGAAAGTCCACGCCAAGTTTGAGGTCGATCGATCGTTCTAATCTCGAGATAACCTGGTCGTCGTATCATTGCTAATTGGAAAAGAAAATTATACTTACATGAAGCCGCCGCGTAGGAAAGTTGGAGAGCGATCAAATATTGAAATGAAACTGTTATCGAAGTAGAACAGTGGCCTTAATGGCTAAAGTTACAAAGATACAGCGACTAGAGAGCGTTTCATTCCCATTCAAGAAGTACATAATGTACCATGATTAAAACTGACACTTCGTGATCGAACGGATCCGAGATTTTTGTTCGAGCCAGTGAAAACGAAATGAAGATTTTTCTTTCACCGCGGGATATGCATGTTCGCGTATAATTACAGAACGAACGCGACAAGTTTCGCAGAATCCCGCATTGTTCTCGAGCTGTCTAACAGCCGGAGTTAGCTAAGTGAAAGTACTCTGCCCGACAAAAACCGTCCAAACAGAGGAACGTAATCGTGCTCGCGTGAGACTAATGGGAACAAATTAAAAGAAACTGCCCGATGCTGCCGCCATTGTTATTAATTTTGTCGGAACGCTACGGTAATGAACAATTTAATGGATATTAATGTTCCCAATTCGGCCGTCGAGGGGCTTCGAAATTGCGGTGACAAATGAGCCGCCGGGAACGATTTCGAGAAAGTGGCTGCTGCAGCTTGTAACGCGTATTCCATTCTGCATTTTCATTAAACTCACATATTTTCCTGTTTTCTTTTCCCGTGACAAATTACGACAACGGATTTAATAACAGCGCTTCCATCGCATTTCTCCCATTTCTCATTCCTTCGCCTCTCTTATTTTTGTTCCCTGTAAATTCTACTTTTTCTTCTTTCATGTGATTTTTTTCCATGTGGAATGCGATACTTTTATTATCGTTTCCCATCGGTGTATCGTACATACTTCCGAAAATATTTCGCGGAATTGCAAGGCGGTGGCGCCGTTCCTTGACACACGACTCGCTGACTGCGGGTAATTCTAGATCCCCGATTACTCGCGCGATACGATGATAAACCGCCGGCGAAATGCAATCGCTACAAATAGATATTAGTCGCGCGTGGCCCGCGAGCCACTCTCGCCGATTTTTGGCAACCGTCCTTTCAATGGAACCGGGTACACGTGCCTCCCCCGTTTCCCTGAACGCGAGTTACCTCCGGCACACTCTTCGACACTGCGCGTCTTTTCTAGAACCGAGCGGTTCTCGGAACTTAGGCGAAATTGTACGCGCGTTCTGTCGGGCAAGTTGCTCCGAAAAACAACGGTGCATGCGCTTCTGTAGCGACAAACCTCTGAAGTCCGATGATCCAAAATTAGATGAGAACCTTTTCGGACACTTGCAGCTTTCGCAACTGCTTCATTGATCTTACATTCACGTCCCATTGAGATCGCGATGATGGGATCGAGTATGCTAATAATGCAACCGCTAAAATAGTTCCATATTAGTGACTTTACTTCAAATATGGTAAAAACGCAGTTGATAAAATTGTTTTCCATTAATGGCTTCACGTCAAGCACGGTAAAAAAATAGCTGATGCATTACAAAATAAATACATGAAATAAATTTGTTTTATTAGGTTGGCAACTGAGTTCTCGACATAATAAAATTGTTTCGCATTAGTGGCTTCACGTGAAGCACGGTAAAAATGTAGCGGATGCATTACAAAATAAATATAAGAAATAAAATTGTTTTATATTAGCGGCTTCGTGTCAAGTCTGGTAAAAATGCAGCTGATGAATTACAAAATAAATATAAACGTATGAAATGAAATTGTTTCATATTCTATTAGTTTATTCTATTATTTTATTCTATTAGTCAGGAGAGATTTTGTGAAAACGACCCACTATCGAGACACGAGAATCGAGGGGAAAAGGAGGTATCCTTTCTCTGCCAGTACCGGATTCGTCACGTGAAGAAGCGCACGTCACATGACCGGGCGGTGGGGAAAGCGTGGGGGAATAGCGTCGTTGAAGAGGAAAGTGGGGAGACAAGCTTTAATTCTGCGACTGTAGACACTGCGACAATTCAGAATAACCGAATTTCCTTCCGAATGAACTCGTCACTCGAAAAATATGTTCCAAGAACGTAACACCGTAACGACCGAGGCCTGGCCAAAGTTCTTTTTCCACCTAATTCCGTCGCGATAACGTTCGCCTAGCGAGGCGGAGGGGGACGAATCCTCGATGACCCGAAGCAACCAGGCCCCGAAAATTACGATTCAACTGCCGCGGAACGAGCTGCTCCTGGCAGTGATTCGGGGTACCGAGGCGCCCCGTGTCTATTTTCCCGGTGGAAGTACGCCAAAAACGACTCGACACACTTCGTCAGGCCGCATTTGCGCGTAGGAATTCAACGAGGCGGCAGAGGGACAGGGCGTAGGAGCGGACTATCGAGGTGACATCATCGGACACGTTCATCGGGCCGGATACGAGACACGAAACGGCTTCGCTTAACTTCTGTACAATTCTTTCTGACCGTCGGATGATTCTACTTATGCCTCGTTCCCGGAACTCGGCATGCCACAGCTGACGCGTCGCTTTTCCTTCAAGTTCGCAAGAATAAATTGTTATGAATTTTCGCGGAACCCTGTGAGCTCGTGATCGGCCGGAAAAGTTTCTTAACATTCGTCTGTCAAGCCATGTCCACACTGAAGCAACACGAAGACGAAGGCGACATAAGAGTTGCTCGATGTTGCTTCCATTGTGGACGTAGCTTCAGGTCCATTTTACGAAAGAACATTAACACATAATAAAAATAACCAGTTATGTATATATAAGGCACTTGCCCCGTTTACACACTTACGCCACTCCACCTTATAACTCATATTTTAAGTAGGACGGTTGTACAAAGCTGTGGCTTATGTGAGAACAGGCTGAAGACTAACGAAGAACAGAGGTGGTAAAAAATGATGGGAGAAAATTGGGGGTGAGCTGTAAGTGGTCCAGACGCTGTCTTAAACTGTTAACGTTATGGCGTCGGAAAGACGCAGAAAAAATCGGAAGAGTCCCGTCGCTTCGGTCTCAAGAGCCTCGACTCTTAGGCTAATTTATTTCCTCTAGTCGGGTGGTCGAAGTCTTTGGGACTTGGTGTCACGTGGCACGGAACGTGTTAAAAGCACAAAAGATTCACTTATCCCAAAAGAAGATACTCGACAGTTAGATCTCGCGATTATGAACTACGGAGTTCTCCGCACATCATCAACCACTGTCCGCTACCCATCCACGGTAGTAACGTCTTCTTCTATCTTCCTTACATCTTCAATTCCGAGTATTTGCGAGAAAGTCGCAAGATGTAGAACTTCCGCTTCTTATTTCGCAGTGTCGCGATGCGTGGATTCCCGTTCGCCGCGGAAATAAGCAATTTTTACCCGCGAATCATCTCGCCGCGCGAGCTGTTGCACGTCTGGCGATAAGTTGATAACTTGATCGATCGTTCCGCAGCCGCTTTTGTATCTTTCCGGGCCGAATGGAAGCCACTTCGTGATGGATGGTCGCATGACTCTCGCGCGAGCGTCATCCGCAGACATCGACCACGGTAATGGACGCGCTGAAAGAGACAGAGTCGGCGAAGATTGCGGTTCGCTCGTTCATTGTACACTTGTCTGATCTGTCCTGTGCCATGTCGCGTTGTCGGGAAAAGGACACATCTCGAAATGAAACTCGAAAATTTTCGGACACCGATCTCCCGCTGCTGCCGAGTGCTTTTCACGACCTTGCTGCAACTATTTCATTCCGTTCCTCTTCTGTTTCCATCTGTACTCTTCAACGAGAAACGGTGAAATTTTTCGAACATTTCAAACATTTAAAATGCATTTCAGTATAAAACTGAAAATGTTCCGAAGAATGTCGCTTGACCGGCATATTTTCCCCATGGGAAACTTGAATTTCCATTACGCAAAATTCCGAAGTCACTGTCCCCTTTTCACCTTCCAAAGACGTCGATTTACTATACCTAACAATTTAAGTGAATGCCTTAATGATTATACGAATATCAACCATGTCATATCATTTCTAAAATCCATTAATTTCTACCACACTATGTAATCATTATATATGTATAATTGTTACTAATTGATTTTTCCACAATGTACTTGTAATTGATTCTAATTTTAAGAATCTAAATTTGTATTTCACATGTCATAATTCTTGTGGTCGCTAATGACCTAGATGTTGATGCGATCTTAAATAACTAATTGAAAAAAAAATTCTGAAGTTTATCCGAGACATTGAAGGGGTACACACTGAAAATTTGACAACGAAGAGATCACGTCGTTTAATCTTGTGTGTACAGTCAATACGGGGGTTGATGCGAAAATTCATGCATCCATCGACGAAGATAATTCCTGGATACACAGTGTGTTTGTCGAGCATTTAGCAGGACCCCTCAGGTTTGCTTCTCGAATCTCTGTTGTCTAATCTCGGATAACCTGATCCTGGCGTTTAACGAATAATCGGTTTAGGTTGATGGTGCTCGTACCATGGAACCCGTGAGTTTTATTCGATCGACTAGCTAGAGGAGAGCATCTTTGACGGTGTTTCCTCGCATCGGGCAAGATCGCTAGGTACAATGTCAACATGATTGCTGCCCACGGTGTCCAGGAGATCAGACGTCCGCGTTTATCGGAAGGTTACCCGTATATCTTGTCAGTCTGCCCACTCACCTGCCGTCCACGAGCGGGCACCTGCCCTTCTCCTGTCCGGTTTGAGTAAGGTAACGGTTCATCCGGCTGAAGGAGGATCACCACGTGGAAAGAGGATAAAACAAATGTCGCTGGAGAGAGTGAAACGGCACGCTGGATATTTTTGCGCGACGTTAAACCCCGTAAATCGCTCCGACGACGCTCTGGATTAACGGGGTAGACTCGTTTCCAGGATTGCAAGGATGCGGGACACGCCTTCTCATTCCCCGATTAAGCAAATATTGGGTTTTGCAGTAGTCGAGAGCGTTAGATAAAAGATCGATGTAGGCCGCAATCGCCCTCAAAAGTCCTATTTTTACGTTCACGAGGCGTAATTTACAGTTTTGCGGTCTGTGAATACAGAACCTTTTCCTATATGTTTAGCTACCTCGTTTAGCTACCTCGGAGAGTTTCGTTCATGCATCCGCGAGCCAATAATAGCTGATTCTGATTCACGAGATCGATCGTTGAAGTTCGTGAATACCGTGTAGAATATCGTACGGCGGAGGCCACGAGGCGACGAGAGAATGTGTGTCATCAAAAATTTATACAAAAGATCTCTCAACGCCGGAGTCAGAGCCTTGTTGACCTTCTTCCGCTTTCTCGCGAGGCCGTTTCAGAGTTACGCGGGGTGGTCCCTCTCTCTCTCTCTCTCTCTCTCTCTCTCTCTCTCTCTCTCCGTATTATGCGGGACTTCCGAAGACGATGATTCTTTTATGACGACTCACCCCTGTCTATCGTCTCTTCGGGTACACATCATCGCAGCTGAGAAGTCTGGTTAATCTTTCAAAGGCCCACGACGATAGCCGAAGCCATATGGCGGCAATCAACTTAACTCTGCGTCATTTATTCATCTAACAACGCATACGCTAACGAGCAAGAAGCTGTAAACAACTTTGGGAACAGTGGAACGCTCTCTGCGACGAGGTTGCCTTCAAATTGCGGCACTCGGAGCGACCTCTTAAAATTCGAGCTTCGGAACTTTGTGGATGTATGTCACATGACTGTCGTTGTACACGCACACACCGCTAGATACATTTACGTACACAAGGATTGCAATGGCTGGGCGGTTTCAAACCATTCTGAAAAGGTCTATCTAGCGCGCAACTATTTCAAAGTGGCCTAATTTTGCGTTTTCGGGGCGTAATTTGTATTATTCGGCAGCATGTGGTTATCGTAGCTTTATGAAAATGTATCACTCGACAGCTAGGATACCGGCAAAAATGTAGAGCCGCCATGTTGCTTCTCGCGGGTCCGCTAACTCTTTTTAAAACATTTCTTTTTTCTTATTGACACTAAACCTACCACGAGGAGTCAAATGACTCATTTTAGATTTTTTATTTGATAATTATTGAGATTGTAAAGGTGTTTTCATGGGAATTGGTTGAATACATTTTCTGACTCCAAATATTATAGTAAAAATCGCACAAAATATAAATAAATTTAATCTTTTTTTTTCAATTATTTATTTAAGGTCGCATCAACATCTAGGTCATTAGCGACCACAAGAATTATGACATGTGAAATACAAATTTAGATTCTTAAAATTGGAATTAATTACAAGTACATTGTGGAGAAATCAATTAGTAACAATTATACATATATAATGATTACATAGTGTGGTACAAATTAATGGATTTTAGAAATGTTATGACATGGTTGATATTCTTATAATCATTAAGGCATTCACTTAAACTGTTAGGTATAGCAAATCGACGTCTTTGGGAGGTGAAAGGGGATGTTATTTTTATAATACCATACACATCGGTCACTTTTGACGGTCGATAGGTTCAGTGTTAAGTACATCGCAACAACTGCAGTAAACTGTGGCGCATCTATTCTGTTGACGAATATTCTTACAACTATCGAAATGCATTTGAAAGCTACACGCATGAAATTCAAATGTCTACATACCCAGACGCAGATTCGCGATAATACCAGCAGACACGTTCTGCAAAGTGTTAACAGAAGACGCTGAACGTCTCAATTCCGCGCGAGCGTGTCGAACAACGTAGCCCCGAATTGAACAACTGTGTTCTCAACTTAACACTCCTGCGGTGGCTCGTTTGTCGCTCGCGGCTCTCTGGAACACGCTCGCGTTTAATCCTCAGTTAATCGGCCGGTGTCTCGCAAACTGTAAGTTTCCACGCACGAATATCGCCGGTGCAAACTGCAGTTGCAGCGAGACACACACACACACACGCGCGCGCGCGCAGACGCTGGACACGCATATACACAGAGAGCTCCCGGGTCTCTCATTCGTTTTCTCGGAGCTGCGTCCGGTCTGCGCGCGTGCCACCAGCGGAGGCGTGTGGATCGTGATGCTATGTAAACGGGTCGGGACTTAAGGCTGACTCACATGTCGCAGGAATGTGGACGAGGAAACGAGGCTCGTTGGTCAGCCAATTTCGGAATTTCAATTGGAGAAGCGAGTACGCCGATCATGCCTTTACCCGGCCAATCTACTGTGCGTTTCACTACAAACAATGGAATATCTGAGCAATTGTTGATCGTATGAAGGAAGCTGTTGATACGAAGATTTACAGCTGTACTGTGACGTTCATAGCTGCTTCTGTGATTTAATAGTTCGTTTCTGGATGAAATATTAAAGGAGATTGATAACGATTGGTACTTCTTCATCTTGAATAAGTTCACAGAAGGAAAAAGAAAATTTATGTATATTGTATGTCTACCTTCATTTTAACACGACGAAAGAATATTTGCAATGGAGTTTTATAAGCAAGAAGTCATTGGCTGACGTATGGAGAAATGGGATGGCCGATTCGATTGCCGAGTGATTTTTCAGAAGGTTTCCCGGTCTGCAAGCGCTCTCAGGTTTTGCCGAGATCTGCTTGAGAAATCCTCGCTCCGCTTGATGGATCCTCCGCCCGTCTGGGAGCTATCGATCGTTCGCTGAAGTGGTTAGGGCATTAAGGGAAATGCATCGTTGATGGATAATTTGATTGACTCGATCGGGAACGCTTGCGCATACGCACGTACCTATGCGTCTGTGTGAACATAAGTATGTAATTGGAATACGGGAATAGCTTTCTGTGAAGCATTCAAGGGGAAGAATCGGTTGGCAGTCGTGGCTGAACGTGGCTCGCATTAAAATGCGTCGAATGCAGTCAATATTACTATAATCTTCGAATTAACAATTGTGCGAGTTGAGTCGGAGAACTCGGCGATTGATCTATTCGTTCGTGGAAACATCTTGCATTTATTCATCCGAGTTGCATACGGCATTGTTATCGTGAAATAGTGTTCGAGACATTTGCAAAATTTTGAATTTCTTCACGATTAATATGCATTTGTGATCTGATTTTTTCTTACAAAACCTTACTTTAAAATACTTTACTTATAAAAGGTTGAAATTGATCTGCACAAGCGTGTATTTGATTTGCAGAAGGGTGAATTTAAACTGCAAAATCTGTATAAAATTATTTTTTTATGAACAAAAAAAATTGTTTTTGGGCCCGTTTCAGTCACCGCTCAATAATAACAAAAAATATTGGGTTAACCAAAAATTATCGGGGATTCGTCGATCGCACGATTGGCATGTTGGACCGATCGGAAAAAGCCGGCGGGCCGAGATTCGACTTCCGGCGGAAGTCGAGGCCTCTTTCTGTTCGACGCCACCGCAAACGCGACCGCGAGAGTGTCGAGGACGCGGAGATTTCCTCTCGTTCTCTCCAGGCTCTCGCTGGTGGTTCTTTTTTAACCCTGAAAACGTGCCAAGACGGAGAACAACTCGAGCCCGAGCCGAGTAGCGTGCAGAAAGTGGCGCGGGGGCGGCGAGGGAAGGAGGCCGTCGGACAAGAAGTTGCCACAGGGAAAGAAAAAGATGAGGAACGAGCCGAGAGACCTTGGCACTGCCGGGGACAACGATGAATGACAAACAGCGGCGAAGTGGGGTCGTTAGGATGAAGTTTTGGGGCAGCGCTTCTTTATTTCCTCAGGCACGGAAGCAACGGGGCCGAGAGAGAGACAGAAAGAGTGCCAAAGATTCGGGAACAGATTCGCCGGACTTCCGGTCCCGAGATGAGACTTTGATCAAGTTATTGCTACTATCGACCCTGGACCCGCAATTCCTCTCAAAGAATCGCTTATGCTCTGAATCGGCGCGTCTCAACATTTTTGGATCAGCGACACACTTTGAATTGAACACTTTAACCCTTCGATTAACGTCTGTAATTTGTTTATCTGTATTATTTCTTTAGAAATGGAGGTGACCTCCAATTTTTTAGTGGAATGCTATGTATTTTTTTATATCACATGAAAACGTGTACCAAAACGAATTCATCTTCATGGTCATAGAAGGTCACAAATGAAAGAAACAAATTTCTTTCTTATCACACCTCGTAATTACACGAACAAAAATAACATTTACGATGCCCTCTACGTTAGAGTTTACAGAGTAATTCTGTTGTAAGATCTCAGATGTATTGCCGAGGATATCTTAGTTTCTTTAAACTGGATCTTGAAAGATGCTGATGTTTAAACATCCGTTTCAAAGAAGCTGACGAGAAACTGAAGTAACGTGTGAAAAGGTGAAACTAACTACCGGCGAGTCCTTAGAGGAGGCGATCGTTGAATCACTGGAGGATCGCCAAATCCCTAAACACATTAGCAACAGCCTGCCTGTAGAGGAAAGAATATTTTCTGGGCAGAGGCCGGAATATGATATGTAGCAGCAAAAATGCATTAAGATCGAAGAAGATTACGTGACAGAATGATTACGGGCAACCATACTTTAATAGCCTCTCGAACGGCGACGCCGAAGTCCGTCGGAACTTTTAAACGACTGAAAAGTCTGTCTCTCGAATGAAATTGCAGTTCAAAGCTTTCGTTGCAGAAGTTCGCCGTAGGTACTGAACGGGGCTAAGAGGGTTGAAAGGTTTGGATGATTGGACGCTGCGGAGGAGTCGGTGGTTCGACCACGAAAATAGGAGAGTTAGCCGAATGTTAGCCGGACTTGTAGAAATGTTATTGTGAGGTGGTTGTTCTTATCTGCGTGAGGCCGAGTCGGAGTTCAAGTAGGAATGTCTTGCATTCGATTTACACCACGTACCACAGTAATCCCGCGATCTAAGCGCGACGGAGCTTTGCGATCTATGTCAGTTTGCCTACCCCTTCCACTGGGGGCTTACCCCGCGAGGGGCCAAGAAGTTCGAGCTGCCTTTACTTTGAATTTTCTGACTTTGTCTTCAGAACGCTGTATCTCATCACAGAATTATCTAAAATGAATAATATTTTGGATTCGGGAGCTTTGAAGGGTTGTTACTTTATAGGAAAAAGAATTTGTTCAATATATTAATTAAAGGTAGATCAATCAAAGATAATTCCCCATAATTTTAAGTCGCTAAAAATGTTTTTGTGCGTTTAGAAAATTCAAATGGAATTGTAGGAAAGTTTTGATTTGTATTTGACTGACCCCCTCATATCAATCGTTGTGGAAGACGGTGCGCATCGATCCTCCGGCGCGATACGATCGGGACAATACATCGGAGCTGCATGAACCGGCGCATAGGGAATTTCGCGGAAGCACAATGCGCGACTGACACGGTCGCGTTGAATAACGAGGTCTGCAGATCTCGCAGTAAATGCTTCATTGTCTAAATGGAACGACGCAATACACCATTTCCCATCGGCGGGGAGAGGAAGGATGCGAAGCTACCTTTCCGTTTCGACTCGGCCGAGGAACACTGGGAACCTAATCGTCCCGCCGAGTTCGACGCAATGGGGACAACTCGAAACCTTGTTAACGAACATCTATGTATAATATTCATTTAACAGAGCAACTATACACCTCTGCACACAATTTGTACGAGACTCGTTAATTCGGAGACTTTGATAATTCATAAGAAACCACTATTTAGCTGTGAGATCGTCGTCATTGGCTGACGTCTTACGACTGTCTCGCGATTGGTTGCGCCCGGTGGTAGCGGGGCAGAACGGTAAAACACTTCTAGACAACTGTCTTCTGCACTTTGTATAAATTATTTTGAAATCGACAGTCTGCGTAGCTTGCAGATTCAAATTACAAGTAAACGAACGACGAATAAATGTATACTAAATAAAACATACAACAGATTGAATTAAACATGTGGTACTTTAGTATACATGAATTACTTTGTTAAGTAATAGATTACGCTCCACCCGATTACCCGACGAATCAATTTGAACGGGCCAAAAATTTTGTAATCCATAAAGCCTGAGCATGGCAATTAGTTGGACACTGGACAACGGTTAAGAATCTGGGAATCTCGCTGGAAAAAACGCGTTCTTCCGCATAGTGGCGCCATTAATTTTGCCAAGGCAAGGTTGCGACCATGTGAAAAAGTGAAATTTCCAAGAGCGCGCAAAAACCTGCGAGATATCCAGCCAAGGGGGCGAGGAACGAATTAACGTGTCGCGCTATTAATCCAGTCGAAACGAAGCGGTGGCGGCGGCGGCCCGGCGCCAAGAAGAAACAGTAAATCGATGCCAAGAGCTTTCCAGAACGGGACCAAGGTTAGGGACCGTTCCCCGAAGGCGAGAGAAGCTTTGCGATCGAATATCAAGAAGCATCGACGAGCGAAACGCGATCCACAGGTCTCGGATTTTGCCCACACAACATTGTCGAACGAGCTCGGAAAACAGAAACGAGGAGCGAGAAGATTGTGCAGTGGAAACGGGACCGTCGCGTCGTCGCGTCGGAATCGCGAAAAAGTCACGTCGACGAGCCTCCTTGGCGCGTGCAACACCGAAAACGATTCATTTCGAGTGCGCCGCCGCATTTAGAAGCGATGCAAATGCAAACACAAAAGGGTCTGTTGCGCGCGGCGGACGAGGCGTTCCCAAGTTCCCGGCGTTTCGTGTTCAACGACGCTCTGGAGAGCGTTCCGCGCGAAAGTAGGTGCGAAAAGGAGGCTGCGCCGAGTGAATCGCAACACTCGCCTCGATTTCCTTCCGCCGAAACGGTTTAAGTGAACCAATTACCGTCGCGCCGTTCGCCATTCCACCGATTCGAATTCGTTGGAAATTAGAGTGGCGAGAAATGATCCTTCGAAGTGTTATCGATTATTCGAATGAGACACGCACTTTCTCTACTCTATACTCACTATTTGTCATTTGAAGTAAACTAGGAGCTATTCTAAATTTTGTCTTATTTTTCAACGTTGCATCTCCCTTTTCCGAATGAACGCGTAGATAAAATGTTCCAAGGCGTTGGACACGTGGTTGAATAAAAGATCACGATGAGTGTTGTGGGTAGTTACGTTACAAATTCATTTATATGTCCCTTGCACAGTTTATGGGATCGTAAATTCCCTAGGCAGTGACTGTGAGGGAACTAGGTCGAAGGGGTCACATGTTTTTAGTAGACCCTTGACTATTGTATCGGGTCCTAACTTTCATGACAAGTCAAACCCTATTGATTTGGGAGCTGAAACATCAAAAATGAATATGCTTGCGAATGGCTGGTGATAAAGTAACTTTTCCCGGTAAAGTAACCGTTTCTGACTTTACTACTACATGTGCTGTAGTAAAATCTCGAGTGTCGTACTCGAATCATACAACAATGAAAAACAGTATAAATAGTACGAAGTGTAAAGTATAAAGCAAACGTCAAAAGAGAAGCACACATGTGTGCTACATTACACAAGACATCAGTCTTTCACAAAGAGTTTAAAGAGAAGTCTTCTGGCGCTGCAGCCAGAGAAGCAATCAGGCAGCAAAGGCTCTTCGTCGATCACGAGAAAATACTGTCCTCCTCTTCATTTCCTCTTTGCCGCGACCCCTCGTCGGTATGCCCTCCTACCCTGATCGTTAGGACACGCATGGCTACGTGCCTCGAAAGCCAGATCTTACCACGAAGAGTCGCGCCGCGGAACAGACCCGGAAAAATGGGAGGAATAGGTTGGGGAACCCCAAAGTGGAAAAGCGGAGAACTTCGATGAAGAACACGTTGTCGGAGAGACGGTCTATCGAAGGCAATATTTCATTGACAGACCCTCCAATATTCGCCTCCTTCATCCCCCTTTTTGGGCTAATGAAATCACTTCGTGATATCGACACGGCGAATGGCGGTTTTTAAAAGCCGTGCTGCGAGCTCGATAGGATCGATTCATCTATCGAGGCTGGGATTCCGTATAGTTACACGTCGTTTCATAATCTTCTTGTCACCGAGTCTCGCTGGACTGTTAACCAAATTGCTAATGTTTTATGCTGAATTTGATAAGCAATTTAGGACTATTATAATGTGCAATGTAATTATAAAGTATTATTTTCATTTTCTACTTTTCTTCTTCAATTTCCCCTATCTTGCGAAGTCGTCGTTATGTACATTAATACAGAACAATCTGCAGAAATGTCCGAATTAAGATAGAAACTATACGCTATCACGTTACATACAGAGGAAATAATAATACATAGGGTAAAGGTACCAGTTGCCGGATATTTAGTGGCGACTTGGAAGTTTTTTATTAATTAGAAGGCATTCTATAATTTATTTTGCATCGATTGATCATTAACCTTTCTTCTGCATTGTACAATTTTTCTGGACGATTTTGCTAAAAAGCAAAAGAAATATTGAAATTTGTTAAATGTTATTCGCAGTCTGTAAATTTATATGTCCAATACCTTTGTGCGGTATATTAACGAGGGACGTCTATCAACGAATGGAAAGCCGTGGTTCGAATCGAGTCACGCAAAGTCTCTTCAAATTCGCAAATCCTTCGAGAAGATTATTTATCGGTTTTCGAAAATTCGACCGAGCTCCTAGAGGTTTTAATTATAAATCCATTAACGAGACAGATTAATCGAGCGGTCCCGCGAGAAATATGATTCCGATGATCGCGAAAACGTCACGCAGCGAATATTCCCGACAAAAGCTGGGATAATTCGTCTTGCCATCTGAAAAGATTAATTGGCGACAGGTTGTTTCGCGGGACGGCCGCATAAATCGCCCCGGCAGATCCGCTGAATGGAATCGCGATCGACCCGAAAATCACGTCCTGATGAGAAATTATGGATCTCGCCGTTTGCAATCTGCCTCGCGCCTAAACCTCGATGTGCCATTGTCTCTCAAATCATGACAGTATAATTGACAGTCTGAGTTACAGAAATGTCGAAAATAGAGGAGGGGTAGCTACCCTTAATGATAACAGTAAAAATACCTCGCGTCCCGTTTCGAGTTCAGCGATTCCGTGTACCATATTTTCACCACCATTAAAGATCAAGCGACATTCACATTCGAGCACAGTTTCGGTAATCCCGGCGCGAGATTTGTCAGCGAACAAAAGACCGCTCGAGCGAGGCGGACGTTGTGTTTCGGTTTTATCGGGCGCCTTAAAGAACGCAACGTAACGGCGACATTATTATTTCTCCCCCGCGGGACAAGGGATTCCTTCAGGCGCCGGGAATGCGTGACGAAACGAAAATACCGAAGTGTGCACGGAACAAGATAAAGTGTGTCCGGCCCGGCGAAAATAGAATCCGGGAAAGCGCGGCCCGAGCCGCCCGAACACGAATATTTTTGCGGGCGGAGACGTTCTTTCGGATTTCTCTCAAGTTAGACGGGTCTCGTTTAATATTCGAGCGCGAAACACGATTAGGCGAGACGGCGTTGTGCCGAACACGCGAACTGGACGCTATTTTTGCGAGGGTTGCGATGGGAGATTTGCGACGGATGCTCGAGATGCGAATTTTTAACCGTTGTCCATCTCTCGTGACGACTTTCGCACAATTTCCGACTGATTTGAAAAAAATCCGCGTGTTCTGCACGTTGTCTTGTTAGTTGCGCGTGACAAAAATAATCACAAGGAGAATAAGGAATAAATTGTGAGAGACGTTTATTTACAACGCGAAAAATCCCAAGCCAACGAATGTACATTGATCGCCAGACAGTGAAACTCCACGCGATTACAGATTTTCCATTACCTCGCGCAAGCCAATTAGGAATTCCTCTCATCGATTAGGCTTCTATTCAGACAAGAATAAAATCTTGAGGAAGACGGTCGTTCAAGGTGCAAACATCACGCGTAAGTGGCGTGGTGGTCGACGGATGCACGTCTCTGTCGAGTAAAATACCAGCGGTTTAGTGGTTACAGCGAGCTTAAAGCTCGGTTCGCATGTGCCAGCGACACCATCATCGCGTTGATTCCTTTTCAACCGCAGAAAAATTCTCTGGGAACGAGGATCACGCGCGCGGTTGTTCTGCTAACTGGCTGAGCCTTGCTAACTACTTAATGCCTCTTCGATTGCGTAAGTCGGAACAATTCTCATGAATAACCCGAGGAAAATGGACGTGACTCACCTCGCGTGTTGCTAACCGGTTCCCAGATAAATCATAAATCCTCTTGTCCCCTGTCCATATTTTAGGTCGGAAAAACTGTACGGGATACACGCGGATAAATCATCGATCCTCTTGTCCCCTTACTAAGATACGATTTTTCGGATAGGTTAATTGGTTCAATTGCTTCTGGGTTCAATTATTTATAGGTCGCTAACCATTTCCCAGAGGAGTCACAAATTCTTTTGTTCCCTTGCTGTGTATACAGGCAAAGGAAAATGTTACTTCAAATTGGAGTCACCCTGTACGAATTGCGCACATTATGCAAAATAAAAATTGTCTTCGTCAATTGCAAGACACGGAAGCCATATAAAACTTTCTTTCTATTTTCAACAATTTTAATAAATCGAGAATAAATTAAATTGTCTTAATGCTTTTACTGTTCTGAATTACATCCACCGATTTTTTGCATGAATCCATACAATCCGCAGTCTAATTACATATAAGTAATATATGTATACGTGATTGCATAAATCATTGTGTGCAGATCGTTACAAAAGAATAGGATTTCTTGTGCTTTTAGTTCGGAAAGAGTCAAATGAACGATAAAGTGAATAGATTATAAGTGATACGCTGATACGCGCAGAATAGTTATTATTGCGGGTAATTGCGGAGGAACGAGTTTCCTTTGACCGATAAAAATCACACTCGCGAATCCGCCGTCCGCAAGTCGCCTGTCTGATACGGTCGACGTGCTTTCGATGTTTAAATAATTCGATGATGGGGGACCTTTGAAGCGGACATCAAAGCGACGGTGTGCGCGGCTCGTCATTAAACGAGCGTCGCCGTTTACGCAATGAGAAATCCCATTGACAGATATTCCCATTGAAGTCGTCCCAGTTACACACCGGACAATAGTTACATAAAACCGGCGATAAACGTAACGGGTCGTGCTGATTTGGCGATCTGCCAGGCGATCGACATTTCTGCCCGTCCTACCGGCGCGCGGCGGCGGCCCTTGTATTTACCAATGAACGCTGTCGAACAATTACCGCGGACGAGTTTAATCGAATAATACGAAACGAGGAAGCAAGGAGACGCCAGGCTCGCAAAAATCGCCGAGCAAAAACAAATCGCGCGGCCATTCCCGAAACTCGTGTTTCCGATGAAATTCAATTCGACGAGGATCTCGTTATTATATTATATAAACTCGCCGCGTCAACGGAATACTCTATACAATATCGGCGATGCTGATTCGTACCAACTCGCACATGCTCGTTCACATATTTTTCCAAGGAATTATTACACGGAAAACTTGATACGTGCGCTGAGTTCTACCACCCTTTTAAAATTTGTAAATTTATGGATAACTCGGATAAACGCGACGGACTCGCAAAAATAAATATGCGAGTCACTGTATGCGTAACAAGCGCTGTTTGCCGGTCAAATATTGCGAATTTCCGTTCCTTCCGAAATCGATACAACATTCGCGGCCGTTGAATTAACGGAATAAATCTCTCTTCTGGACGTGTTAAATGGATTTATGTCCAAAATAATAATGCATTACACATTCACGCTGTGGTTAGTCAATAACACATGGTTATATTTAATAGGATATATATATTTAATAATGGAATTGATCTTAACGAACTATTAAAAATCATCTCGAACTAAATAATGGTCTATTTGAGCCACGTAAATATCTCGCGAATCTGTCACACACGATCCTTACTCTCTCGTGGTCTAGAATGTCTTCCGTTATGCAAAACAAACAAATGTTCCTGAAACCAAGTCCAAAGACGCGAGAATGCGAAGGAACTGTTTACACATATGTAATTCGACGTTTAGTGGACAGCGGAGGACGAAGAAGAATATGTAGAAGGCTCGGGAAACAACTCGAACATGTGTTTAAATATAAAAGCAAACACACAAATAATACATGGCGACTATTCCGGGAAAAGAGCTGTCACAAATGTTTGCTCGAACTTTCCTTTCGTGCCGGTCTGCCATATTTAATTCGCTTCTGAAGCCTCGAAGACTGGGAATCCTCCTCCCCGAGGGCAGTTGCGTTCCGCGAGAAGCCGGCGAGCTTTCAAAGAAAACTTTGTTTCCTTCCTCTTTCGCTGGATAATTAATCCATCCGAAAGAGAGGGAGAGAGAGGGAGAAGAGCGGTTTTCGCGTAAACGTAGACTGGTGACTGTAAGCCCGAAGTTAGGACCTCTTCAACCGGGAATAATTCACTCCTCATGTTCTTACAGAGAAAAAGCGAGAGAGAGAGATTCGTCCTGTTCGTGTCGGAGTTCGGCTCCGAACGCGTTTAGGTGACCCATATTATGTAGTTCGGAAACTGCTCCAGACCGAGATTGTAACCGCAAGACTCGCCCCTCTAATGAGGTCCTAACCGGTGATCGAACAAAGAAATTTTTAAAAATTCTATTCACCTTCGGGTTCTGTTTAACGTTGTTTAACCTTCTCCCTGTGTGTGGGGTGCAATTGCACCCCAGGCTGATGATAAAAACGGAAATGGAAAATTTCCAAAGATTTTCTAGGAATGCTATCTGCGATATGTTCCGAAATTTTCAAATATTGTATACTTATCTTTTAAAAATTAATAAAATCTCATAAAATGCATCATGTAGACAAATTTTTTCTTTACATTTTCCACGAAAAATGTATGGGGTCCAATTACACCCCTGTACACACGGTTAACATTAGAACGGCAGTGCACAGAGAGAAGGTTAAAAGCGTTTTCAAAGCGATCTTTGAAGGCACTTGTGGTTCAAGCTGCCGGGCTGATGAATGGGCATAAATTATGGAATACTGGCCGTACATGATAAGCAAGTTTTGTGGAGAAATGCTTTCAAGATACATTAATATGTGGAAGCATGTACAAGAATTTAAGGATTTTCGTAATTTCCAGTGTCGAAAATTTTCAATTTTGCGCCGCCTCCGATAAGATTGTATTTTATTTAAGTTCTTGTGTATTCACATAATTTAAATGGAAACTATTTCATACGTTTTAGTGCGTTTTTTCGCTGGTACAGCAATTTTTAGTGGTGAATAAAAATGAATAAAGAATGATAAGGGTTAATCGACGCGGCTGGTGTAAAATTGTTCCAGGTGAACGCCGCGGTATCCATGCAACAGACGGCTAGTTTCGGTCGCTCTAAAAACCTCGTTGGTCGCGGATGCGCTCCGTTTCGGATGTAATTTCCATTGACGATGGTCGCGTGACCATAGCGCAGAACCGGCTTACGCAACGCGCGAAAAATCAGGGCGCGCGTTTTATTGGACCCGTAGCCGGTGAACTCGGTCTCCGTCAACATTGGAAATTAATCGTTATTTGTACGTCCGTTCGACAGGCGTCGGTCGAGCAAACATCGCGTACGTGCGTTTCCCCTCTAACACCGGATTTCCTTTCTAGATTAGTCGGCTCGCGGCGCTTCGGATGCTTCGAGCGTTTGCGGTCCAACGTGATCTTAAGCACCAGCGAGAGACTTTGTCTCCGAGCTATTCCCGCTCCAGGGAGTTAGTCTTTGATCCCTCTCCCGCGGTCTTTGCGTGTCGTCCACAGGCAGCGATGCGCATCGGTCGCTGGAACTTTATGATAGACGCAGGGAATCGTAGGACATCGTCGTCGAATCATTTCGAACAGAGGTGCTTGGGAATGGAAAACTTGGTTTGCGGATGATTGTAGATGGAGGTCTTGGTTTATAGTGCGAAGTGAAGGAATTAGTCATGCGAGAGCATGCGGCGAGGATCTTGGGGTTCTTCACGTGTTAGAGAACGTGTTCTGGTCTATGAATAATCCTAGGTATGGGTGCTTGGGTTCTGAATGATTGTCTGTGGAGAAACTTGGTCTGCGAATGATCCTAGACAGAGGACTTTAGTCTCCGAGTGATCCTACATGAAGAAACTAGTCCTCCGAGACATATCACTTAGAGGATTTTCGGCTCTTTATAGTGCTAGACAGGAAAGCCATTCCTCTAAATCATCCAGAATAAGGGTACTTCCAACTGAGCCATCCAAAACCATTTGGTCTTCTCTCTCTCTCTAACACATTTGCGTAAAGTATCACGACTTTCGTATTCTATACAGAGTCATATTCTGGGAACTGGGACAAGTTACTGCTCTTTTTTAAGTAAAACTAGAAAAAATTATGGAGGAAAAAATCATGTCACAATACGTCCTAACTTCTTATGACCTCGTTTTTTATGTGGATGCATCGACGCACTCGCCAGGTGCAATTGCATTTTATTGTTTCATGCAACCCAATTTTTTTGTTAGACCCACTTTGCGGGACTGCAAGCCCCAATCCTATATCTCGCATCTCTTCTACTGAATGGAGATAGATGGTCCCCGAATGACGATGTAATTTTAAGGCATGTACATCGATCATTTCAAGAGCCTAATAGAGCCTCCAGCCGCAAGGGTGTTCAAACTTGCACATTCTGGTATTTCGTGCACAGTTTTAATTCGAGGATTGTGACGAAAAACAATATAATGACACGTCTCTTCAGACTTCCTCTTCCATCTGCCAGACAATCATTCAACTCGTCAGGTGCATGAAGTCTGCGAACTGCGAAGACTTGCTGCAACAACGGTCACGAATCCACCGTGGGAGAGTAGAAAGTGTTCCATTGAAATCCTTTCCGTGTTATTAACGGAGGCCCGCGTAGAAATCGAATCTCGTCTTCTCGCGCGTCACCATCACCGTTTGGCATGGTTCCTCGCGGAATTGCAGAACTCGGTCACACAATGCTCGCGGAGAAAGAAAAACCCACGGAATCGCTCCTCTTTTTATTGATCTACCCCGACGTATTTTTATCTTCCGGTGGAACGTTTTGTTGAATGTAGCGCGCGTCTTTCGTAAAATATTACGACGCGTTTCGCAAGGGAAACTTATGGGCTCCCCGAATATGCTATGATATTGAACGACAGCGTGTGTAAAATAATCGTGGAAAGTATCGATCAATATTTCGTTGCATTTCTACAACCCGTGCTAAAAAGCTTCCGATCGGAGGCATCGATACGGATTTTACAGAAAACATTCATGTTTTAGAAGCATAAAATATTACTTTATGGAGTGAGAACTGTTGGGAAATTAAGAGGGGCTTATTAAAGAATGACAAACAACAAAATCACATAAGCTTCCATTTATTGTAACGAAGAAACGAGAAAATAAACAAAATGTTACACGGAAAAAAGTTCCCGATTAATAGACCTGCTGGAAGAAAGTTTCCGATTCGATTTACACTGTCCAACATCAAATTTGTTCACCAATTACTGTTCGATGATTCTTATAGTGTTTTCTGCGCTGATTACAAATTTACCCTTAACTTTTCCCCTAGACGCACAGTTTTTGAGAAACATAATTTTGAAAAAAAACATATTTTTCAAATTTAAACAAATATTGTGATACTATTATAAAAGATACTGAATTGTTCTTTGCAGCAGCAGATTCTGTAGACTTTCCCGAATACAGTGATATCCAATATTAATACATTATGAATGATTAAACATGTTTAAACAATCGTTAAAGATGGAGATACAGCACTTTTGCACCAATTGTTGAGGATATTTTTCAGTTTATCTCAAAAAATAAGGGTCCAGCGGAAAATCTTTTATCTCGAGAAACCACACTTTAAAGTTTGCAATGTCGACGTTTTCTCGAACCAGAAAGCAAAACAACTTCGCCCGACATGAGTTGCTAGAACGGCCGTTCGCCGGGCGGCCGTATCTCGTATTTCCGTGTAACATTTTGTTTATTTCCTCGTTTCTTTGTTATAATAAATAGAAGCTTATGTTATTTTATTGTTTGTCATTCTTCAATAAAGCCTCTTTTAATTTTCCACCGGTTTTAACTCCACAAAGTAATATTTAATACTTCTAAAACACGAATGTTTTCTGTAAAATCCGTATCAATGCCTCCGATCGGAAACTTTTTGCCACGGGTTGTACTGTGAAATTGGAACTACAGATCTAAGGAAAACAGCACGGACCCAAGGGTTTTTCTGACGCGATGAAAAGTATGTTGCTCTAAGCTTTCATACAAATAAACTGCATCTGATAACGAGTAATGCAGCAATGCATAACCAAGTAGTAATAATTAGAACGCGCCGTATTACATTCAGCATCGCGTTAATTAGCAACTATTACCGACTCTGGCAGAATCTATTAGCACTTTCGCATCGCCTAAAAGTAATTATTCTGATTTGCACACGTCGCGTTCGTTTCGCGCTGGATGAAAAAGCCATCGAAAGGAGCCGTTTGAACGGGTGCTCTAGTTTTCAGAAAATCAGCTAATTTCCTGGTTCAGAAATTGGCTAATTCGGCCATCGCAGGCGTGTATTGACCCAGTTCACCTTTCCGTTCCGTTGCTTTTTCCAGGGTGCCGTGATTGCGCCACATACGCGGCCATTTCGCAGCCGCGTGGGCGCGGAAAATGATTTCGCGTCGCAAATAGAATTACAGATACGCGTTACCGATGGCCGATTAGGTGTCAGAACACCGACGGAAGAAAGGCCACGACCGGGTACGCCTCTGTGTGCGAGAATAATGCCGTACGATTATCATGAATAAGAGAAAAGGTCGAGGCGCTGTGTAATAACAGCCTGAGACGACGGCCGCCAGGTTTCTAATAACTTGAACTCGCTTTGACGAAATCTCGGAACCTTTTTCCTGGTCCCAGACCTTTTCCCGGTTCATCCAGGTCTCGCAGCTCCGAAAGAATCTAATTTCCGAACGGGCTTCGGCGGACCCAGACGATTGAATTCTTCGTGGCGAATGGAAAATGCGCATATCGATGCGTCTCGGCTGCGAACCGCTCCCGAGGAAGTTTTATTCGCGACGGAAACGTGGAAATAATGTCTCGATCCCATAATTTCGCGATCCTTTCCGCCATCGTGCTCTTTTTACGCTGCTCCCGGAGAAATCGAGAAAATATTGGGGAACGTTGCAGCGAGAAGTGAAAGCGTATGCAAATCCTCCGGCGAAAAGATGGATTTTGTTTTATTAGTTGCTGGCGGCTGCTTGTGCAAATTTCTGTGTGAAATCGCGATTGAAGAATTTGTCGCGTTGATTACACGGTCGTTTTATCGCATGGAACGACACGCTGAATTTCTAAGTGCCGTGCAATAGCAGTTTCACTTTTATCATGTTCACCGCAACACATTGTATGAATTTCGATTTCGAACTTTTAATTCTCGTTTCTTGTAGGGTCTACTTATGATATTCTACTATACCATAGTCTACTACGGATATTTTTCGGTTTCCTTCAACCACTAAGAATGCAGGAGAAATTCTAATTATTTCATCTAAAAGAGAAGTTGCCTTTTGTGCAGAATTCTATTACGTGGGATAATTAAATTTTGCTCCTATATCTTTAATTTTCTAAAGAAATTAATCTTTCCACTTTATGTCAATAGCCAACATTTTCTACAGTATTCAATGATGTACTTCACAGTTCGAATCATGCATATTTTTTTTTATTGAAAGCTTAATTGAAACTCCCCATAGGGGGTTATAAAGCTATACATTAGTAATATATGTACATCTGACAGTTAAACATCAGTAATGTAGGTACCGCAATTCAACACGATCTCCTATTAACGGGACCTTTGACTCAGCCAATAAAATGTTGGTAGGAGTAGATATACTGTAGGAGTTCAAATAAATAAGTGTTGAACATAATGTCTTTATTTAATCAAGTACTTTTACAACGGCGGGTGCTCTACGGCGAGATTCAGACTCACTGTGGATGTTCTTCAGCTCTCTTTTATAGTAAAACGATGTCACCCAAATCGACCAATCACGCGATGGGTTTTTGACAGTTGCCGCACCACGGTGACGGGATCCGACGGTCTTCTCGTGAAACCGTCGGATCCTTTGGTCGGCACCTACGTCGCCTACAAAGGCGGCGCGGCGTGTCGCCGCCGCGTTGTGCCGCTCGCGTACCGACACACACACACACACACGCCCGTGCGTGTCCCTACAATACGATAACCTAAAGCCGATTTAATGGCAGAAAATTGAATTTTTTCTAGTTTGTACTTTAGATCTTTACGCGAAGGAAAATAAATGAAGCATCCATAGTCGATATGTGAACATCATGCATATTTCTATGCCTTAAATGTAAATTAGTCTGTGGTCATTCATTCATATAGAATATTGTCGAAGTTATAAAGTCGCAGATTTGTATTCCCGTGCACGAAACGCAATTAAACCTTGATATTGATTGATTCGCGTCCACGTGCGTCTCAGTTCATCGAAGCGATAGTAATTCGTGTATTGTTGCGCGTGACGAAGTGCTCGATTTGACGCAACGGTGCGTCATCCGTCGTCGAGGTGTTAACCAACGCTGTATCGTGGTTGCGGACAGACGTGTTTGTCGAACGTTTTCGGTGTTTACTTTGAGCGACGTTAAATTAAGATGTTTACCAATGGAAGTTGTCGCTGAAAGGTGAACTTTTCCGGTCGACTCGGCTATTTATTATAGGCGTCTGCATTAACCGACGACTAAAAAAGCTTGTTCCGTGTGTGTTCCCCTGTTACGTACCGCGAGCCGGAAACCGTCGCTTATTTACGGCTCACACGGACCTTTTAATGCCCTGTGTAGCGGACATAACGTTGCTGCGCGTCGCAGAATTCCCCGCGTCAGACTTTCCTATCAAACGTTGTAAATTCTAACTTATTTTTTCACGGCGAACATCCCGTAGCTTCTACGAACCCTTTGCACTCGAATGGTGACTCGGAGTCGCCACTGCAAATTGTTGTACCATTATTGAAAATATTTGGTGCATTATTAAATTTGTACTCAATCAATTACTACACGCATTTAATAAACTACTGAAACTATTGTACGAGGTATCATATCAGTTTTATAACGATAAAATCATATAAAATGGAAATATTATTCAGGCCAGACGAAAAATTCGGTTTTTTAATTAGAATAGCTCCGAGTGCAAAAGGTTAATCCTGTCAGCTCGAAACGTGAAATATCCTACCAGAAGTAAATATTCGAATTGACGATCACTGCAATATTTGATCGGTTACGTTTTCAACGCTGCAGCAATTCTGCATTCTGGAAAATGATGTAATATTCGGTTCGCCACGAAGTTACTTCAATTTTTTCGAGTAAAATAGCTCTGGATATGCTAAACGAACTTTTGCAGTCAACCCGATAACAAGCTCGATGAACATTTCTTTAATCCGGTGTCGAATGATTAGCAGTGCCCGGAAATGTTTTTTACAAATTCGATGTTACAGTGGTTGCTTTGAATTATGCAGGGAACGAAGGAAAAATTACAAGGTAGACTGAAATTTCCTCAGTTCTTTCAGCGCATTAATAGCATAAACGCGGTAGCAGTGTAGGGACGTCTTTGTTCCTCTGCGTTTCTTCGAGTATAATATTCGCAGCCCTTTCATACGGCAGTCCGTTTCGCCTAGCCAGCTTTAATCCAAGTCACGTTTTGATCCTTCCCTCGCTGTACGTACCGAGTATAAAAATTTCATCCTTACTAGCCTGCACGGCCATGTAACCATGTTATCCGAAGGTAAAAGCTGGAACGTCGGTACTCGCATCCATGTCGCATGGAACACCGGGTCGCTCCTCTATTTGCACTATGCGATCCTCTCTGGCAGAGTAATCAAAATGGCTTGGTTCCGATTTTGTCTGCTGAATGATCTTTGTGGGTGTGTTTATTAAATCACCAGTGTTTCAGAGACATATGCGAATTTCATACGTTAATAGCTCATACAGTAAGAATGGCAGTCTAAACAGAAAACAGCAGCTTTCCTCTACTATTCATCGCAGGAAATATTGCTTTTCCAGCATGAAGATAAAAAGGACCGTAAAATGTTCGTACTGATCGAACCAGGAAATATTCAGCGACAATAATATTCTAAAAATAAAATGGTACCTGTCCTCTGTTATTGCACATTGCAAAAAGAACCACAAAATGCCTGTATTATCATAAATCTCCAGTATTTCAGAGGCGTGTGCGATTTTCGTACGTTAATAGCTCATACAGTAAGAATGACAGTCTAAAAAGAAAACGGCAACTTTTCTGTACTATTCATCGTAGAAAATATTGCTTTATCGACGCGAAGGTGAAAAGAACCGTGAAATGTTCGTACTGATCAAACATGGAAATATTCAGCGACAATAATATTCTAAAAATAAAATGGTACCTGTCCTCTGTTATTGAACATTGCAAAAAGAACTACAAAATGCCCGTATTAACAAAAATCTCCAGTGTTGCAGAGACGTGTGCAATTTTCGTACGTTAATAGCTCATACAGTAAGAATGACAGTCTAAAAAGAAAACGGCAACTTTTCTGTACTATTCATCGTAGAAAATGTTGCTTTATCGACGCGAAGGTGAAAAGAACCGTGAAATGTTCGTACTGATCAACCATGGAAATATTCAGCGACAATAACATTCTAAAAATAAAATGGTACCTCTCCTCTGCTATTAATATATGATATAAGACAGAATAATATTGAGAAAATGAAATGGCAGCTTTCCTCTTCCGATGAACAGCTTGATAAAAATGCTGTTCGTTTACGTGGAGATACGAAGAACCAAAAACTGTCCGCGTCAGTCAACCAAGTAAATATCGCAGTACATATTGCGACGCGGAGAGCGCAGGCAATGGCGCGGGACGATAGCGTTGTGAACGCAGCCGTACAACGAGCACCGTTATTCCCCACCCGGTCGACCCTAGCTCGGTGTAAACGTACTCGAACGGTCGCGTACTACGCGTAGTATATTATGGGGCGTGCAATGCGTTTACCTTGGCGCGCAGCGCGAGCTGTGTGTTACCTATGTGTGCCCCGCGCACTGCAGTCACGCAACGCCGGGGAACGTGTGATCGAATCGGTGTAACGCAACCGATGCAACGCGTTGCACACACACGCGCACACTGCACCGCATCGCACAACGTTCCCTTTCGACTCGAGCAGTCGCGCGGTTCCGCTCGCGGAAATTTCACCGTCCCCCGGAATCCACCGAAACACCCGAGACCGCGGATCGCTCGAATAATTTAATATCGAGGCACGAAACCCGCAATCCCGGGCGTCGAGAATGAAATTCGACTCCTCGAATATTCGATATCAGACCCTCGGATCCGCTCGACAACTCCGCGGACAGATCGTTCCGAATTCAATGTTACCAGCGCACCGATCCGCGCGCTTTGTGCGCGCTGCGGTCGACAAAAGCACGCCAAGCTCTCGGTTAAATATTCTTTTGTATACAAGATATCCCGTGCTACGCGTGAAACGCTGCAGGGGTGGGTTTAACCCTCGCCGGAGCACCACTTGTTTTAAAACGTCCCTGAAAATATGTACTTGGAACCCGCGCGCCACTCGCGATTGCTACTCCTTTCAAGACTGCGTGAAACGATGCCGACTCTCGAACATGTATTCGAGTGCAAGCAGCGAGGTTTCGTTCCATGCACTTGGTATTTGCTATTTTATAGAAGTACCACCTCTTGAGATATTTACAATCCTGTAATATATTTATTTAAGTGTCAATGTGTGTGTGGCACAGTACATATTTTCATTTTAACCCTTACTCACGATTCCTCCAGCGGATTAGGCGACATACCGGAAAAGGATGTTTTAGCAGGCAAAGAAACACATGAGGATCGGCCGCGAACTGACCGTCTATAATTTAGTTTACAACCACCGTGCTCCGACAATTTCGACTCTGACAGATGGACAACACGCGCGACAGACCCACCGAAACAACGCACAGTGGCGAATTCGGCCGAATTCGTGGTCAAAATTCGTATCTTAAAATACTTCGTATCACATGAAATACTGAATTTGTGTATATACAACTTATGAAAAGGTAATTTACAGTAGGACCTCGATTAGCAGGCTTGATCGGGAGACAAACAGCCCGGATAAATTAAGGGCCGATGGATTATCGAGACCCCGAGGAAATAATTAAAATGTACATTATATCCCAAAACAAATTTTTTATTTTTGAAAATTTATTTCCCTCCATATTATAATCATATTTAAACGCATATTTGTTTATAATCGGGATTCGATTAATCGAGGTCCTACCTATATAAATTTATTCAAATACTATAAATAATATTATTATTATTTTAATTATATACCCTTTATATTAATTCTATAAATTTAATTAAATTATATAAATATTACTCATCAAATAATTTTTATATACATTTATTCAAATAATATAAAATTTAATAAAATATAATTAAATTAAATAAATAATTAAATTATATAATTATAATTATAATTATATAATTGTATACACATATCGAAGAAATTGGATTACCACTAAAGCTACCACTACCGGTTTTATATTTTTCATCTTACAATTATTGAAATGATGAAGTTGCTTACATGGAAATTGAGTCAATGAATTTCGTTATCCACGCACACATTGCTACTAAAATTGCACAAAATCGAACTGAATAGGGCCTTGTTATTTTTGTCAGCTGAAACATTTTATTAGCTTTTAATGCTCGGTAGGTTTAGTGTTAAGTGAGGGTTTCACGTGTGACCTGATTGTTCAACAACATGGACGAATCGACAACCAACAAGAATTCGACTATGAAGATTGTACTGAATATTAAAGAGCAGTGTCGTGGTGGCAACACCTGGGAGTTTCGCACAAGTTTACTGTAGTAACAGCAGAAACAACCACCTCGGGCCGGCTCGGCAAGCATTCGCGAAGACGAGTAGCGTCGACACCTGTAGCCAGACTGACCGAGTGGTCTAAAAGGAAAAAGCTGCGGAGCAGGATCGAAGAGGCGAAGAAGAATGGAGGCTGGCCCGTTCCTTCGGATCGTCGGGCTTGTCCCTTGTGGATCGGGTCAACGAGTATGCTTAATGGTGGTCGCTGACTCACGCCGGGATTGATAATGGCTCGTGCGAAATCTACCGCGCACGTCCGCGATGAGAACCGCTGGTATCGATGACTTCGAAAGCATCCAGGCGTTCGGTCAGACGCAATTATTTGCATATTTATCGATACCAAACATACGCGGCCGATAAAACCGGCGATATTGGAGAGTGTCGCGCCATTCGCGGACTGAGAGACTGGGGAATCTCAGTTTGCTCTTTGTCGGTTTGGAAAATGTCCTCCATTCCTGCTATTTTATTCTTCTCGCTTTGTCCCACTTTGTATAACACTTTTTTACGCTGAATCTGAGAAAAAATATTAGATATTCCATTTAAAAAACAAAGTGATAAAAAACAGATTAGAGCACCTGTATGTCCTTCAGGAAACCGTGCAACTTTCGTTCGAAACATTTTTTCGTACAACAAATAACTGCCGAGTTATTTGAGGTCATCACGTTACGAAACTCATCCTGTGTATATGGTCTAAGAGTTGAACCATGGATTACTGTAGTTGTTTGCGAATAGGCGAGTACATTGTAGAGTCCAGTTCGCGAGTTTCTCGAGTTGTTCGAGATGAGCGTCACTGGTTCATTCTCTTATTACAGCGCCGCCATCGTCGCCCGCGTACGAAACGTGTTTCAGCTTCGGGACTTTTTCGCTGGTTCTTTGAGGGCCACTCGAGCGTGGCGTTTCATTAAGTTCCGCGGGTGTCGCCTCGCGTGTCATCGAGACAATATCGGGACGAAGGCGATCGAGCTTGAAGCTCTTTGTGGCCGGAGCTTCTTGGGGCAACATGATCGAACATGGTCCATCGAGAATTCTTCCCTTTATATTCTACTTCGATAGAAATTGAACGGTATCTCCGCTGAAGCAGGCCGTTGATAAATGTCCACTTTTCGGACGAAATAGCGGATCTGCTTCGATAAGTGTTCGTTGATGGAACGGTTTGTGGTAGATACTTTTAGTTCTGCAATGATTTTAAACTAATTTTAGCTTGTTAGGGCATTGATCAAAGAAAGATACATGTTTCTGCGTTTCCGCATTTTTCATCCATTTTCTGAAAATTATTGATCAATGCCTTCTCTGTCGTAGATAAATAAAATCTGTTGCTTAATGATAAGTCTACATAATTCTAAAAAAGGATTTCTTATCTACTCCTGATTAGATTCTACAGAGTGAAGAAGATTTCATAGCCTAGGACAGCGTCTAGTCTCCCAGGTCTCGAATCAATTTCAAATCCGATCACCGCGAAACTAGATTCCCGTAATTACCGGAAATATGATTCGCTTCGACGGCATCCTGTCCGAGGATTGCTACATCCAGATCTCTCTTCGACATTTTCCCACAACCTTCGCATTTTGTATCCCGCGGAGAACGCTTTTCCTGCAGCAAGAAAAGAAAGAGCAAACTCTACCGTAATTAAAATCCTTCTCGTTTTCGAGAGGAGCTTGCTCGCACCAATTCAGTTTCACCATTCAGTTTCTACGACTTAGCTGCTGAATTCTCCATCTACATAATTTATTAAGGAGTGCATATGCCTATAATTATGAAAGAGGTCTAAGTGAAAATTGAAAAAGAAACAGAGTTTTTTTAGACTTCTCATTTCCCCGCATTATTCATCGTTGTAACGCGTGATTTAGTTTCCCGAGGAAAAGGTTCTTAGTATTTTCAAACATATAACTGAATTTTCAATAGACCAGCCTAGAAATAAAATATTTGGCAGTTTCCCCGAGCGACGATAGTGCATAGAAGGGAAATATTACCAACGAAAAGTCCTCAAGATGATATCCACGTTTTATGCCCGTCCATCTCAACTTGCCCGCCATGGGGGTGTAACGTAGAGTTACTGGAGTGTCGTGTAGGATTCGCACACATTTACAGCATAACCCAGGACGACACCAGCTTGCAAACTTACCGTGTAACAGTGCAAGATTTATGATACACCGTTGTCAAACCGCAGGGAGATCTCAAAGTCCTTATTCCTTTCAGGAAATGAAGATAATAAAACCGAACCGTACAACATCCACTAAAAACTTTCAAAAATATCGCAGAAGTCACATCCTCACAAACCTCCCTGAATCCACACACACACACACACACACACACACACACACACCATCAAGATTCACCGACATGTAAACGAAATTGTATGATAAACCCCGAGTTCCCTAATGGCAAATCAAATTTGCGTTCAGCCAATTAATGCTATTAATTATCCACCCTCGATCCTCCGTGGATTCAGCAACTTGCGGGGCGTGTTCGTCCGTAAAAATATTACGGGAATAAAAAATCCAGGCGCGTATAAATCCCCTGATGCGCGACCGCGTTTTGCGGCCGGGCATATTTTTTCTGTAACGTTTGCACAGGGAGCGGTGCATAAAACAAGCTTGCCGGACGCCTCTGAAAAATGGAAGGAAAAAAAGAGGAGGATCTACCACCCCGCTACCGGTGGCATGTAAGGACACATTCGCGCGAGCAGGGGGATGCAATTAGGGATTAACGAGCATTTAGCCCCGGTGCAAAGGCGAATAATGGAGATTCGATCCCCGGCGAGCGCGAAAGGCGGACGGCTACCCGCCAAGGGGTGGCTTTATGGTTTCTCGTGCTTTGTGTCCACGAAATGCTGTCTGCTCCTGGGCGCATTCCAGTCGATGGGCAGGCCCGTATCCAACCCCCGCTGTTTACCATCCGCGTATTTGTTTCCAGGCTCGTCGCAGGAAATTATACCCGATCGATCCCGCCCCACAGTGGTTCGATTACTCTTGGCGTTAGCTGGACGAAATTATTTTGTCACGATTTTCAGCTCATTCGGAGCTTTAGTCCTTGGCACTCGAGTGGTGACTCAGAGACGCCACTAAAATTTTGTTTAGATTATTTAAAATGTTGGCAACTAATCAATAGACTGCGGATCTGTCTGCAAAATAAAAATTGTCTGCATCGATTACAAGCCAAAGGAACCAAATAAAACATTCTTTCTTCATTTAATTATCTTATTAAGCTGAAACTAATACACCGATGTCCTTAAATCTTTTTAATATGTTCACTGCTTTCACTCGGGTTGACGGGAAAGTCATGACGTATTTTTGGGTAATTTTCAATCAATAATGTATTGGCCAATCCGTTATGACTTTCTCGACGGTCCAATAAATTGTACGTTTCTATTTTTCTCATAAATGCATAAAATCCGCAGTCTACTAATCAATTATTACACATTTAAGTATTATATGAGGTATTATACTATCGACAAAACGAAAAAAATCATGTACAATGGAATTATTCTAGGTAGGAAGAAATGTTTAATTTTCGAGTTAAAATAGCTCCGAGTGCAAAGGGTTAATTGTTAGAACGCAAGTCAGCTTTGTGTTACAGTTTTACGATTTCATGAAAAATGAAGAAGCATCTTTATAACTAAACTAATTCTAAAAGAAAAGTCTGGGATCGATCGTGGTAGGTTTACTGTGGTATTTTCTTCCCCAATGAAATCGAAATGCGTAAAAATAAATATTTTGCTCTGAATAAATTTGTACAGTTCAACGAGAGTATATTCTCGTTGGGTAGGCACACAAAATTGTCAATCATTCATAAAATGAGGAATAACATTCAAATGAAGTACACGATCGTAGCATGATACTGCAGTCGTCGGTTCAGCTACCCTAAATTTTACAGGAAAAGCTTAAATGTTTGTCGTTCCCGGAATCAGAGTCGCGAACGTGAGGGGTTGGGGAGGGGGGTTGGCATAATTGAAAGCGCGCGAAACATCCTGAATACCGGGCGAAGGATAATCTCGGACGATCGAGAGGAGTTGAGCCTCGGCAGAAGACATCTAATGGAATAACGACATCCAGACGTTTTCGGGCTTGGAGAACGAGCGAAAAAGTGCAAAGATAAAGCGAGCGAGCGAATGGTTAGGGCAACGTTGCCCTGGACATGGCTGCCGGAGCCCTCGGCGCAGGGCTCGCCTCGCAAGGGATGCTGGGGCGTTGCTATGGAGACGCCACACTGTTTTCCGTTCCCCAATTACCTGGCCGCGGGTTGTCAACTTGAACCCCTAAACACATTCCAGCGGCTACCGGGGCTAGGTGACACAGGTGTACTCGGTGTTCCGGTCTGCCTCAAGACACACTCAGCGTCTGGAGTATTCCGGCCCTTCTCGAGAACAAAGACACCACCCTCCCCTTGTCCCGTTTGTAATCGTTTACATTGGTCACCGCGATGGTTCCTCGTCGCCCGCGAAATCCCGATGACGACGAAGCACCATCATGGTTCAGGTGAAATCGAGCGCAGACAGAGGCCGAGTGAATGGAGGATGAAATGCCGCCGCGGAGGATGTCTCCATTGCGTACCGCCCCAGGATTTTAACCGCATTTAGTACTGCAACCCCAGTCCTGCGGACGCTGATTGTTCGTAACGGAAACTTTCTCTCCCGAAACCTGGTAGACGACGTGTCCTTCGGATTGTATCCACCGGGGGTGAGAGATAAAAATTTTTCATTCAGAGCGAGATCCATATTCTATACAGACACATGAAGTCTGCTCGGTTAAATTTACGCGAGTCAACCTCCCTGACAATTCGCTTTTCAATGCCTCCGTACGATGTTTACCCTTGGCGACTCCGAGGTGCCACTAAAAGCATTCTTCATACATATTACACAATTTCTTTGTATTTAATAAATTACTAAAAATTTGAATACTGTAGGAATAAATTGTATCGTTTTCACCTGCAACTGCCGAACTGTGAATGTAAATTTAACCGAGCACTACTGCGCTATTCCCCGTCTGCAATTTTTATTTTGCATAAAGATCCTCGTTAATAACTATGACGACTGTTAATAATTTAAAAAGCTGTTGGCATTTCGAGAAAACGCAGCACAGTGTGTCGTCTTGCAGCGGTCGCTGGCCGATTATGGGAGCGCTCGGAACGGTTCAAGATCCCTGGAACAATAACGTTTGTCCATTGTTGCGTCGGGTATGCCTGTTGCATCAAAGCGTCGCCAATGGCCGAACAGCACTTATGCCTCGCCGGACGGCGACATATTACCGTGGTTCGACTGACATTCGGGTTCATATGCTCGCTCCGGCAATATCGAAACCGCAACCTGGTTAAGCGTCGCGTCACCGTCGCGCGTCGCCCCTCTGTCCCGATCGTTCTAACAACAATAATTAATCTCTGCCTATACGGACTCACGACGACAGAGCACCGGTTCCCGCGCGCGGAAATCGTCGCATCCTGGCCTCTCGTTAGCACAAACGACGAAAATTTCGAGCGGCCACGCCCGACCCTGAGTGCTGTCTGATTGAGTTCATTGGTCGATTGCGTGGAAATTTCGATTCCAGCCACCCTCGCGACCACTCTCTTTTTTGTTTAATCGACGTCGAATATATCGCTTTCGAATATGGCACAATTAAGTCCCTGCCAGGACTTCCGGTTGCTGAACCCGTGAAAATGCTCGGGGTCGTTCTTACGAATGCTTGTTCTTCTTATACAGTGACACTTAAATTTACAAAGTGACTAGCACGTTCTGCTTTTATAAAACTGACAAGATTGAATTTATGTCGACTTCGAATGGAACAAAATAGACGAACAGAGCGTGGCGAATATATCACCAGTATGGAAACTATTACTGGAACATCAAACAAGGGTTGGATTACAGCTTTCAGCCTTACGACTGTTTCATCTCGCCGCACCCCATACATTACATCCCATAAGCATGGCCCTATTCACCGAAAAAATGGATTGGCTGCATTTACCTCCCCGAAGCTTCCCTACCCTCTTCAACCAGCATCGTACCCCTAAATGCTGAAGCTAATAGACAAAATACTGACTCAATGCTTGCTCGAACAGTTCGCGGGGGTGGATCAAGATGAATTGACGACATCACGTCAGCCAGAATAATTCTGTAAATGCTCTTCCTTCTTTCAACGAAGAAATAAATCAACTAAAATTATTCCGAAACAGTTAGCAAAGAACGTCGACTGTAATAATGACTTGCATAATGTTTAGAATGTGCTTACTATTTTATAAACACGCGCGTCCTCCTGTTCCGTGTAAAAATGGCTTGAATTTAGCCTCGCAGCGCTGAGCTTCCCTCGTTAAACTGCATCATCCCCCCGAGGAATCTAATTAGCTGTGCAGAGAATAATCAAGCAACGCTTACTGGAAGCGGTATACAAGCATCTGAAAAGGTTGGGCAGAGATGAGCTAACATCGTTTCAAAGGACGAGTCCTCTTTCTGCAGCCAGTGACGCCGACGAACACGGGAGAATCATCAGTCGGGAGAACAACACATTGCCAGAATTTAGCTCCGACCGGGTTCAGCAACCCTCTTTAGCCGGTATCATCTCCCAGAAGCGACCCCAAAATTTGCCCACAGGATCGCGTCCTAATGCGGATTTGGTTTGTTGACACGTCGAACGGAATCCTCGCGGACGCGTTCATGAAGGCGGATTTCACCGGATCCATGGATCCTGCCGGGCCGGCATCGGGCCCGGATTAAACGTCCGCAAGTGTGTCTGCCGGGGGTGGCTCGTGGCTCCCGATTTGCATATCTCCTACCCGTAACTAGGAATCACGAAGTGGCCGTTGGTGTTTCTCGGGTATATGTATAGGTGCGGGTGCGGGTGCGGTTGGCCAGCTAGCTGCGTAACAAGTACCGGAGAGTTCGTTATCGATCGATCGACTCCGCTGCCATGTGACACGCGTCCGTCCCGAGGATTAAATTGCCGTGTGATTCGATAACGCGTTCAAGAACTCTCGAGGCGCTGATCGATAACGCTGTGCCCGGCTGAATACACGGAAGCCTTTGTCCCGTCTTTAGCCGGGACAACTCACTTAGGCGAACGCCTGCTCGAAAAACACTTGATTCGCCTTAATTCGATCGCCGCCGACCGGTGGACGCGCGTCGCGCCAACTTTGCGCTTCACGATCATACATGATGCTCAGGGAAATTGACCTGGGTGGTTAAAAACTTTGTTGAAAAGTACGTCGAACACAAGTGCCCCTGGAAAAATGTTTACGGTATCATAGAAATGATACTGGAACAATATAATTAGGTTGGAGCGAAAGTTCTGACATATTTTAAAGAAAACATTTGAATCAATTTATACAAATATATTGTATGTTTTATCTTTTAGATAAAATGTCAATTCCTGTTTCCCAATCACTCACTGGCAACATGTATTTTTCATTTATTAGCTAGATTACCTGCTTATTTCAAATACGGCAGAACTTTCCCTCCAACCTAATACATACATACAATTGTAATATTATAACCGACGATGGGTATATTTCTACGATAAATCTTTTCACAAGACTCCAACAGCCTCACAGCTTACTATACCGCGCCTTAAACAGCCTCCCACAAAAATCCTCTCAAGTAGACACGTCCACAGGGCGCCTCGATAATTCATTTCGCTTAGCCTCTTCGCGAGAAAATATACAGATGCTCGAAACTTTTAAGTGCCTCGAAGAGGGTGTAAGAATTTACACGGCTGGATGAAATGACTGCTGTATAAATTCACAGCCGAATGATAAACTGCAAGCAAACTCGTCCCTAGCCTGAAGATCCTTATGCAAATTCTCATTTTTATGAATATGATTCCTCGAAAATTAAAATGAAGGGAACATTTCATCCATCGATTTCTTCTGGTGAAAATGAAATAAGACCCTTATGAATTCATACAAATGTTTTTCTCGTATTATAGAAATTTCCATATGCTATAAATGCATAAAGATCCGCAGAATGCTCGTCGTCAATGTGTATTTATTACATTGTCGTAAGGACGGTTTCTGACTTGAATGTCTTTTGAAACCTCTCTCGAAGGAATCGATACGCGAAGAGTCCCGCTCTCGCAGGATCACAGTCCTTCGCCGTGATGCAAGGACGCCGCGTCTGGACAATGTCATCGTTTCCTTGAGCTCGACGCCCACCCCGCTTTAACTGGTCCTTGAGACATTGACGTCGAGAGAGAAAGTCTCGCCCTTTCCTCCCATTTCCTGGCGTTCCTCGCGGGAGCAAGAATGGGAACGCGGAAAATTTATTTTCCACGGCTACGGAATTTCCGTGGAGAACAGAGAAAACGAGTGCATCCCGTCGATAAGCTTTGCTGAGCAGCCACTACGATTTAAAGTGAAATACCCCTTCACCAAGGATGAAGTATTCTCAGTTTCAACCCTTAGCACTCGAGTGGTGACTCTGAATCACCACCAAAAATGCTGTACCGTTATTCAAAATATTGTTTACATAATCAATTACTAAACATTTAAATATTGTATGAGGAATTATATCAATTTCATACCCATAAAATAAACATTGTTCTGGCTAGGAAGAAATGTTTAATTTGTGCAAAGGGTTAAACCTTTCAAAATGAGCGTACATTGAAACGTTCATTTCTCAAGTTGGCTATCGTAAAATTTATTGATAAAATTCTAATGAAAACTTTTATAAAATTCCCAGAAGAAGTGTTAAAAATAATTGCGAACGGGTTAAACAGCAAGACGCACTGATTCCGTTGCAATTTCGTCGAAAGTGCATTGCACGGGAACCACGTGGTCCCGTCACCGCCGATTTGTCTCCCGTTTTTTCAGCGGCTTGACGCGATAATGGGCGGGTCACGTTAAGATGCATCGCCGTGTAGAACAATGGGAACTGCACTCTCCATCGTCGCGTTAATATTGCCATTGTCCGCGAACCGGTAGACGATGCACATCGGTGCAACGGCTCTCGACGGGCTTTGACGCGCGTGAATAGGCCTCCCAGATACCGGAAGCTCTTTGTCGCGTCAATTATTCCGCTTCGAGCCACCGATATACCGCTTTCCTTCCCGTTTCTCGGCGAATCTTTGCCGGGATAGACCGTTTCGGTCCATCCTGAACGCCATCGCTTCGATGAACATGAAAAATTTCCATAAATCTGCCTCTACAGTAAACATGATCGTCATTTGTTTTACTTAACATGACAAAGTTTTCTTTCTTTGATGTCACTTACTCTAATAAGCACCAAGCTCTCGACGTTCGCTCAGCAGATATAAACTTTTTCATGCGCATCTCGTTTAATTTCATTGGATTTTATCTCGACGATACTTACAGTTCTTTCGCTGCACTTAAACGTGTGTTCTTTTCCTGTTACCTTAGTTTAATGCTGTTTTTACTCGATTTATTCGCGTTTCTTCGAATTTGTGCTTTCTCTCCGAGTACGCTCCTTCATTTATTTTACTACTTTTATGTTCGTTCTAGTTTCGCGTTATGGAGAGAAATATTTTATTCTTGTGTTACCTAGTCGGTAGTATCAGCGGATTGTTGGGAACTTTCTGATTAAAATCAGTTCAAACCCGACGTGAATAACAAGATTAGGGACACGCGTATGATTGCTACACAGGAAGAATCAACTCTAGAAAAGTGGACCGATTCGCGTCACGTTTGGACTGATTTTAATCGGAAGAATCTCAACAATCCATCGGTATCACATTTGGAGAGGACAGATAAAAGTGACTAAATTTGAAATTTTCCAATGACTGCATCCACCTCGCTCTTGCTTGCTATATCTCTTCTCTTGCTTCGACGAGCTTCGAATCCTCGAAGAAAATCGCTGTGGCGCAAGGATTTGACTCTCCGGGATCCGAAACTTGGGAAATTTCACTGAGCAGTGCCGTAACGACGAAATGTCGCGGGCCCTTCGAAAATAACGACGCTGTTCGTTCGAGTAGGCGAGCATTGACTCGCCGATAGGATTCATCGGGAGCGAAGGCCATCGTCTAGGCGAACGGGTTTGAAATGGATATCGCATGCTCGATCGATCGAGCGTTCTTCAAGTAATTTTGACCCACGATCTTGGCGATGCTTGCCAAGGAATGCCTTCCCCGTGAATCCCGTGCCAACAGTCCGCCCGCTGAGCCATCTCCGATGGCATTGAGTCTCGAGAAAACTCTCAGAGATCGGAGCTGCACTCGGCTCTCGAGACGCTGCGTGCAATGCCGTTACATCGTTTCCGCGGTCTTTCGCAGTTCTAGGACTGCAACTCGAGTAACAATGCAGCCGCATATAACTCCGATTCCGCACAGCGGGACAAAGTGATGAATTTTGTGTCAAGATCCAAGAACCTTCGAAAGAAATTAGATAGAGCAATGATCTTTTTTTAAATTGAGGCTGAAATATTTCAGAATATGAGAAAATAATCTCACAATTACATGTACAATTTAAAGCAGTGAACATATTTAAAAAATTTCAGAACATCGACGTATTAGTTTTAGTTTAATAAAATAATTAAAACAAGAGAGAAATTTTTATTTAACCTCTGTGTCTTGGAATCGACGCAGACATTTTTTTATTTTAAATAAAGATCCGCAGATTACCAATTTCAAGAAATTGTTTTAACCAGCAAAATTATTCAATGGCATTTCGACTCGAATGGTCCAGGTCACCGAGTCATAAAATCCATCGCGAATTAATGGGAAGGGCGATAGCTGCTTACACCCGTTCATTAATCATCCCGAATTAGTCCTGTAAGGACCTATCGTAACTAGGTGCTGCGGCAGTCGGACTAAATCCACCCCAGAGCGTCGTGCCAAGAATTCAGCCTGGAAGATCCTCGAAAAGTGTCCCGGAGGGATGCTCAAGGCCGATAATAGTCGCTCCCGACGAAACTGCCCTACCGCACGTTATCATCCGTTATTCCCCATCGGGGCCACCCCCAAAATTGCCGTTCGACAACGCCCTACGCGTTGCCCTTTCTTCTCCTCGCCATCGGAGACGATCCTTAACGCGAGTGACACACGACCTCTCCTGCACACGTTGCACTGACGGATGCTGATGTGTCTCTCGCCTTGGGGTGCACACGATGTTTAGCAAAATACGTCTGCAGGAGACGGAACCCGGGGTGCGGAGCCTCTTTCGGGGAGGTTTTGTATCGGAGTCGTGACTAAAACCGTTTCTCTTGAGGGGTTTTTACGACCTTCGACTATCTCCTCGGGGGTAAATGCGTTATTCAATCTTCGGGGGCGGGTCACACTTTCTTTAGCCCATTTGGGACGCTTCACTGAAACATCCCCTTGCTATATTATTACTTATAGATTGTACAACATTCGGAATTTTCCGCGGTTTCTACGAAAATAAATAATGTCATCCTAGGGGATGAAAACATTTCAATTGAAATATTCAGACTAGATTAATGCTAGAAATACTTGCTTGGAAGATTTATTTGCTTTATTGGGGAAATTAAGCAAGCACTTTGAGATGAATGAATTTCAATTGAAATTATTTGCTGAATATGTTCTTTAAAGCTTCAGGGGTGAACAATTATTTAACCCTGTGCATCTGTTCCGAATTCAAACACATATATGTATTAGTGTATCGATCCGCATTTGATGCTCCATCTAGGAAGGATCTAATCAATCTTATCTCTTCCTAATTCGGCCGTTACGATTATGGCGCTCGATCACTCGTTAACGGTTGCCACGCCGAAAGATCAGTTCCGCCTAATGCGACGAACAGAAAACAAGTCTCGCCTAATGCGTCTACAAGAGAGCACTACGCGTAATCAACCGCCTGTACAATCGTTGTGTTTGCAAATTAGTGAAGAAACTTACAACTTCTTCGCTAAAATAAATGAACTGTTTAAACCGTCGAGAGTCTTACAAATTCTTCGCGCAAACAGCATCGCTGATGCTTCATAAATTGTTATATTTAGGACACTTATTTATTTTGACACGCACAGTTTCGTCGACTCCTTCCCTCTTCGATTATCTAATCTAAAATACTGAACCCGTTGAAATTTCTTTCAATGGGACTTTCCGTGGACTTTCTCAATAGACTATTCTAAGATTTCGACTTATCGAGAACGGGCAACGGCGGGCAACTTTATTGAGCCAGAGTAACATGCCGTAGCAGAGATTTTCGACAACTGACTGCCAATACAAACGAGGGTCTTCTACTAATGGATGATCTGATTTGAGGGTACAAAGTTTTAGGACAGCTGAATCATATGGATGACACAAAGTTTTGGGACTGCTTACGGTACAAATTGCTGGTGACGTGTTGCGAGGGTCGTCATCTTGGTCTTATCGGGTCTTGACACTTCCCGAGTCGCTTTAAACAATAGTAGTTCATAGAAATCATTATTATTCGGTCAGGTGATACAGATAGATCGCCGGCAGCCGTGTCGAGTTTCGAGTTACCGAGACAAATCCGTGCGGCGAAACGCGAGAGCTATTAAATATCTATGGGGCCACGGTGTCGGGTATTGATTTTATGGTGACATCGACATGGCCGTCTAACAATGAGTTAAGAGGAGGCAACGGAGCCACGGAACCTCGCCGGACGCGTTCGATACGGTTTTCTGCAAATACTGGTTCGCCGGTTCGGCGAATATTTTCGCCTGCTACGAGCACAATAGCCTAAGTTCCACTTTCGGGACATGTGCGCGTCATTCTTCACGGCCTTAACGTCATATTCTACTTGCTGTCCTGTGGCGTGCCCCCCTATGAGATACACAATGCGGAGAAATTCTATAAACCATCGCGGAAAAAAAGAAAAACACGCTGTTAGAACGACAACCGATTTTTCTGCAACCCCTCGGGGAGCCTCTGAACAATCGCGAACGTTCGACAACTGCGCTTGTTCGCACGGTCGCAGAAGCTTTCGATAATCCGTTCCAACCGATTTCCAGCGAAAGTTTGCACGGAAAAAATTCCATCGCGGTTCTTCTCCCAGGTAATTCGTTTGACATCGAAATTCGTCGAATGCATTCGCTTCCACGGACGATTCGATATGCGACTTTCTCGCGAAACTCTTTATGAAATCCTCTTCGAAACGAGCCCACGCGGGCATCGATAAACGATATTTACGATAGCGTTAGCGCCGTTCAACCAAAAGGGGTTATCGATTCGGGGGGTGGTAACACGCCGCTGTCGAGGGTGGTTTCATCCCTCGTCGGTATAGTAGATGTCTGAAGCTTGCGCTGCTTGCACGGGAAGCTATCCCAAGTCGATAAACTCGAATGCTCGCGTTACCAACCGCGTCGGGAAATTGCAATGGTAATTTCGCGGGTGAAGTCGGTTGATGATAATGCGATGTTTATTTACCGGAATGGTTTGAGACGCTGGGATTGACCGTTGGTTCCATTTGTCTGTTACAGCGAAGAAACAAAATGGGGCGGCTCTACGGACGAACAGTTTGGGCTCGGGTGCGAGAACACCACCCTTGGAGAGGAAAAGCAAGTTCTCAGCCCTCGGTAGACTCTTCAAACCGTGGAAGTGGAAACGGAAAAAGAAATCGGACAAGTTCGAGGCCGCCTCCTTGTGTGAGTATGCGATTTTCTTGGGAATTTTATGGATAATCGTGTGAAAATTGTGTAGAGGTCCGATTACCGATTAAACGGGGGTTGTTTTCTCGCGATTGCAGCGCTCGAGAGGAAAATCTCGGTACGAGCTAGCAGGGACGAGCTGGTACAGAAAGGGATCCTGCTGCCAGTCATAAGGTCCACGTCGTTTCCGGAAAACGGTGAGTTCTTCATGCCTCTTATCAAATGGTGCCACCCATCCTGACCCGCCGACGATAAGAACCTGCGAAGTCGTGCCACGGATAAAATAGAAATCCTCTACGACATAAGAGCGTTTATCGAACTGTAACAGAGCTTTTACTTGACAATTATCTAACTGGTAGCTCAAGGAATTATTAAGCAATCTAATGGGAAGTTCCTGAATCGTAACGAATTTTTTAATTTACCGAAAATATAGAAAACTATTCTAATCGTTTTATCCGTAAGATGGCGTACACGTGCGTTTACTTGACTTCCACTAATATTCGGACACTATTAAAAAGACGATAACTTTTTTAATATCGAACTTTCAATGACTTCAGTGCTGGAATTGAGGAAAGTGTTCTAAGTGGATTGTGATCGTTTTTGTCAGACCAGGTTAAATGTACGTACGAATTTACGTTCGATCATTTATTCCTGATTCTGATGTAATTCTGTCTTGAAGTAGAATATGCAAGCATTGGTCAGACCACGGAAAAATTTTATTATTTATATTAGAGCAATTATTCTTGCAATTTTATTATTATGAAAAAGTAAAAATACCTAACGATCGATACAGGGATAATTTCCAACATCTTCAAGTGGAATGTCATTGTCTTGGTCAGACGAGAAGGAAATACTCATTCGATTATAGTGTAATAATAAGCATAATAACGATAAATATAGCCCTAAAGATCAATAGAGAAATAACTGATAATGGTCTGAAGTATTTAGAATGTGACCAAAATGTGTGCTTTGCTATTTATATTAAATAATTTACTCGGATAATTTGTTTGAGACCCTCCGAATATTAATGGCAGTCATTTTATATGTAAAGAGGGAGTTAATAATATTGATTGGTACAGCTAATAAATTGTTTAACTCTCGGTTTCGTAAATTATTCGTGACACGACTTAATAGGTCAAAGTTGGCAACACGTTTATGGAAGTTACGATTTTATGACGCCAGCGATTCAATCCGAGAATATTCGATCTCTATCTGCGAGTACATGTCGGCAGTGGCGATTCTTTTCCAATTCGAAAAGGTTAAGATGCTTTTTCCGTCGCGAATGGTAATTAGAGAATGGTAACTGGGGTATTACTTTCGGTGTCTAAAATAACCTGCTTCCGAGTTGTAGAGCTTTCTTATTTTTAGTTTAACGGAATGACGGTGGATTTACTTTAGTTGTACGGACAAATGATTTATTTACAGTGTACCAGTTGTTTATACACTGTTGCTTAAGGTTTTGGAATCTGTTCTCCGAGGCGAGATAATGGAGACTTTTCATGGGTAATTTGAGCTTTTGCATATTTCCAATTATAGATGTGCTACATTTTTCTTCCATCTTTTTTCATGGAAGTCTTGCGTTAGTAAAAGTTGTTCCAAGAATTTTTTACGATAATCTCTTTGTATACATGTTTCTTTATCACACGCATGTATAGAGAATTTTCTACACCAAACTCGATCCTCACATTCACCTGCGTTTTACAGACTGTGGACTTTGTGCGTTCATGATATTTACTTGCAAATTGTTCAGAGCACTGATATCAATGTTGTCACGAACACCGAATATTTTATTCCATTTACTAAATTATATGCACAATCTTAATGTACACAAATATCCGCAGTCTAATTAATGAACACCTAATTTCAACCTAATCACTTTGCAATCTGAAAACACCAAAACTACCTAACCAGCAATACTCGTCACATTTTATCAATTGACACGTTCGCTGCCAAAGCTTTTCTACTGCTAAAGCTGATTTTCTTTTTACACGAATTAGAACTATCTGTGCTTAAATAAAGGATCATTAAAAATAAATATTATTACCCAATCATAACACGCCGATTTTAATGCAATTTTTATACGATATAGAACTAAAAAAAAATATTTATTCCGACATTCATGTTAAGGGGGTGAAAGTAGCCCTCAAAGTTGGGATGAAAATCCATTTTATTGAGTATCTCACGATGAACGACGGTAATTAATCACGAAGAATTTTTCACTTACGTATTGATTCATTTAAAGTTTACAAATGGCAGTGAACGTGTTCGCTGAAAATGTCCACACGCAAAAATCGTCGGAGAATTCGCATTCGACGCCGACAGACGCGACTTCGATCAGGGTTTTCCACCCTCTCGTAGTCTGGTCCTCGGATTTGCAAATTTCCGCGGACACGTGGAAATTGTCCACTCCGACTGGTCAGGAAATAAGGGATCACGGTGTCCGGCTTGAAACGAGGCGGAAGGGCAAAGGCACGGGGACGACGGCGCTTTGAAAATGAAAAAATGTAATTGGGTTTCGTGGTGATTAGCCTGCAGACGTGAGCTTGATTTCCGGAATAGCGGAGAGCTTGTAAATCTGCCGAAAAAATGCCATCGTTGAACCTCCCCGATAAACGAAAACGGCAGAATTACGTTGAAACGTGCGGTACATTCTGGAAAGCTTGCGGTGGAAACATAACTCTGAATGAAACGGGGACGTTTATGCATTTATAGTGACAACCTAGAATTCCCCCACGGTTGGACGTTCGTGGTCCAACGAAAATTTATAGTCGCATTAACAAACCGGAGTTTGGTAATTAGCAAAATTTCAGTTCGCAGCCTGCTAATTCTTTTACCGTGAGACGATAACGCGGTCGTCGCTTTTACCGACCAGATGAGTGGACTGCGGATGTTTATGCGTATTCTGGGTCTCAGGGGCGTAGTTTCTCTCATCGCGTTTTGTCTGGGAGTTTCCCCAAACTCTGAAGGATCTAGAAACCTGGCTACAGTATTATTAATTCGAGTTTGTCGCACGTGTCGCGCTATAATTGCATAAAATCCACGATCCAATGGTGAAAGCATGCGGAGGAACTCCAGTTCTTAGTTCTTCTCAAGAGGGTTGAACGTTACTAAACATTATTGTATAACTCTCTGTCCCGAGTATTAATATACCTTCTGCGAGACGATCGATGTACTCTTTTAACAATTGCGCAGACGCGGTGTAATTACAAAGGACAGAGTACATTAGAAATGAACTCCTTGTTGGTCCTAGTAGAAAGATTTTGTGATGAGTTCTACTTCCTCGAATACAATATTTCACTTCCTGTTAACACTGCAAGAAAGAAATTAGCTTGCGACGTAATACACAGAGCTGGGCACATGGAAAGTAAGCTGCTCGTCCTCTTGGTTCCAGTAGAAAAATCTGGTGATGGGTTCTACTTCCTCAAACTAAAACATTTAAACTGTGTGGTACAATATTAGCTTCCTGTTAACACTGCAAGAAAGAAGTTCGTTTGCAACTTAATACAAAGAGCAGGGCACATGAGAAATAACCTGCTCATCCTCTTGGTCCTAGTAGAAAGATCTTGTATGGGCTCTACTTTCTCAAACACAATATTTAAACTGTGTGTGACAATATTAGCTTCCTGTTAACACTGCAAGAAAGAAAATAGCTCGCAACTTAATATATACAAAGAGCAGGGCACAGGAGAAATAAGCTGCTCGTGCTCTTGGTCCTAGTAGAAAGATCTTGTGATGGATTCTATTTCCCCGAACACAATATTTGAACTGTGTGTAACAATATTTCACTTCCTGTTAACACTGCAAGGAAGAAAATAGCATGCAACTTAATACAAAGAGCAGGTCATATGATAAATAAGCTGCTCACCTCTTGGTTCTAGTAGAAAAATCTGGTGATGGGTTCTACTTCCTCAAACGTCTAATATTGAAACATTACAAGGAACAAGATGCATTAGAAATAAGCTCTGTCCCCCTTCTCTTACTCCCGGTAGAAAATTCGTGTGACGGGTTCTACTTCCTCCGACCACTGAAACTGTACAACGCTCTCTTAACACCGCTAGGAAAACTTGGCGAATCTACAAACTAAACCAATCAAGTCTACAAACCTCCCGAATAACACCGACCGAACACCATCGCGAATCGATCGGTCGGCATTAATCACCGCATCGGCGTTTCATTAACCGTTCCTGCTAAAAATTCCCGCCCGTAGCCGTAGATTAACGCGGATCGTAGAACGGCGGAATGCAATTACGGAAGTGTGCTGGAAAGTGTTCGCCTTTCGTAGCGGCCGTGGAACGCAGGCTCGTTGATCGATAAGCTCCGGTTCGCAGCGGCGGATCTTCCGTCAAAGAAGTTCGCTAGCATATCCGGGAGTCCCGAAACTCTTCGGGCAGATACCGTCTCCTCATTATTCATACACTGGTTTTGCTTGGGGACGGGACCGCGGCCGGGAGGTTGATGTAGCAAAAGGTGGTGTATCCCGAACCACACCAAGACACCGCTGATTAATAGTCGCCGTGGTAGAACACACGCACACAAGCTTGGTTTACCGGGTGGGTGTCGAAGAAGGTGCTTATCAAGCGCACAGACACAGACAGAGAGTGCTTCCCCCGCGGATTTCGCCGTGACGCAGTTAACTTACAGAAAGTATGTAAACAGATACACGAAATGCCACTCGAAAGATATCCGCGGCACCGAACGAGGGAATTTAGGGGATCTCGGCCGAGCGGAGAGTGAGAGAGAGAGAGCGAGAGAGAGAGAGAGAGAGAGAGTGAGAGAGAGAGAGAGTGACAAACACACAGCAACGCCAGCCGATTATCCGGGCACCGGGCCTCGCGCAACAATGTAGAGACACTCGCTGCTGCGACAGAGTAGAACACAGTCCCGGACATCTGTCTACGTGGATTAATACCCGAGCTGACCCGCGTTGGCCGGTTTCAGAGACACCCGGCGACTCGACGGACGGCCAAAAACCTCCGACACCGCAACAGCAGACCCAACACCAGCATCAGCAACAGCAGCAGCAACAGCAACAACAGCAGCAGCAACAACAACAACAGCAGCAGCAGCAACAACAGCAGCCGGCCGGCGGATGCAACCCCGCTGCAACACCTACGTCCGCCGGCACGGTCCAGCAATCGCAACAATCACAGCAACCGCTGTCCTCAACGCCGACACCGACGACAGCCAATCCGCATTCTACAGGACCGGTCAGCAATCAGCCGTCGCCGCATCTATCGCCCCTTTATCCAGAGATCCCGCAACCCGGCCAACCCAACGGCAGCACGCAAGGTAAGATGCAAACATCGATACGGTAGAGCCTGTACACGGTAGAACCCGCGCTCTCTGATTAGCCTGGTACGCCCGCAGCCTACGGTCGATCCAAGTAAGATCGACACACCGTCTCTTGCTACCGTACACGGCCGCTTTCCGATACGGACCGAGATATAGCTGAAATTTCTGTAAGTCGATTCGAGCAGCGAGGTGTTGCCGGTGGTTGCCCCGTCTGGCTTTGATCGAGTCAGCGTCTTCTTTTGCGACTTTGACGGGACCGCTTTAAGAGAGGTGGATCGCGAACGTTGATGCGGTGCTTGCGTCGCTTGGAGTGGTTCACGTTCGACGTATAGCGCTCCGCGAACTTTGCGACGGTGTCGAGGGTTATGATCGAGTTTCGAATCGAAGTAGCTGGGAAGTCGAAATTTATTATGTTCAGATTATAGATTAGGAGGTGAAATAAGCGTTGCTCAGGTGTGAATAATTTGTGTTTGCATATAACGCAATATAATGGAACTTCATACGAATGTCTGAAATACTTAGCGATTGCCTGTTAATGTTAACACTGAATAGGACTGGCTGAACTTGAATATCTCCCTTATTCCCCTTTAAGTCCTTGAGTGCGGAGAAATGGCGGCACTCGACGTGCGACGCAGGTCAAAAGCCCTTTCCTTCTCTGCGTGCTCGTGGATTTTGGTGTGTATACTCCAACATATTATAATTCGCATCTCCAGATTTGACCGATAATAACTTTGGCTGGCAACGTCTTTCACCGACAATGACTTCGACCGTCGACGAATTTAATCGACAACGATTTTAGTCGACGACAGTTAATATCGAATAATTCTGTCGTCGACTAAAGTTTCCATGGGACTCATTGTCACTGCTGCTTCGAATTCCTTGTACCGTAGTTTCCAATTTGTACAGAGGCTGCTGTATAATCCCATGAAACTCCGTAGAGTTTTGGTACCGAATCGAACACCGTCGTTAAATTCGACGAGCATGCGCTTCAGGGCAATGTTTGTTCCGAAAGTGGCGATGGAAGACTTACGAGGAAATCATAGCTCCGCCGTTGGAGTATCTAATAGCGTTGCGCACAATGGCGCGAGCACAGGCGTTGACCTAATTACCGGAAATCACGTGTTGGAGGCAGCGCTAACGGGCCATCGGGTATGACAGCGGTATGTCGTGCCTATGCGACGACCGCTTAAATTTCACATGGCATCCCCGTGTCTCTACTATCCGGATCGTGATGCGCCATTCCGTCAACGTTGAATCATTTCCGTGCAATTAATAACAAACGTCAGTCACGCTCGCCTTCTTCGGCGGCGCATTCGCCCGTTGCAGCGTCACGAGATTCGTTGCATTCGCGAAATTAGGGGATCGAGAACGATCAGGTCATCGGGGTTAACAGATTACTCGCCGGGGATATTAATGGGCTACTTTCATTTTTTTGAATATCATTGACGGCAGACCTGAAATTGTAGAGAGACTACGAAGATGTTTCTGTGGACACTGACTCCATTGTTCTAGTGTTAATATTCTGTTGTGGTCTCCTGAAAATCTTTTCTCTGCAACTTCTTGCTTCCGCGAGCTCGCCGGATAATTCCCATAATCCCTATTTCGTGGAAGAAGCTCCTTCATAAACTTCGATCGCAATTCCCTCACCTACCACCCCCGTTTGCCCCATACACAGTAGAAATTCTTCGGCAACCGTCACACGATACCCCGGACCGGTGTTGAGTTCGCAAATTCTCAGACTTGAAGCTCAACCCTCGACCTTTCGGCCCTTTTTCACCCCTTTCTCGTGCCCGGTATCTCGACCATCGTCCAGAAGCAGGGTTATCGGGTTTCTTCTGTGGTTCAAAGCGAAGCCGTAAAATCACATATATCATGCGGACCAGTAACGCGATAGCTTAAAACGGATTCGACAAGTTACAACCCCGATTTCCCTGTTTTCAACCCCCTGGCATCAACCTTCAGTATCGCTGTTTATTTATTAATAAACTACAGACTTATATTTAGACTGCGGGTCTTTATGCATTTATGAAGAAATTGGTTGAGTGAAATATAAAACAGTTATAAGATTAGAAAAATTTAAGAATATCGCAATGTTGTTTTTAATGTAACAGAGGCATTAAGGGACGAAATCAATTTTTATTTTATTCCTGCTTCCCACAATCGATGCAGAACATTTTTATTTTGCATAACGATCCGCAGTCTAGGTATATTCAATCAGTTGTTTAATTTCTGACTGTGAATGGTCATAGTTACGTGCATTTACAACGAGTGATTACATCACAATCATTCCATTCAATTCGTAGGGGGGTTAAGAATCATCCGTAAAGTAAGAAGAGTGTGAAACGTTGCAAAATAAACACGTCAAATGAACATTTGACCTATCAGGGGTGTTTGAATAATAAATATTCGATCTAAGAAACCGTAAACTGTACGATCTAAGAAAAACGAGTATCGCTCCACTTTTAGAATCCATTCGTTGCTTTGGAAGTCTATAAACAATTTCGGGTAAGCGACGTTACCAAAAAATCTGAAGCTGTTTCGCGATTTTGTTTCTCTATCGAGTTCGAAAAATTCGTAAAACAAATTTTCCTCGATTCGTTTCCTCGATCCTCGAGCGCGAATTTTCGTTGATTCTCGCGAATCCCGTTGTTTCGAACAACCTGTTGCTTCCCGCGAATTCATTCGCCGTGATTCGGAAATTTCGCGAACCGGATCGACTCTGCCTCGCGCGGTTTTATTCCGTTTCGAGCGTTGTTTCGTCACGACGACTACCGGCCGGGTTATTATTATGTAAAAATACATTGTCGAGCTCGATAATGGCGTCGGAGCTATGCCACCAGATTAACGGGAGGCGAGCGTGCTGCCGTCGAATAATGCCGATAGAGGCTCGCCAACTCACTGTTAGCTCGTTAATTCACCGAGGGACTCGCCCGACGAGGCCTTGCAAAATTTGCATGTCTGTACTTTGAACTTTATGAATTTACCTTTGTTTTTATTTTTGGAACGTGGCTGAATATACAGCTCGGTCGCATGCCGACTCTCTGTGCGATTAGACTGTGCATTTCATTTGTTTCTATCTTTCGATGCGAAAGTAAAGATTTACGTCGACTCTACTGGCTCCATATTTTCCAGAGTCATTTGTTGTGTTTTTCTCAATAAATTTTAAAAAATACAATAAGAACGGTCTATTTAATGTAAATCTACATCGATATTCGTTGTACTTACCTAAAATAACAACACAGAATATATTAATAACTTTTAAACTATTGCACGTTCAGGGTTACCTCACAGTTGTACATGTACCTAGCACGTGACTGTTTGGCATTGGTTGATTTATGCGAGGAAAACACCTTTATTCTTGGGCGACATCTATGTCGAATAGTTCATACTAACTTATACTACATTAATAAATACAAGCTAGAGAAATTTCGTTTATATTGAAATAAAAATAATCAATTAACGGACTTGCCCCGTAGACGGACTTATCCCATTCCACCTTAATTAAATTCTATACAGGGCGAGTCTCGTAACATATGACGACTTCAAATAACTCCTAAGTTATTTATCGTATAAATAATATTTTGAATAATGGTGCAGTAATTTTAGTGGCGCATCAGAGTCAGCACTCGAGTGCTAAGAGTTAATCTTACCCTGAAAGCTAAAAGGATTTTCATTGAAATTGTATCGATTCTGCTATTCATTATAATAATGAGTTTCATCTCTGTATCCATAAATTGATCCTTGCAACCTGCATAAGCATCAACCGTTTGCAATTAACGTGTACAATAAAAACAATTTTCTCCTCCAATATATCTTTCAATAAACGTACGATATTTTGTTACTGGTAAAGCTTCCCCACAATGAACTCGCAGTTATTGAACCCTTGAAATGTTTGCACTAGTAACATATCAACAAGCGTTTCGGAAGAATAATATCCAATTCTAAATAACGCACGACTGCAGGAAGCGTTCCGCTGACGCCGCACGGTTTTATCACCGAGGGACGGAAAACATTTCAATTATGCTGACCATAACGTCGCGCTGCAACGAAGTAATTATCCAGATTCATCGTGAAATGATTCTCGAAAACCTAACACGCCGCCTACAAATATTGAAATTCGATTAAGCTCGCTGTTCTCGTTTCCTCTCGCGCGCCGGACTCCGTTATTTATGTCGATAGTCTTCGATCGTGTTTCCCCGTGTAAAAGCTCAAATTTGTTTCGAGTCGGCGTTGATCACGCGTAGCCCGTCGATTTTTCACTAGCCTGTTTTTACTAATTCATCGCGTTCTCTTGCGCGCGTAAAATCAACCGTGACGAAATACGGTTTTCGAAACCGTCTGGCCGACTCGAATCACTTCATCCGTCGAGTATCGCGTTATTCGTTCGACCGGTCTATCGAAACTGCCGCTGTGTATCAATATCGAATCTGATAAATATTTACGGTGCTTGTTCGAGCTACCGTGGACTGTTCTTTGTTAAAAATTTACTCACGGTATTTTCTTCGACATTCCCCGATCCGATTTCACCCTCGGGAGTCCACAAAGGAAACAGAAATACTCGGTACACGGGTTTTCGGTCGGAAATATTTTTCTGGTGTTACTCGCGGAAATGCGAACTAAATAAAATGTTGTTTTCTGTATTGGACGTTTCATTCGTTTCGGCATCGAGTGGAAGGCTAGTATAATTCGTCGTGCATATTCCGTTGTCACAGAAGTAGAATTGTATTTTTAGTGTTTATTCTTCGTTGTTATAGGGACCTAAAATTTCATTTAAAGCGAATAGAGTGTAAATATTATATTACCTCATGAACTCTTCATTTCATTCAATTTCATTTTATTATTTCATTTAAATTTAAGCAATTGTTTAATTCCTGTCGTCAGATTTTAAACAGATAAAGTAGAAAATTGTCGAATTTTCATATTCATTTAAGCAGCGTTCACAGTTTGGGGATGCTAAGCGAAATATTCAGGATGAAATTTAAATGTGATTTAAATTGTAATTTAAATGTAAGCAATTGTGTTTAATTCGTGTCGTCAGATTTTAAATAGATAAAGTATAAAATTGTCGAATTTTCATATTCGTTTAAGCAGCGTTCACAGTTTAGGGATGCTAAGCGAAATATTCAGGATGTAATATAAATGGTGCACGCACTCGTCTCTTACAAAATGTGTGTTTCACTCGGAAGTGAATGGGTCTGCGTTACCACATAAATATATAAAGTCCACCACTCTGAATTATATGTGTGCGTCGCGGTGCAATTTTTCATCTCGCACTTTTAGTCTAATCGAATCCCAAAAAGCTGGAAAACTGTACCTAGGAGCAAGCTGCGACGACCCGAAAGCTCCAACCATCGCAAGATTACATCTAAATGATTACACATCGCCACCCTTGTAGACGTCGTCCGCCTGTTCCCAAGAGTGCGCGGGGGTTGAACGTCCTCGAGTAAACTTGAACAAGAGCTATAATAATATTAGTCGCGATAACGTCTTTGTTATGCCGTAACCGAATGAAAACACGTTAATAAAAGCGTCGTGAAATCCCGTCGCTGCTTCAACGTATCCTTGACTTTTAAGGATTCCAGGGTCTGACGTATGTATTTAAAAGAATAACTAATAAGAGACAAGTTTCTCTAATATTTTGAAAAGTACTGTGTACATAAATACTTTCTGATGTGAAATGAGGACGGACGAGGGTTCATCTCCTCGGAGCGGAATTTTTCAAGAAATTAATCAGACCATTTTCCTAATGCAACGGAACAAAGCGAAACTGTATTACAATAACCCTGAACGCACCAGGAAGGGATAAAAGCAACATGCGCGGCTATCGAGCGATTTCTGAAAGTAAAACCAAGATTAAACGAGCACGCACGCAGTATCTTTTAAGTTTGAAAAACACACAGTGCTATCACGTACACAAGAAAAATGCGGCACGAAGAAACGCAACTACAGATAAACCGTATAAATGAAGCGAGTACGTGAAAAAATCGCAAAGAATGGTATCTAAAGAGATAATATAAATATACGAGCGTGATTACGGTAATTGTTTCGAGCTCGGTGGAAGAAAGAAATGGGAGAATATAATTAGGAGGGAGGTGGAAAAATTAATGGGCTCCCGTAGCGCTCTGGTAACCGGAGCGGCGCGTAATTCGAATTCAATCAACCTGCCGGAAATTGATCGTTGTGTTAAGGGTGGCAGCGCGAGCTGATTGTTTAAATTATTCAGGGGATGCTCGAGGGAGGAGAGCGATCACACGAATTTTTGGATCGACGGAATTTCGTCGTCGACAATGGCGTAAGGTTTCGCGACGGGCCTACGTCAATATCGACCCGGGTTTTCCGACGCGCACCCTTTCATCCTCTCGGCTGCACCCTCTGCTGCACCCTCCGATGCACCCCTGCAACCAAGTGCACGCGCACGCCAGAAAACAACGTGCCGGCACGCTGAAATATGCACGGGTACGTGACGCGAGAACGATTCGGCCGCGAATCCGCTGGATCTCGACACGTTGTTGCGTCCTGCCCGTAGAATGCACCTCGTTGTATTTTTTAAGGGAGCCGTGTCTCTGAAACACAATCGTAAATAGAGACAGCTTATTTTATTTCGTTCTAGAAAATCTTGATAATTCTTCGAGATAAATGTTTGTTCTTTTGCGTATGCATTTTTATTTGATTTCGTTCCTCCTGAGTCTCCATAATTGATGCTTCTTTAAATAAGAAACAACGAGTTTCAACACTGCCTGTCAATATTTAAGGATGTGGACTCGTTTCTCATTTCTCGATAATGCAAAGATGGGGTTTTTCAGTAGTCAAAGGCGCTAGATAAATGATCAATCTAGGCCACAATCGCCCTCAAAAGTCCTATTTTTACGTTTACGAGGCGTAATCTGCATTATTCGGAAGCATACAGCTGCGCACGCAGCTATGTTAAGTAATGAAGGTATTGAACTTTCAACTTCCCCCTGTTTTTCTGTAGCACGAATCGTGGAATACCGAATTTCTCCGGTTGTTTCCCCGACGTAATTGGACTTGTCGACCGGGGAAACGGGTAAACGCATCGGGCCGCGGAATTGGGAAACAAACATGGACGGTGGCGTGTATTGACATACCGATTATTGAGCCAAGTGTTCTCAGATTCCCTGGTTCCGTGACTTCGTGCCACTGAAATTATCTCCGGCTGTTCTTGCGTCAGTGAAGATGCAATTTTAATCGCGTTAGCGGCCTGGTACCATTAATACGTCATTGAACAGAGACATCCACTTCTGGGCTAAAGTGAGTCGCATCCATTAGCGAGCGTTTCCAGCTGTGGCGGGTGCCATGACTTCCATAGCCTATTTATTTATTAATATTATACTCCATATACATATTTATACATTCTTGAGAATCCATCCACAATAGTACAGTACGTACTGTTGCGTTTTCCTTAGATCATGCAGTTCCTGTTTCCTTACACCGAACATTGACTGTAATTGTGTACTGGGGTAATTTCAATTGAATTTTGAAATTCACTATCAGATGATTGCATAAGTTCGTGCCCGATTTGAACATAACATTCAATGGTTAAATTTTAAAGAATATAGTTTTTTTTACATTCTGCCGTGCAGTACAGTTTTGCAATCAACTAATAGATTACAATTTAACGTGAAAACTTCATAATCGAATAACTGACAATTTTGTTATTGACAACGTTAATTGTTTCTATACATGAAGAATATATGTTAACACTTTACCTACCGGTAGCCTATTAATAGGCTTTTCAATCATTGTATTGCACGAAATGGAAGCTTAAAAATCTTCTTTTACACAATAATTCCGAAGGAAATTATTGGATTTTGTTATTGGGGGTGAGTTGTTCGTTTATGATTAAAATTGCTGTTGCTATTGAAGGATTCTTTTAAAAAATCCTCAGCCATGAACAATTATGGAATAGTCACCGGTAGGTAATGTGTTAAACAATGATTGAGGTAAACAGTCCATTGTATATTCCATTCCATTTCATTTCGTTCATCGGCTGTGTCATTCTCATCGATCGGAGAATCGACAGTCACGCTCTATATCGTTATTATGTCTGTCAGTAGTTTCGCAGAAAGTTAGTTCACACTTTGCCAGCAGTGGCACTTATAGGTGGAAGACAGGTGAATTATTTCGTAGCCAGCGGCACGTGCCCTAACTATTTCTCAGCAGCGCGAACGCCCGATTGGCCAAGACGACAAACGATCTCCTCGAACCGCGTAATAAACACGTTCGGCGGTTAGTAGAATCGTCTTCTGACCCGATAGTCCGTGCACCCTTTGTGGGATCCGAACGATCTCTTTAACCCCGAGACTTATCAGCTACACGCCTACATCGTGTTGAATTAATGGTGACCCTGATACTCCTCGACGCTGAAGTTACTGTCTCCATTATCCGAGCAGAGGTAAAAGCGGAATTTACACGCGAATACCTAACTCGTCCCCTGGAGAGTCTATGCACACAATTTTCTATTCTAAACAGCGAATGTACCAACCCAGATCTCGTAAACCATGCAAACGTTTCGCGTAAACTTTCCCTGATATTTAGATCTTAATTGTTGCACTGGAGACTTGGGCTACGAGTCTTCCTCGGGATTTAGAGCCCCAGAAAAATTATGTCGAAAATTATGCTTCACCTAGTTTCAGTTTCTTTGCTCAAGTATTTACACTGGTTAATGCACGCGTCCCAGAAAAATTATGCTGAAATTTACTTCACCTAGTTTCAGTTTATTTCCTGAAGCACTTGTACTGCTTAATTTTACTCGGTGTCTGTGTGTGAATAGAAATGTAAATTCTAATCTTTTAGTAGTCAACTGAAGCGTTATTAGCTATGTATCTTAACTCCAAGAAGAAGATCATCATCGATCTCTATCTCTCTCAAAGAAATAGATTCAGGAAAACATAGAAGAAAATGTCTACACGAGGAATTCGATCAGATCCTGTTACGTGATTCATGAAACCATCAGAAGCGTCCGTAGGGGTTCAACGAATAAAGACTTCCTTTGAACATGTATACGACAATTTCGCAACCGACAGCGAAAAGAAGGTCGTCGAGGACATCCAGCTGTACGACATAGAAACCATGTGTCGTTTTTATCCTAAATCCAATGAGATCATCCCTGTGACATTTTCTAATCCGACTTAACCGGACAACGATACTCCAGGTTTATTTAATTTAGAAATGCATTCGAGGTTGTTCGATCCTTCCGACCTCTGATTTTCAGTTCGTGGTGGGTACGAACGGCTGGGAAACGGAAATATAGAAAAGGGAAAACGCAAGAGAGGTATGGGAGAGAGGGAAAAGAGAGAAAGAGGGATAGAGTCGGCTGGTAGGCTCTTCAGCTGGCGATGCACGCAGAGAAGCGTATCGATCGTCGTTGGCTCTGGTGGTTCTTGCCACGAAACAGACGAGGAGGATACACTAACTCAACCCCCGAGTCTGTACGACGTTTTATCCTCTGTTTGCACCCTTTCCGTTCCACAGCCTCCGTCACGGCCGCTTAATTCACCCCAGTCCACCTCTGCTCGACGTCTTCTCCGTGTTTAGCCAGGAAGCGGAGCCGAAAAGGGCCCGGCGGATCCGGTCTCCGGCGCGGCGACGGATCGATGCACGACGAAAAAGATCCGATGCACACGCGGTTACCAACGTGCGCGCCACTTGCCAACTTGCTATGATAGCGCCAGACCCTGGAAATCGCCATCGTTCATTCTCGAGCGACGTTGGGCGTGAGCTTAGCCAAAATTGGACTGGCGCACAGTGTCGCGAACCATGGACGAAAATCGAAAAAGTCACTGCTTTGTATCGATTCGAAACTTATGTTCATTCTATGTTAAAATGTCCAAATAATCATTTCCTGGAAAAATAGAAAAATTTTAAAAATGATGTAGAAAATTAATTGCAAACGAATTCTGTAAGCGAATATTAGGAAGAGCAAATAGTACAGGGTGTGTCGATTTTCCGCTGGACCCTTATTTTTTCATATAAATTGAAAGACATCATCAAAAATTGGTGCAAAAGTGGTGCCTCTCCGTCTTTAATAATTATTTAAACATGTTTAAACAGTCATAATGTATTAGTATCGAATATCATTGTATTCGGGAAAGTCTACAGAATCTTTCACTGCAAAGAACAATTCAATATCTTTTGTAATAACATCACAAAATACATTTGTTGAAAAATACATTTTTTTCGAAGTAATGTTTCTCAAAAACTGTGCGTGTAGGAGAAAAATTAATAGTTGATTCGGAATCAGCGCAGAGAACTCTATAAGATTCACTCAACAGTAATTTGGAAACATTTTTGGTACTGGTCAGTGTAATCAATCGTTTATCAGAAATAATGCTAAATAAATTGCTGAATGCCTTCAAATTAATGAAATACTTCGAAGTCGTCACTAAATATCCGGTAACTGGTACCTTTACCCTATTGGTTCGTGATCGATAAAATTCTCGAAGGACCTCCTGATGCTCGATGACCCGAATCTCTCGTCGACAGGAAAGAAGCCAATGACACCTGCAGCGACAGCGTTAAAGAACGGCGAAGAACTCGCCAAAGTTTCGCGGAGTCGGTGCGAAAAAAGGTTCGCGCCGCAAAAAGGATCGACGCCGGAAACTTTGCTCCGTCAGGATGCTTATTTCTGTCCTTTGCTTTCGCGCCGAGTGTCTTGCAAGTTCCGGTGCTTTTAAGCGTGCTTTCCGGTCGGATCGCCGAAAGCATGCGTAATGTTCACGGTTTTTTGCCGAAAAAACTGCGGTGGAGAAAGTTTCATGAAAAGTCGATTTTTGGTTTGCTCTTTCAAGAGAACAGCAAATGTTTTTTTTTTTAAATTTATGAAGCTGAATTGTTTGCTCGCTTAAAGAACAGTATTTGTTCGGAATCCAAGTTGACAGAGATACAATGTCTAGATTTATTTATAACACAGCAGTGAGAATCCTATTTCAGCAATACCAGATCATTCTGCATATTAATATAATCATTGAATGCTGGAAGTGTATTAATTCGTTATAAATTCTGTGTAACAAATAATCGTGCAAATACAGTTGCAACTGGAACACATGGATTCCGATGTGTCTTCTGCTGCGTAATTAATTAATATTCCTCGGGACATTGTTCCTGTTATGGTAACGCAAATATTATGGCACAATAATGAGCAAATAATTCGACGACAGAGTATTGATTGCTTTGGATAAATGCAGGGAGCATATTAAATCGTCGGCTGGTTATCGAAAGATTATATGTATTTAATTAACGCACGCTTTTATCTGTGCTGCGAGAAAAAATTCGTTGACGTAGTTCGGAACAAGTTCAATTAGGGGAAATGTGGAGCACGGTCCATTATCCGTGCGACTTAGGGTTAATGACGGTGGAAAGGTGCGAGACGCGACGTTATTTATTGATTAAGTTGGACCGTTTAAGTACTTTATCGCGGGAACAGGGATATTTTAGTCTAATTTAAAGACGACCTAAATTTCTCCGCCCAGCAACTAGGTCTCGGTGTGATACTAGAAATATATGCCGCGGGATACATGACCCACCAGAACGTATGGTTAAACAAGTGTCGCTGATTACTGGACTAAATGTCCTAAGTCCAAACATCAACAGATTCTAATTCATCCGACAATTTATCCGATTAATGTATATTAATCTCTTCAACCGCCCAAGGGGGAACCCCCTAATAATAGTGGGGATAAAAAAGTCACATCATCCGCATACCCGAAAGTCACATCAAGCGCGGGAACACTGTATTATTAAATTTGTATTCCATAAATTATTAAACGTATGTAATATTTTAATAAACTACCAAAAGTATTGTACGAGTTATTATATCAGTTTTATATCGATAGAATTAAGAAAATCATATAAAATGAAAATATTTCAGGCCGGATGAAAAATTCGGTTTTCGAATTAGAATAGCTTCGATTGCAAAGGGTTGAAAGGTTAGGATATTACATTGAAGCTTCAGAAGCAGCTGTTCGGTTTAGTAAAACTACGGGCTCCCTGTATAATTTCCAGTGAAAGCGAAACATCCTCAATTTGTGCACCACGCGCTCAACAGTTTGAAACATGTTGTGAATTTAGAATGAATAAAGTGCTTCGCGAGCGATTAAAAGTTACGCTGAAAGTGTTGTTCTGTTGTTACAACGAAAAGGGTGTTTAATTAAATGCAACAGTTAGGCGAAGCGTTTACGTTCCAGAGAAACCGCGTAACGCGGCGGTATTCGCGTATGAATTCCACACGCGCGCTTTGCAATTACATTTGGAATAAAAAGGGAAGAAATTGAATAATTCAGAAAGCCTCGAGGGAAAGTTCGTTGAAATCGCGCGAACTTAATAATTGAGCTGTTCCCCCTCTCGTAAAATAGACCTCGTTGTTAAAGTTACATTACTAAAACGCTGTATGTGCAGCCGAATCTCCATGGAAACAGTTACAGCGGTCGGTGCTTAAATCAATTATTTTTAATCGTGTCAGTACGAGCGAAATAATCGGTAGTGCGAATTTCATCTCTGCTCAGACTTCGCGCAATGAATCCTTTATCCTCCCTATAAAGCATTCCAGATTTCCTGGCGAATGTGTTCTGAATTAAACAGTTCTCATTTATGCAGTACAGTAACATTAATATTTCGCGATTTAACCTGCATCCAGGTTGAGGTTCGAATACCGGAAAGAAAACATTTTAATAATTCCGTTGCGAACAATTGGAGCGGTGAAATTAATTTATTCATGAAGCAAATATCACGAAGAGCGAATGTTCATTTGTAACCGTGGTACAGTGAAACGTCAAGTACCGATTCAGCGTTGTTTCGACTTCATCGTTACTGTAAATCGAGGGACACAATCGAAATGTGTGGATTTAATTTCGCGTAAACCTACAAGTACCCTACGATTTTATACAAATTCAAACTTCAAATGAAACAAATAAATAGCTTGCGGTATATGAAAAATATAAACCACATTGTACTATTAATATCGACAGTAATTTACAGCAGTATTACTACCGAAGATTACGTGATCAAATTCGTCTCCAATCGCAGTTTAATTGTCGCACGAAAGTCCGAAACGCTCGATCGATTTATCGGTACTGACTGATCGATCCCGCGCGATTCAATACGTGTGTCGCCGGGAGTAGAGCGCGAAACGATGAACGATACGATTTTTTGGTCTCCAGAACGAAATTCGAATAATTGGTGAAATGTTTCGCAGCGTCGCGCGGAATGGTTATTCGGGGCCCGGCTCAATTATAGGAGCTAATTACCTTGCTAATTGAAGTGTTTTCGGCTCTGTGCGTGTTACAGCGTTTCTGTGCGAGATTGTGACTCCCTCGGGTTTTAATTGCGAGTTTCGAGTGGTTCGCGGCAGCAGATAATAATTCTTTATTAACGGGATCCCTCGTTTGTTACCAAGATACGCAATGATATCCGAGTTCGATCTTCGTGGAAATCAGTGTAGTTCGAAGACTAATCAGTGGCGCGGAGGGGCTAAGAAATTTTCATGAGAAGTTAATAGTTTGGCTATATTTATTGCAAATTAAATTTTAGTGGCGTTCGTTTAGCCCTTCCGCTACTAAAAGCGATTATAGTCGCCGAGGTCTCACTCTGCGCTAATGTTAAGTAGATTATAGTCACTCACCGCTGAGTGCTTCTTGCACCCCAAAGGTAGCTACAGTCGTCGCCCCAGTCGCTGTTCAAATTTCATTATTTCCACGTGGACTCGATTTCATTCATCGCGTACTAAGTTTTACAGAAAATCTTGATAACTTCGGTGATATGCCGACAGCATGGCATAGGTAGTCGGGAACCATCAAAATGGCGAGATTTTACTATCCGAAGGGGTGGTATTTTCATAAAAACGCTTGTATTAAGAACACGAGCTAGTTGGAACCCAACCGTTTGAAATAATTTTCTATTACATGGTTAACGGTTAAATAAATAAATGATTTCAACTGTGACAGGAAAATATACATCGACAGTTTCACGCATGTATTATGAGGAAGATAGCTTTTTAAACACCGTCAAAAAATGTGGAAAGGGTCGAAAGAATCGACAGTTTTACAGCGCTGAGAAGAAAAGCCACAGCGGGGTTACAATGGAAGCTTTTCGGGCTTCGAGGCGAACAGGAGAAACTAAAAAAAAAACATGGGTTCAACGAGTCAGTCAGTGGCCCTCGATTGTCCAGTATTTTTGTCCGGCACGGTGTTTCTCTCTTCTAAACCGTGACGAAGTTAACATCTGGGAAATAATTCTACTCGAATCGCTGCGCGGTTTCAATTGTCGCGGACACAACACGGCGCCGACAATTATACAGTTCGCGGCAGCTTTTTTTAACGATCGCTCACCTGGACCACGGCCACGGGAAACCGCACCGCCAACAGCAATTAAAATTTCCGTCGGTATTACAGGCTAAAACAATTAACGGCGTTGCATTCGTAAGCTCGACCCTGCCCCGGCGCGGCGGATGCAATTAGAAACGGGATTGACACGGACGCGACTCTGCTACGATTTACTTATTCTTTTGCGGTGACCTGTCCAGTGAATGAACACTTTAGCGTACCTTAAGTGGTACAGTGTTCACTCAGATTACGAAGTATCATACTAGACCCTTTCTAAAACTCTGTATCAATTTTCTCGGATACCTTAAAGCAGGCATGTCAAACTCTTTCACCATCAAGGGCCACATATTATGTATTATAAATTAATTCGAGGGCCGCAATAGAAAAAAGCAGACTCGAAATAAAAAGGGAACACGTTTTTTTATTAACGTTGCTGGTACAAATACAAGATAACATACGTACAAAAGTTGTTTTTTCTTCAAGTTTACTTTATATTTGAATAAAACTATTTCATTTCTGTTCCGAAGAAACTTGGGAATGTTTTTCAGTAACGAAATTTTCAAAATTTGCTTGAATTTGCTGAACTGTAATTATTTTCGAAATTGATTGTACACACGCTGCTCTGTTCATCTTGAACCGTCCGGTCCGTGCTGTTTCTTAGATCGTGTGTTCTGGTATTTCAGTAAATATCGATTTTTTGAAAATGAAAAACTAGAATACGCTCTTAACTTTGCTTGAACGATTGGTGCAAGCAAGTGAACAAGCTTGATGGAATCGCGTTCTTCAGGTAGAGCGGATTCGAAAGATCCGAGAAAGCGGAACCCGGTGGAACGCGCCCCCGTGTAAAACGCCATATCCTAGGGGGTGGAATCGCGAAAACGTCCGAGGGAGAAGAAAAGAGCGAACAACAGGGGCGACATCAAAGAATCCCGCGGGGTAGAGGGATAACCTCGCGGCGTCATTAAACTCTCAATTAGGAAAGCTGCAATTAACTGCGACAAAGCTTGTGCAGTAGACAGCGAAATCTTCCCAGACACCAGGGAGGGACGAGCCCGTGCACACGAGCCCCCTTCGTCGACAACTGGCATCCCTTGAAATTTCATAAAACAAGGGAAAAATAAATTTAACAAATCCTCTCGTCCCTCGGTGCCTTTTTTTTATCACGCTGACTCACGCGAAGCTCAGGCTAACAAGTTTCCTTTTGAACAATGAAAATTATCTACCCTCTGTACTCGTTACAGTCGTTCGGAAAGTTCTTACTGTCATTAAATCGCGAATACTTGTGTACTTAAAGCAAGCGGTATCGTATAAAGTGAACAATTAATTATTTAATTGTCTAGTAATAATTAGGGATGGGATCAAATACCTTGCAAACAGGTTCGAACTTTGATTGATAGAATTCGAACTCTCTATAAGTACTTCGAAAAACAAAAATAGCACCTATAATAGTTTCGAACCTTTATATGTATACTTTGCAAGCATATTCGAATCTTGGTCGAACAGATTCGAAACTTTTATGAATATCGTATCGGAAATTCTCTGATTTTTCTAATCATTATTTTTTTACATTTAAAATCAATTATGTTGTCCTCTAATGCATAATTTAATTCGAAATGTATAACTATAATTTCATAATCTATCGGAAATATTATTCTTAACACATTACCGACCGGTGCCAAAAAATTAATTTAACCGCGAGCCAATAATTGAAAGAAAGGCCAGCACCGGTTCTAACCAGCTAGCACCCTGCCAAAGTTCGAAACCTAGCCTGACCGAGGGGTGGGCCAAGCGTAGCCACCAAAACACCCGGTAAATCCCGCAACCCCCATATTTCACGAGCCATGTCTCCGCGATGGAACACGGAACTAATTCCGACACCCACCCCCGTCAAGCCGATTCTGGAAGGAATATCGAATGTCTCTGGGAAGGGGTAGGCAGCCGGTCAGCAACCTTCGGCTGGCTCGTACCAGGTGCATGTCAGTGGATGGGTGCACAGTCTCGGCAGGTATAAACCACGATGCTCGCAGCCGCAAGGGAACGGAAAGGGGTTTGCGGGGGTTGGAACAGCGGCAGAAGGAAGAGGAGGAAGGGGTGGCATAGGTTTGTCGAGGGGGTCGGTCGAAGGGGGGTTTAGGAGGGAGGCGAACGCGCAAAGGTGGCGTCGGCGTCGCGACGCCCGGAGAGAGTCAGTCACCAGCGGACCTCAATGCGCCGCGTAGCCTCGCTCGCCCGTTCGCAAGGAGTACCCGAAAAACAGTCCCTTTTCCCTTCGTTTTCGTGCAGTCGGTGGTGAATTCGCCGGGACCGGAAGCATCCTAATCGCGTTCCGCTTGCGGTTTCCGTTCGATCGAGCGGCCCGTGGAGATCGAACCTTCCTCGAGTCGCCGTCCTCGTGGGGGAGTCCCACGACTGGGAATCGAGAGTGCTTCGAGAACGAGGAGCTGATTTGCGACCCCCTTTACCGGTTACAAGGTGTTTAACCCTCGGACAGCGGGAGTTGGGTCCAGTCTGACCCACGGTTACAAACGTACCGTTCATATTCTATCTTTTAAACGGTTAGCTGTTTCTATCGATGCCAAGACGTAGAGGTTAACGTTGATGTCTAAGTGTATGGGAAACGTACCCGATTAATAAATTTCTACGCAAAAATTTGAATGGATTTGGCATACTATCTGAATCGTGAGGATCGTTCGCCATCCAAGGGTTCGATCAAGGACAACCGCTGGTACTTCGTCGTAGGGACCAACTGCTGCTGATCATGTCCTCTTTCTGCGTCGTATTCGCGCGTTCACGTGTCCTCGCCGTGTAGTGCGTTTCGATGATCCACGAGTGCGATCACAGGATGTTTTCTATGGGGTTTCCTCGGTAGTGGGAGTTGGAGGGAGGGAACGCGATAGGAAGCGGAGAGAACCGCGGCAGCCTAGCCGCTCCTGGATACCAAGACGCTTTTCGGAGGGAAATTGGGTCATCCGGCTTCGCTCGTCCCGATCCGCGTGCGATCCAATCGCGAACATTTTCGGCCGCCGCTCGATACCGCTTTTCACGGCAATGTTTTCCGGAAGAGTCCCTTGACCGAGCGCCATGCGTCGACCCGGGTATCCGCGTGACCCGGCGACCCACGTATACCAGCGGAGCTGGGGTCACTGGGTACCCCGCCCGGATACACCAACGATTCTTCTTCTACTTCTTTTACTTACTACTTCGTCCGATACGCACCTATTCCTGTCTATTAGCATTAGGATGACCGAGAGCGACGAAGCGAGCTTCAACCATCTTCGGAATATTATTAGCTATAAAAAGAATGGATAAAAGATCAATCCAGGCCGCATTCGCCCTCAAAAGTCCTGTTTCTACGTTTACGAGGCGTAATTTGCTTTATTCGCCAGCGTAATTATTCGGCCCGGGTACACATTCTTCTTCTATGTACTACTTCCTCCGATGCGTACTTACTCCTGTCCATTGGCATTAGGATGATCGAGAGCGATCAAGCGAGCCTTAAACCACCGTCAGAATATTATTAGCTATAGTCCATTCTTTAATGGAGGAACAATCATGGCGATAAGTAGTCTCCCTAAGCCTAGGTATCAGCAGCTTTATGCAGCTCACAGGATGTGATCACACTTCTTGTTCGATCGTTTTCATAAAGCATCTTCTTCACCTCCAGACGATTTTCCGAAGCCATTAGTGCCCTCCTTTTTCTCAACTGCTTCTCCGGAGCCATTAGCATCCTCCTCTTTCTCGGATCTTTCCGAAAATTATTAGCTGGATTAGGTGGGTTAAAAATAAATACACCTTTCCAGAGGCTTTCTTATTATCTATGTATATTGCTGGAAGAAAGTATCCGACTACTTTCCCCTTTTTCAATAACTCGATTTAATGGAGCAGAACGTTGAATAGAGACACAGCATAATTGTTATCCGTTCTCCTTTGATACGACTTCCCTCCGCTTTACAATTTCTTTATGTTATTTGTATCACAGTAATCGTGATTACAGCCAATATCCGGGAAGCTATTCGAAACTCTATCGGACGCAAATATTTTCCGCAGTAAAATAAATTAACCAAGTTTGTGTTAGAGGATTATACAAAATTTCAATGTACCAGGCTTTTGCACATTGTAAAATGTATAAAAATTCGTGCCTTTATTTCTCGAACAACGAAGACAGTTCGAGCCGGTAATATCGATCGAACATCAGCTTTCCTTAACAACACCCTAGATGTTTTAATACTTGAGGACGACCATGTACATCACAGTGCATCCATAAGTGCATGCATACTAAATAGAATGAGTGACTTTCTCATTTGAAAAGAATAATAATGAAATTAACAGGTTCCGCTAATCGACTTTCCAAGTTCTGAAAGAGTTAAGTAACCTGTCCTGAAATTGCGTTATCCTTCTATAGAGCTATTTTTAATGTCGACTATTATTAGCTGGTCCCTAACTAAGGCTGCTGCACTTTAAACTTTCCTAAACTCGCGTTTTAAACTTACCGCTATTTAATCCTTAATCGTGAAGTCAATCACTTGCCGAATCGCTATGAATGCCCAGTAGAAGCCTTGTAAACTTTGGGGATGGTTCGGACAGCTGAGCTGCTCCGAAGTTTCTATACCGCCAGACAAACATTTTGCTGTATCTGTTCCTGCTGGACAAATTGTACCAAGTAACAATCAATCGCAAGAAACAGGAGTCTCTTCGTCCACGAATTTTTGACGGGAGGGATTCCCAGTAAATGGAAAATAATTCTTATTCATCCGATTGCCTAACAATGAATTACTAGACTGCGGATCTTAATGCGTTTACAGAAAATCTTCAAAATTCAAGATGTCGATACACGATTTCTCCTGTATTAAAGTCATTAAGGGAAGAAGCAACATTCAATATAGTTTCTACTTCTTGCAATCGATGCAGACAATTTTTATTTTGCATACAGATCCGCAGACTATTCGTGAATTGTGAAGAATTTGAAAACTTGAGCAACTGGGTTCTTCATTCGTGGTACAATTGTGATTCCCATCGTGAAAGGCCAAAACAGGGCTCAAATCGAAGTAGGGTATTCGGAAAGTAGGTGCATGGGACACATATATTAACGGCAGACTGAAATAAAAATTGATTCTCTCTCGACTCGGAAGCAGAAGAAGAAAGTTTACCCAAAGAGAAGCCGGCGCAATCTGTCCCGATCTGGTCCAACGACTAAAAAGCATTCTTTGTGTCAGCTCCATTGAGCGGGCGAGTGTTCCGCTTTGATATTATACACGTAGCCGAGGGTATACAGTGTATTGACCTTCCCCAGGCCGGGCAACATACTAAACGGAATTGATGCGCGAGGCGTCGCGTCGTTTCGCGACGACGACAGTGCGAAAGTCTCTGTTCCTCGAATCCACTTTGCGCCCGTAATGTCCCATCGATAATCGAATCGACACTCTCTGCCAGGCGGTATTTTCGTCACCTAGGAACCGGACGAAAGCAACGAAAAATTCCGGGGGCAGCAGCGATCTCGCGAAAAAGTTTCGCGAACGAGCCCGTTCGACCGTGAAGAGATACTCTTCTTCGTCTTCTTGCATCCTTCCTCAAGGTTTCTGCGAACCGGTCGCATAAAGGACACGTCGCGATTGAATTCGACGCGGTATCGGGAATGGATCGAAGATCGGTGACGCTCCGTGCGTCTCGCGAAGCCCATTTAAACTTCCGGCCCGATATATTCGAGCGACGTCTTATCGACGTCACTTGGAAATGCTCCAAAATCATTTGCCCCTTCGCTGCCGGGACGCTAAATGATACCCCTTATCGGCCACCCCTTTCCTCTGTCGTTTCACACTCCCGTGAATGCGTCTTCCTTTCCAATTTCGGGAATTCCATTCCGTTTCCCGTCCGCGCACGTTCGTTCTCCACTGGCAAATCAAACACATCTTTGTTCTACGGAGCTCTCTAACTTGATGCTTCAGCCGAGAAGTCCTTCCTGCTGCTTATTTCACTGATCTTCATGTGATCAAGCAACACGTGTTGCACTCACACAATTTACAATCATTCGTACTTTTATCGTTCGTTAGCAGTTGAACGAGGCATCAAGTGAACCCCGAAGGTGTTTAAAACACTTCTTTGGAAATACAGAGACTCGCACAATTGATTAAACAGTATTTAGGGCAGAACGACTTTTCCAAGAACAATAAACACACACGACAGGAATCTGAGAAAACGAGATTATTGTTTGTTTCTGTTCCTCTGCAGTTTACACGATTTGAAATGTTGAAGATACTCCGGCGTCAGGAACTGCTCCTAAACGAATTTCCATTGGACGTTGACTTATTAAATCGATTCGAATCACCACGCGTCACACCGCACTTCAAAACACTCGAACAGCAGTTTCGCCGATAATCGAAGCCCCGCAACAGCCCACGATTTATTCATCACGCGAATCGCGGTCAGTTGACGCAGCCGCGTGCGGCAAGGTTTCAATTTGCAAAATGAATTCCCAGGCGGCGGCGTGAAGCACTGTAAAACGCTAAACCGACAACCGGCCGTGTCACGGGTTCACGAACCCCGTCGAAGGTTAAAGAGGAAGCAAGCTGATTCGATAAATTTCCCCGGAACATTGATGTCTTCTTTTTCTCGGTCGCTTCTCCACGAGCATTAGTGTCTTCCGCTCCGTCGACGGCTTCGGCGGGACCTCTTTGCCTTTCAAAGTCGTTCCTGTCGCGGAACGGGAAACTTTCCTCTCTGCCGCCATTGTTTGGAAGACCGAAATCTTCTATCTGGAGTTCTCGAGGGAAGATCAGAATTTTCCGAGGAATCTGCTCTCTTGGCAAATTCTCCTTTTTCTCACGTTCTCCAGTCGATTTTCTGCAGTTTTCTTTTACGACGATCAAAATCTTGTTTCTTGGACGCTGCACGAAAGACCAGAATCTTCGTGTGCGTTGGCATTCTTCATTTTTCATCTATTTTTCGAGAAAAACCTTTATTCTCCCCAGAAAAGCTAGAATTTCCGAAAAATATGCCATCGTGGCAGCTTTCTTTCTCCAGCTGCATTTAGTTCCATTTATTTTAGGAAGAGCCTTACTCAGCAGTCATTATAAGAAAAATCAGGATGTTACAATTTCTCAGGTACGTCTTCCGCGAGTTATCTTTCCGAGTCTAGATTCCAGCAAGTTTATGCAGATTGTAGGAGAATGCTTCTTGTTCGATCGTTTTCACGAAACATCTGCGCCTTTTTCACATTCAGACGATTTTCCGGAGCCATTAGTGCCCTCCTTTTTCTGAACAGCTTTTCCGAGCCATCAGCGTTCTCCTCATTCTCAGATCCTTTAAAGTTTAAAGAGCCATCAGGCTCTTCCTCTTGAGCTGTCATTCTGAAAATATCAGCGCTTTTCTTTCCTGAATCGTTTTTCTCGAGTCATCAGCGTCTTTCTCTCCTTAAATCCTTAACAGCGCCGATCCATCCTAAGCGTGTTCTCGAACGTTTCATCAGCTGTGCACCCTCCTCCCGCGCATTCGTTCGGAAGCATCTGGCGCAATCCTCTTGCTGAGACTCAGGCGACATCCTCGGGGGATCGGCCGCGATCGTCGCCGTTTAATCCGACAATTAAGCGGACCCGGCGATAATTGGTTATCGGAAGGCTCGGCCTACTCTCTCTCGGCGAGCCGTTTCCGATAGATTCGCGGCGCTTATCGGGCGATGGCCGCTGCTGCGACCCGTCGATAAGCCATTGTTTACACGGCGGGTAAACGGAATATTGGCAGGGGGGGGGGTAGGGGGGATCGAGGACTCGTGGACGCGTGCTTTCGGTCGAACCCCGCCGATTAATCTTTTCGTCCCCCGCAGAATCGGCGACTCGGAAGGAAATTCGATTTCCCGCGCGTCACGGAAATACCGCGTCGGCTGATCCTCCAGCAGCATCGATTCTCCAAAGTCGCGGCAGTTAGGTGGGGAGAGCTTTACAATAGTTTCTCGGAAGAAACGGCCGCGCCGCGAATAATCACAGTTCTCGCCGAACCGGAAGTGTTGCCGAAGAGTGCAGATTCTCGGACGGGTTCGCGAACTCGGGACAAAGTGCAGTGGTTCCGAGTCCCGCGATCGTCCACTAAAAAGGGGCCTGCGGCAACTTGGAAGCAATTAAATAATTGGCACCAGAAACCTCGTGTTGGAACAAGATTACGTCATGAGGAACGTCTGAGAACCTGTTGAAAACGTGTGTCTAGTGCTCTAGTTCGAGTTGAACGGTTTTCTTATCAGAAGACTGCGGATGTTTATGCGGTTTTCAATTTTTGCAGACAAATTTTCAGAAATCGGTATTTAATCAAAATCGTACTAAATTCTGTCGGATTTGATACTTAATTATTTTTTGAAAAATTTTACAAACCGTAAATGCATAGAGATCCGGAGTCTAGTTATCAGTGAGCAGAGTCTCCGATTTCGAAGTGCTGGCGAGATGCGAGTCGGTGACATTGGCAGCCAACGTCTTGATAGGCCGAGTAGTGTTTGGTGAAGAGTTCGCCGAACCTCGAGGATCAAAGAGCGTGTTCTCCGATCTGTAGGGTAGATCGGGGTTGGGAGCAGTCGACACACAACTTGTTAGCGTCGCGTTACACGTAAGATATACCTCGGGGATCAAAGAGGATCGTTATCGGGCCAGTTTGATCGTCGAGAAGAACAACCACTTTCGCTGACGGAAGAGGATCTCGAGAGCTGCATGCAGGGCCCCAGGGTGCAGCCAGGTGCAGCAGACGACGCAGCCGTACAGAGAGTCACTGACCTCTCATCCAATCACAGTCCAAAGTGTGATGTTTGATGCTGCAGTGGTGTTTTATGCGGCGACGTCGAAAAGGTGTGCATCCGCGGACCTCGAACATACACGAGCATACACATCCTACATACACACGTACATTCAGGACACGTATATTCGCGTTACACGGACGGACAGAGGCGTGTAGACCACACACCGTTCCGGCCCACTAACCTAATTTTCCTCGAAGCTCTGAGCGGACTGCAGTCACTGCATCCCCGCCCACTGACACACGTTCACTTCCCTCCGCGTTTTCCAGCTTCATTCACCCGGGATCTGTCGCGATTTCCGCAACCGTGGCGATTTGGCAACGGACCGCCCGACTTCGAGACGAAACGGGTCATTGCGAGCGAACCGCTGCGGATTCCGATTTCGGCGAGATATTTCGCGGTCTATGGGGTGTCAGTAGCGATGGGATCAAGTGCCTCGCAAACAGGTTCGAACTTTGATTGATTGAATTCGAACTCTCTATAAGTACCTCGAAAAACAGGTGTCAGCTTTCACTGGACTGGGTGCGAAAATCTTCCACAATAGTCGATTCTTCGAAACCGTCGCCACTATGGTCTGGATACCCGTTTTTTGTAAAAAAATTTTCTCTTAAATTGTTATGTACTGACATTTGTAAACATTTTTTTTATAGATCAAAGGAAATGTTTTAAAGATCGTGTTAACTGTATACAAATAAAATCAGCGACAAATATACGTATTACGAGTATTAATGTGTATCATACATATACACATTATTTACAAATATACATAAACTATAAAAATAACTTTAAATTTAGTGTTTCAAGCGTAAACATAGGTGACGAATGCACTAGCAAATATTTATTTTGCGTAAAGCTAGATATTTCATTGGATAAATATTGATTTATGTTGGAGTGACGTAAAGTTCGATGTAGCAGCTATGTAAAGTTCCATGTATGTAGCAGTTATGTAGAAAGTGGGGTGCGAGTAATTGAAGATTATAAATAAGATGACACAGTTTTAGGAGTTCAGGAAAATGTTATTACACCTCATACCCTTTATTCTGCACAGTTGGGACGGTACAGAGGAAAATAACTTGTGTTTAGAGTTAGGAAAGACACCCTATAGAAAGCTGAGGCCCGGTCGATGCCGCGGGAATAGAAAATGACTATGTTCTCAGGTTCTGCTAAACAGCCAGTCGTACTTGTTGCAGTTTACCGTGTGGAACGGACTCGGGTGCTTCGTTTTCGTTGGCCGAATCGTGTTTGTTGCTTGTCGGGTTTGTGTTTCGCATACCTTTTGTTTTCCTTCATTCATGTGTGGTCATGTGAGCTTCTTCTCTACGTAGAGTAAAGGTACCAGTTACCGTGCCCTAACCGGTTATTGGACACAAAACAAACTTTTTAGAAATTAATAAAAATAACATGAAGAAACTAGTATTACTTTATTTTCCAAAATAAAACTGATGTTTCCCCTTCGTATTTAAATCAAAAGTATTACAATCATTTTCGTTTAAGATATACATAGAAAACATTAGTTACAAAACCATATTCTCCGAGACAACGCAACTTTCGTTTCCGATTATAGAAAATGCTAAGAAACGGTGATACACCAGAGGATAATAAAATAATCATGTTATTGTATCGCGACCAAAACTACTTGTTTTTTGTCAAAATCGTGCAGAAAAATTTGACGATACAGAAAAAAGGTTGATAATCAACCGTTTATCAGAAATAATGCAAAATTAATTACAGAATGCCTTCAAATTAATAAAAAATTTGCAAATCGTCACCAAATATCCTCCGGTAACTGGAACTTTTGCTCTTTATACTCGACACACTGTGCGCTCGCACGCACAGTGAGAAAAAGGGGGGGGGAACCCTCGAATATTCCGCAGGGTCGGTAAACGGGTTAACGGGTTGCATTAATTAGCGGGACCCGAATCGAATAAATCGTCGGCCGGTTTAATCGACGTTAGGAGACGGGCCTCGACCGGCTGGGAGAGTCGGCTCGATCGATTTCCATCTCGAGAGCTTATCGAAAGGAGGGTGTGGAATGGGGTACTTCATCCCCCTGCTTCCTTCTCCCCTTTTCCTCCTACTCGTTCACCATCCGGTGAAGTGTCAGCACGAGTGCGGTGTCGTGGGTACGGGAAACCGATGCAGCCAATGGTCCTGAACGAGACCACTTAGGCCGACGGGTCACCCTCGAAACCCGACGGTGCTGCAACCCCTACGTTAACGCGTGTTTCGTCGATTAATATTAAACGGGCCACCCCCCGGACCATGCCGATCCGACTCCGACTCGTTACGGTGCACTAGAACGCCGGCACGCCTACAATTGGTGCCCCACTCCCTCCCTGATCCCCTTTTAAGGGGGATACACACTGCAATTACGAAAAACACGAATTTTTTCAGTACAGCATGCATAGATCATTCCTCAATGTGACAAATATGTTGATAGATGTTCCATAACAAAGTCAGTCCAGACGAGAAAGCTTCGTGAAATGTAAAGCTCCCGAATGATCGCGTTCAGTCTTTAAACACAAATTGTACTCGCAACATATAGAGCTGCTAAGAGAAAGTTCAGAGGTCGCCAGGAAACATCTATAACATTATCCTTTATGAACTGCCCAGCTCAACACATTTTGTACAAAGTCGCTTGTTCATTTCTCCACGCGAGACCGGCTGTTTCTTCTCGCCAGCATCGGTCACGAGACATGACGTACGATCGAAGCGTGTTTCTCCATCGATTTTCCAGAACGGAGTCCACTTAACGACCTACTCCTCTGACGGACTCGGAGATTAGGTGAAAGGTTAACCCGTGTTTGCTAATGCCATTGAAATCATAGTCGCGCGGTCTACAAAGCGGTCGACAAGTGGCGCAGAAATGACAAAAGCGGCTCGGAAGACGTCCCGCGGACGGTGGCTCTCACGTCGACATCCTTTGCTCGTTAACTTAATTTCTAGTAATTAGCGGACCGGCCCAGGGGCTGGCTGCGTCCTCTAACTTTTATCGCGCCGTCCTACGACCCAATTCTCACCGTTTTACAATCCCCATCGCGTTTCAGAAATCCTCGGTGCATGTCTGTTGTACCAACGAACCCAATCTGCTGATTACCCAGACTTCATAATTCAATTCTCTTGAGAACACACACGATGGAACCTTACAGTGTGATTTATTTAACTCTTTCTTGACCCCTCGAACAACGGACAATTTGTATAGGTCGTTCGGAAAGTCATAACGTTTCCTCAAGGGAAAATGACAGCCAATGTTCGGCCATTTCATTTTTATTATCAAAAAATTGAGGGCCGCCCTCTGTAACTTGGGTAACCAGAAATTTTTGCATTGCTGTTTCTCATCTCGCGAATGTCCCCCATCCTCAGATTTCTCGTCCCTGTTTCCCTTTGAGTTGGAAAAACCGAATTCCCATGTCGAATACTCTCTTTGCTATCGGCATAATTCAATTTCCGCGAGCGAATCTGTGTCGTGGAAACATTTGTATTATAGATGCCGGCTCCCGTATGGAAATCGCGGAATGACGTTGCTCGACATTACCACTTATAGAATTTAATGTAATCCGATGTTTGATTCCATCGAGAGGTAGTCTGTGGGGACGAGTACGTAGACTGTAATGATTAAAAGATGAAATCCGTTCCAATGCAATCAATTAGAGCACGATTTAAATTAAATTGGCCCCGTTAGAGCAGACGGTTTTGAGAAGTCGGCACAATTTACCGGCCAAAATATCGCGCAAACTTTGATGAACGAAAAATGAACTTTTGAATGGATCGTTCTCAAACTTTGCTGGTTTATTCGTCTATGCTTCGAGAATGTATAGTGATTTATTTAAATATTTGGAAAAAATGTGGAACTGGTTTGCAAGGGTGCGGGATTCGCGTTCCCATTACTCGATAATACAAAAATGGGGGTTTTCAGTAGTCAAAAACGCTAGATAAAAGATCGATCCAGGGCACTACCGCTCTCAATGGTCCTATTTTTTTGATTACGAGGCGTAATTTGCATTATTTGGCAGCATGTAGCTACGAAAATAGCTACGTGCGCAGTTGTATGCTGTCAAATAATGCAAATTATGCCTCGCAAACAAAAAAATAGGACTTTTGAGGGCGATAGCACCCTAGATCGACCTTCTATCTAGCGTTTTTGGCTACTGAAAAACTCCATTTTTGTATTATCGAGAATTGAGAACGTGAATCCTGTACCCTTGCAATCCTGGAGAAAGGAATCTACTAAGTATCAAATTATGAAAATAATGAAAATAGCAAGATGTCGAAGAAATTGGATTTTAGCTAAGAGAGTTCTGAAGGGAAACGAAATCATTGACACGGATGGCATGATAGACCGTCGTTGGAAATGAAGAAGTTGACGGAACTTTAACTCTTTGCACTCGGAGCGATTTTAACTTGAACATGTGAACATTTCTTCCGACCTACAATATTTCCATTCTATATGACTTTTTTCATTTTATAGATATGCAATTGATATCAAATACCTCATACAAAATACCTAAATGTGTAGTAATTGATTACATACCGATATACATTCAATAATGCAAACGATATTGTGAATAATGGTACAGCAATTTTTAGTGGTAGCTCTGAGTCACCCCTACACTGCTAGGGGTTGAAACACGCAAGAGAGGAAAGACCGGTTTCAGTGACTGGGAAATTTGAATTTGCAAAATGCTATGCTAAAGGGACGTTTCCGTCTGCTTGACATATTCGACTCGGATCGGATAATTAGTTCGCGAGCTATCGGGTCTGCCAGTCGGAGGAATTAAAATCCAGTTTAAATTGAGTTGGCCCCGTTCAGCAAGCAACGTGAGTTGAAGTGCCGGCGAATTTGATTACACGGACTAGAAAAATTCAAGAATCTGTTGTTCACGATCTCCCGGCAATATGATTGGTGAGCCAATCAGGTTCGTCTGCCGGGTTCTTCTGTAGCTAATTCAGCTGTTTCTTTATATTTTGCGTGGCACAGTAGGCCAAACGTCAATTCTAGCGACGAATAATTCAAATTGATCGAATGAATGGAGGTGTAAACTACTTATATATTTTATTTTTTAACAATTAATATATATATCCTATTAATTAAGCGAACAAACACTTTCCTATTCCAAGGACATTTAATTTTTGCATTGCTGGTCGCTAGAATTGCCGTTTTTCCCACTGTGCGTGGGGGGCGAGAAGACTGTCGTTCGGTTTCGCGGCGAGAAAACTTGTGACCGGCGTTTCTGAGGGAGACGCTTTATCGCGTCTCGAGGCTCCCAGGGGGGTGGGGGCGGCGGAAATTTCTTGTCCTCGAAGGGAGCTTTCTCCCCGAGGAGGAATAGATGAAATATTTCGCGGTTTCTCAAGTAACCGAGTCGGAGGAGGGATCAACGCATCCGAGACCCGTGTGTTTCCCCAGGAAACTGCACTCTGTGATCCTCCTGAGGAGGAGACTTTCGAGACTGTCTGAGATCCAGGGGTGGGTCCTTTCATGGCTTCCAGACCTCACCCTCGGGAAGCTATGCATTACCGTCGAGCACACCGCTCGTGGAGTAGCTCGCTGCCGGTGTCGCAGGGTTGCAGCAGGCGACCGCAAACAACCGCAATCACGACAATAGAGTTTGTCGTAGATGCTGTTGAAAAACACTCGCCTCCTTAGAGCTGCCGCCCGTTCCTTGTTTCCTTAAACCCTTCCATCGCGACCTCCCCTCGTCCTCCCTTCTCTGAAATTCGTGGAATACGAGGCTGTAAGACTACGAACGTGATGGAGTCTTCTTCATGGTTGTCCTTCAGCGTCCGCCAGGTTTTTTGATTGTGAATGTACACAACGAGATGAGCAGCATTGAATCAAACATTTTTCCAGAACTTCATTACTTATGTGTCTCTTAAAACGGGATGATTTTACATTTATATTTTAATTCTAGAACCATATAGAATTACACACTTTTTTACAATCACACTTTTATGTGATAATTGGTGAAAATGTGGTGATAACTTACTAATCGTTGATGGTAGAAAAGAACTACAAAATCAAGGTAACACAATCTTGTGAATGACCATAATATCTTATTTTTACCGTAATACATACAATCAAGAAACTTGAAATTTGTAAATAGAATACATTGGGTACAAAATTGTGTTTGCACAACAACCTAATAAATAATAATCACCTTCTTCATTGCACAATCACCATTAAACGAAAACAGCAGTGCAGACCGATTAATCTTTACGAATGCAATAGAACGGCGGTATTAACGAAGGTTTATCGTGCTTTAATGGCGCGACTTTTAAATCTAATTCTAAATCAGGTCGAGACTAATTTGAAACTGAATTAATGAAGAGCCGATATCCGCGAACAGACCGCGATGCGCATAAATCACTGATATTAAATTACTTATAGATATCAGATATAAATGACGACCGGATATCTGTGTTAAAAAATCGAGCTTTCGATAGAACTGCTGTGCCAATATTAAATTCGCTATATCTACCATATCAATGCCGCACACATGTAACTATATCGGAATAAATTTAATCTACCGATCTACCGTAGAATTTCCATCGTAGAATGAACTCCCGATAAGCAGCCGATGCAAAAAACGAGCCGAAGATGCTCGATCGAATCAGAATCTTGAAATCCTGCCAGCAGTTTTAATAATTCAACGTAGTCGCTAGTGGAAATACCGTGGACGGTGTCCGATAATCGAGTTTAATCGATGCACCATGTAAAACGGTGATCCGATTCAGGCCTGGTCCCATCCGAATATTAATTAAACCCCGCAGTTTATGAACATGTAGAGGAGGCCGCGGTGCTGAATTTCAAACAAACGAAAATTTCGACGATTCGCGTCGAGCCAACGCGAAGGAGATTAACGAGCCGAAACGATGCAATCGACAGCGACTGTTCCCGTGACAAACTACAACTTAACCGTGTCTGTCTTTATTAACTATTAAATCGAATTTCTCGGTCAACAATTTCCGGGGTCGAACTCCAGCACCGGCGTGTGCGATGTTTTCGTGTATTCATCGCGGAATAATTCAGCGGAATGATCCTGCGTCGGTTTTTCAAATATAACTAGTTTAAAGCCACATTTTCCACTGATTCTGAATAAATGGTATTAGATTATCAACTACAATAAATCGCACTTTATAGAAACGAATCAACGAAGTTTATTCAGAAGCGAGAAAGACACAGGCGAAACTCGTTTTTATAGTTTGAAGGGAAGTCGTTGACCCTTTAACTACGGGTGTGGTTTATAAACTACATACTAAGATTATTTTATTTAATTTTTGCTGATATCAACTAGCGGCTCTGCAGCTTATACATTTTATACCACTAAAATAAAAATAAAATAAATAGAATAAAATAAATCTTTTAAAATAGAATATCACTTCAGTAATAATAATAATTATTATTATTGTTCCCATGCAACAATTTCAAACAATATGGCCGGCGAGAAGCTTAGGAAATCAGCTGTTGAAGCTGCTGAAATGGTTTGTACGGCACTGGGAGAGAACGCTGTGTCTTACAGAACATGCAAAACCTGATAACAAACACTTAAAGCCGGAAATTTTTATTTGGAAGACGACGATCGTTCAGATGCAACGAGAAAGTTTGATGACGATCAGTTAGAGCAATTGCTCAACGAAAATCCGACCCAGACGCAAGAAGAATTGGCAGAAAGATTGGTAGTCACCAGACATTATTACAATGGTTACATAAAATGTAATAAAATCTTGAATTTTTTTAAAAAAGGGGAAAGAACTGATTTGCACACCCAATATTTTAGCATTAAGGCCGAAATAAAGTTGACAGATTGAACAAACGAGGCGCTTAAGCAATCGTGACTACTGCCAAGCAAATTCTGCAGCGTACAGCAATCAAAGCACCGATACAAGAACATCGGCACTACAATCAAGCGAATAATCATTCCGGCCCATCGAGCACCGAGTTCCATCAAGTGTCGAAATTACCCGATAATTTCCAAAAATATCCAACAACCGGCTGACGTAGGCGTTCCTCGTAATTCCGTATTCGGGTCAGGCTCGCTCCAACAATTTCCAAATAACATCCTCTTAACCGCGCTGGGTCGTAGAGCAGTGCGATTGTTTCCAGCGCGGGGAGCAAGTAAATATCACGTAACAGTCTTCAAAGAGAAGGAAATTCTCGCGATGCAGGTACTCGCCGGCGAAAACACGTCCGTCCGGATGGAAACCGCGGGTTCTCGAGAACCCACCCTCTTCTTCCCCGTTTTCCAAAGAGAGAAGAAAAGGTGGGAGTCATTATAGCCGGGTAGCATTCGCTTGCGGTGGACTCTCCCCCACCCCTCTCTTATATATATATCTCTCTGTCTCTCACTCTCTCGTCTCGCTCCCGGTGTGTCCTCGGCGTTCCAGAAATGCGTGCTTTCCATTCTTCAGCTCGATAGCGTAGCCAGTAGCTAGCGTGCAACGCGTCGACCTGTTGTCGAAGGCCAAGCACAAAGCTCTCCCAGCCTGCCGGCGTTTCCGGGTCAAAGTTCAATGTACGTAAGCTCTGGCAAGCTTGCGCCTGCTCCGGGCAGTTGTTACGCGCTCGCTCGTCGCGTAGCGCTATGAATCGCCAATCTGCCTGGACTAAAGTCATTAGCATGGCCGTCGTAAAATCTCCGATTATTCGGCCAAACTTACTACCAGACGCTCTGGGAACTGAGAGGCAAAGTATAAAGGTGTGTGTCCATCTGAGAGTTTCTGTCGATAGTTGGCCTCGAGTGTACTCTGAATTTGCGTGTCCATTCGAGAGTACTTGAGAAATTTGTTGCTCTTGGAGATTGACGTGTGAGAGTCAACTCTCAGGTATGTGGCCATTTGAATTTCATGCGTGTCTGTCAATTGTATCGTGACCAGACATTATCCCTTTCTTGCCGCTTACATTACAACTGAAGAGTACAAGTACAAACGCGTAAAACTTGTTTGTTCCTAATAATATTTTTAGGAAACTCTCGCCAACATATCCGTGACACTCTACTGTACAAAATGATCCGAGACACGACGCAATTTCGATCGTGTATCTCGTTTAATCCACGATAAAGTGGGATCTCTGTTATCCGAATAATCCCCATTGATTTTATCGACGAGAGAGAAAATTTGTATTTAGCGTTACACGCTCGTTAATGCTTAAATATTGACGACAGAAGAAGATAAAACATATGTTTAACAATCCCTGTGAAGAATCCACAGTCTAGCGACAATAATAATAAATCGTGGGTGTTACCGGGAGGCGCGTCAATGAAAAAATGCGGTAAAATTCCGTCCAGTCAGATCGACGAATCGTGACGCGGTGCATCGGTGCATCGTGCTCGCGGATCTCGAAATAGATCAAAGCAAAGGAGGGGTAAAAGGGGGACGAGGAGGAAAACGCGTTCCGATCTAGCGCGGTTTCGACGCGTGTCGCGTCGCGTCGCCGCGAATAATGGACGCGCGCGACTCTCCGGCTCTTCTTTCTCCCTTCGTCCCGCATCCCGACCACGCTTTTCCTTTGTTCGAAGCCGTGATTCCCTGAACCGAACTCGCCCCGGGGAAAATGGAGTGCGCTTTAGCTCGAGGGAAAAAGTGTTTTCGCCTCTTGAACGCACCGGGGACCGTGCCGCGTTCCGGCGACGATATAGTGGCTTCCCGACGATTCCGCTTCTTCAGCACGCTAGTTTCGCGTTTACGAGAGTCGCACAGTGCTGGACTCGCACCTGGGATCATCCTATGGGGAAAGAATCTTCATGGGAATCCCCGGATTTCGGTCTGTAGTTCGCGAAGCGGGTTTTTTTACCGGTCGTATGCTCTTTTCGCGAGGTTACGAGGGCGTTCCCGTTTTACAGACCAGACAATCGATCTGTGTTTTGCATTGTCTTCTGGTAGCGGTCCTGAGAGTGTACAGAAAAATTCTGCATAGTTATTACAGCTGAGTTCGTAAAATTAGCAGAGCGGAGGGACACTATTTTTATGCTATTAGGTGTGCAAATAAGTTCTTTCCCCTATTTTTCCAAACTTAAGATTGTACTACATAAATCAGGCACAAGATTACGTCTCAAAGTAATCACCCTCATTCTCCTTAACCTTTTCCCAGCTGGTGGGTAAATTATAAATTCCATCCTTGAAGAATGACGACTGCTTGCTGGTTTTGAAATCATCAATACATTTTCGGTAGGGGTGTGCGAATCGTCGGGCCGAGCCGCAGACTGTCGGGCGGGCTTGATTCGGCTGTATGATACTTTATGACACATCGGGCGGCCCGAGAGTTTCGGAACTGGAATGCAAAGCCATCTCTCCACTCTATCACTCCACGCACGCCATATTGCTTGAAATTGTTGCATAGGACTGGAAACGCTTAGAGCGCTCATTACGACTTTACTTAAAGCTAAAGGAACGCTCTTTCAGATTGCGCCACAATCGGGAAGTACATAATCCGAATTCATTATTTGCACTCCTAATATTTATTTCGACTGAAAATGTTCGTACAAATTCTGTCTACTATTTCAGACATATGTACGTATCATTCATTTAGTTTTGTCAATTTTATTTTCACAGAAAGTTATTCAATGAAATGTTACGCATCGTTCCGTTCACCCCGACCACGATTTCTTTCATTTCCGTATTCGTTGCTGAACACGAATCGTATTTATTTTACATACCGTCAATATTTTTATTTACGTGCACGGCAATCGGTTCGTTTATAGAGATGGAAAATATTTTCAACACTCGAATAATTATTACGACAAACGGTTTATTCGGCCGAATACTCCAGAGCCTCGTCGCCGAGGCAACAACAATAACTGACACCGCCATATTTATCGGTCGTTTTTATTTCGACGCTCGAGTGACAGGCATATATATCTCGTATTTCAATTTTGATTGCGGCCAAGAGCGCTCGACTTTTGTGTTCATTTCGAATCGAAGTTCCACTCCGGCTCGATCGAACGAAAAAACTCGGATTCAACTCTGCCTACGTCGCGTCGGTCGCTCTGTGTCCGCGGCCATGTTTAGAGAGCCACCATATCCACAAACGGAGAGAAAAAGCTATTTTCCTCCGATTCGGTGTGTGTCTTCTTTACCAGAGGTTTTTGCCTCCTTTCAATGGGACTCGATGAGTCGGCCGTACGTAACTCGCCGATGAATAGAAACTTCTGCGACGCGACCTGTCGACGCGAATGTAGATCATGCGGGCGGGTCTCTCTCATCCCGACCCGATCATGGCTGCCCTTTGAGGCAGAAACTCGCACGGACGCTTCTAATAATCATACCACTCGAAATTGGGTGTGGTCGCTACCGAAAGTTTCTTACGCCTCACTCAAATATTAACCCTTAGCAATCGAGTGGTCACTCATTGTTTACATTATTAAATATGTTGGTAATTTCATATCCGTCAAGAGAAAAATTCATATAATAGAACGGAATTATTCCAAGTCGGAAGAAATGTTTAATTTTCACTAAATACTGGAATAAACTGGTTAAACACTGGATCGCAAATAGCTAACACAATAAAAATTGTTTATTTCTTTTCTTAATCATTTTATCGAGGTGAACACAGAAAGGAATTATTACTTGCAAGGTATAGTACCTACACAGACGTCTATTTCTTTTCTTAATCATTTTATCGAGATGAACGCAGAAAAGCATGCATTGTGCGAATTTATACTGTTTATAGTTTGTTCAGAGTGGGGAGACATGTATGAAAATTAAACACTAGTTTTATGTGTGAACACTCCTTGTTCTGTATGTGCAAGAGAATCGACTTAACAAGATAATATAATAGAATGTTTTTGGTTATTGACAATGAGAAACAGAGACTTTTCAAAAGTAGTATTGCTTTTTGTTTTTATTGATTTTATTTACAATTTGTCTGATTTTTCGGGAGCGTATCACACCGATCAATCGAACGTATAATTTCGGGCTATAAATTCCAGCGGGCGGCGAGCAATCTGGAATTTCATCGGGACAATCGGACAGTGAAATCGGTTTTTAATGGGTCGCGCGGTTTCGTTCGCGCGAATCGAACCCGGCGGATCAATTGATTTGGCAGAACGCCTGCCAGACGACGATAACGACACTCCCGGGCAGAGACCAGTGTCTTTGATGTAAAGTGGCCAGCCGGATGAATGAAGCTAATCTTGTTGCGAGATTGAGTTATGCTGTTCCTTCAGTCGCGAATGGCGCCTTTGATCACCGAATGATAAGTCGACTGGTATCGACCGCTCATAAATTCCGCTTTTACGAGACGGCCGGCGACGAATCGCAGCGTCTGCTACGCGAATTTTTCACTGGAACCCACCCGCCCGATATTAAATCCATTCGAACGACCGGGAGCTTTATTGGCTCGCTCGGTTTCGATCTACTACAATCTACATCGAAACACGCGAGTTTCTCGTGCCGCGAACGATTAGGTCGTTTAATCGCCTTTCAAACATGACATCGTGTCGGGGACGTTCTATTGCGAGCCGTGCCCGTTGTATGTACTTTCGCGTTATAGTTCGCTGGTAACTCGACATCCCTATCGGATCGAATATTCAACTATAAAATATAGAGCAGTTTTCAATAAAATAATTCAAAAAGATATTTTTCAACACTCTATTTAGTCAGGTGTCTCTTGTTCTTAGAGCGTGCGCTTTGTAATTTCTGATCAAGTTTGATTAAACTGTTCTCACATATTATAGAGTAATTCTCTTTAAAACAATAAAAAAAAAATACCTTTCAACACTCCTCTATTTAGTATTCAAGTTTAATTAAACTGTTCTCGCCTATTTACTTCAAATTCGTTAGCCTCGGCAGCGCGTGTTTATTCTACACATGGAAACACGCAAGAGTTCTTGAACGTTATATGAAAATAAAAACGAAAGCAGTTGGTTAATAATTAAGGATAATTCAAGAAAATATTTTGTGAACACTCATCTATTTAATAAGGCGTTTCTCGTGCGGTTCGTGCCCCGTGTAATCTCCGATAAAGTTTGATTTGAAAGTGTTTTCACACATTCGCCAGATATTTGCTGAAGAGCTGGTACTTATGTCACGGAGACACGCGAGAGGTCATGAACGTTGCTTTAAAGAAGACCGTATTCGAGCGAAACGTTTCAGTTGGGTGTACCGTTACATATTTGTTGAAACTATTTTCCGGGTTCAGCAGATTTTTCATCCCGTCCCCTAAATCGCAGAAGCCGGTTTCCACCGGCTCGGCGAACGGATGTATTCGACCAATTTACGGTAACTTCTCTTTAGAAATAAATGTAAGAAGGTCGGATCTTTGTGCGGCGAAGCCTGAGCGATATTCCAAGCCGGATCGGCGAGGGTTTGTTCCTTTCAGGAAGGAAGTTTTCCTCCCTTGCCCCCGACCTTTGAATACACCGGGGCCATACTCGAAGAAACGAAGATATCATGCTGGATATTTAGTAAATATGAATGCCGAACCGTTCCGGCTCCTACCGAAACGGCACTTCTCGAGAGATCAATATTTAAAGCTTCTCGACGCAAATGTGAGCTGAACAGTGAACTTCCTCCGAGGGGGTTGAAGGGCTAGAATTATTCCCTCTCGCAGATCTCCTTTTTCCTCTGTCAAATTATTAACAGCGGAGCAGCAAGACGCGAAAGAAATCGCGAGGTAAGAGGTTAAAGAAATTCCAGGAATATACATATCTAGAGGGAAACCTCTGACCTTAGCCACGTAAATCGAACCAGTCGCACGGGGAACTGCGTTCTCACGATGTAAATCACCCCAGACCACCGTTTCCTTCCTCGGAAGTTCTTCACGAGGAATGAACCGAACACCCCGCGTTGCATATCGAATAGGTTCGCGCGGGGATGGCGGCGCCGTTCGAATTTTATGAGAACTCATGCCCCGTTCCTTTGGCGTTTCGCTAACCCCTTTGTGTAATTTCTTGACTGCGGAACCTGATTCCATAGCCTTTCCGGGAATTATTGTACAGTAGCAGTTTTTAAAAAATTTTTCTTACCTGTATAACTTCTGCCAAAATAGTTACTAAAAGGGTCGCAACCCATTTTCGCAATCCCCTATATGGAGACACAATTTTTCGGAGTATACGTGTTCGCAATTGGAACCAAATGCGATTCCATATTCTTTTCCGGAGGAAATCGTATTATACTGACCATTTTTTAATTTTTGTGCTGTTTCCTGTGTTGGAATATTCAGTAAAGGGGTGCAAACTGTTTTTCACTTGCCCTTATGCGGGGTAAGAATTTTAGAAAGTTTTGCAACTGGAACCAAATGGGATTCCATATTCTTTACAGCAAAAATTGTACCGTACCGACCATTTTTTATTTTTCTGCTGTTATTTATACTATAATTTGTAGTGAAATCTATAGTATGAAGGTTGAAGCCTCTTTTGCAACCACTTATGTCTGGAAAGAGTTTTTGTAAGTGGGTTGCTGTTGCAAGGAAATGATTCAGTATCATTTACAATATAAAATGCTTATTCCATTTTTCTATAGGACCTTTGATGTTAATAACATTGAAAATTGAACGGGTCGTTCTTCCCTGGAACGTACATTTATAAATGACTGATCGTCCAATCAGCGATGAACTTCCCCGAGTCTCTTATTTTATTGAACATTATTGAGCCGCGTCTGCTGCAGACGAAAGATCCGCAATCTGCTAATGAGAAAGTGGTGAATCCTTGACTCGTACTACTGAAAGGTAGCCTGAAGGAACAGAAATTCGTTGAGCTTTCCTGTTACTCTGTTTGCTCTATCCTCTTGCCGCTTCACTTCCTCCAAATGAGAATTTTGCACTTGAATCGGAAACCATCGGAAAGTTTTCACTAACAATTGTGCTGCTGGCAAGAAGAAATCTCTGGAACGTTATAAAATAAATTATCCGACTCTCTGCGAGTGGGCTTCATTTATCGAAATGGTTCTGAACCGTTTTCTAGCGGCTAACAAGCTTACAATGAAAATTTATTTATAATCTTTTCGTGCATAAGTTTTACGTGAAAGTTACAAATTTTAGATGATGATTTTTCTTTTACATATCGAGTGTCATAGAAATGCCAAAAGAGTTACCAATAGACTGCAGATCTTTATTTTTCTCAATGGTTTAGATCTATTTTCACATTTTATTTTCTTAAAGTTCAATTCAGCTAAAATAACAATGTCACTAATTTTTGGTAATTTCGACTGCTTTCTTGTGTTTCACCGATTTGAATTTCCCATTAACGCATCAAGATCCACAATCTGCTTATCGGTAATAATGGTTAATAATTTAATTTAACATTCGAAAGATTTTCATTTTGAGTGCATCTATGTGATCGCAACTATTCGCAAGTGCATTTGGTTCAACAGCTATAAAAATCGCTTCGGCCAGCCTTCTTGACTGAGTTCACACTGGATAATTGGATAGGAAGCGTTTTAATGGCGATTATAGTTTCGCTTTTTTCCCCGTGCCGAGCCTAGCTCTGTTATCCGGCAGACAGTTTATAAGGGTTTTAACGTTACTTCCGACGCTAATACAATTTGCCCGGGCTATCCATTAGCGGACTCAAAATTCCAACCCTTTTGTGCCGGCTGCCGCTCGTTCTCGTCAAGATGCAATCTCGATGCGGTTTAATCTCGTTTATGCATTAGGCGGAACAGTCTGCACCATGTGGAAGGTGCTCTCCTCGCATTTTTCCCTCTTTCTCTCTCCCTCTATCCGCGTGTGTGTCTTCTTCAATGATACCACGAGAGAATACTCCGCGTTCGTTTAGGAACTACAACAATCCGCCATTACGAACTTCTCTATCTTTCGATTCTAATCTACAAACCGCTTAGTGGACTGTCTAAGGGGGAACTATACCCTACTGAAATAACTAGAAAAGAACTAGAATCTTACTAGGTTTTTGGTGGAAACATGGGTTTGCGGGAATCGATTTTTTGTCTTTATTTGAGCATATTTTGGGCTGGGTGAGGACTCATTCTGTAGAGGAAGGTTAACTACAGGGTGGCCATCTCATGATGTAACAAGATTATGTTTATATCTAATAGTATGAGTGCCCAAAGTAGAGAAAAAGTCTAGAAAAATAACCGCAGATTTCAATGTATTCTCCTGTCTCAAAGAGACTTTTTTGACTGATATGATGAGATGGCCACCCTGTGATGAACCTTCCTCTATCAAATGAACCTTTGTGCAGCTCAAAATATGCTCGTATAAGGACAAAAAATCGATTCCCGTGATTTCATTCACATTAGCATAGATTTCCCCATGAAGACAGAGGTCCTCTCTGATGTAGAGCTAGTCTAGAGTCAATTTTAGATCAGATCATTTAGACGAGGTGGCGCCTAATGAGGAGGACTGTCGATCAGTGCTGCGAGATTGTGCAACATTTCGCTGCTGCACTGGGATCATAGCAAAACTGACACAGACGAGGTAGATATTCTAATCGGTGGCACTAATAAGAGAGCGACCTGCCCTGTATAACGGCATTCGCGACGAGCTGAATAGAATATGGAAATAGTAAGCAACTCCATCTCGTGTTCGTAAGGCAGTTGCGTGTTTATCAATTGTTTATCAATGTTACCAAAATTTTTTTTTGCACAGACGTTGATAACATTGATAAATAGTTCCTTTCCAGTTACAATCCGAGGGTATAGTTCCCCCTTAACTTTTAGACACGAGCCCTCGTGCTGCTTACTTCAACGCGGTAATGCGATGTTCGTGGCGATGCAATCGAGATGAAAATTTCATTTAGAAGTCGATTGCACCCTTTATTCGAATTCTCGTGCCTGCTGGCTATAGAAAAATCTCTCGGACTTGAATAATATTCATGATCACGTGTAACAGTCGTACAATCCATCTGGTTTCATTTTGTGGCTGCCGATAGCGTTCCTGACCGTCGTTTCATGGCATGAACGTTTGAACAATTTTCTCGAGGACGTGCATTATAAATGTTGTGCTATTCTTAATTCAGTTTCATTTTGTACTTTTGAAGTTTTACTTTAGAAATTATCAAATTTCCTCACTCTCGAAAGGTCTAAGCAAATTCTTCTAATAAGTCGCTTGTACAACTCAGTATTAAAGTTCGAATAAAATGTTGCACCGGAGGGAACCATTAAAAACCAACATTATCGACCCGGTGACGCTGCACTGGCTCTCAGTGAGCAGTGAGTGCATCGACCGCGCGTTTAGGCTCGTTCCGGTGTTTTACTGTCCGGCATATGTACCGCACGCGACCGGATCGACTCTAAATCGGCGCGACACTCGCATAAAGCGAGAAGCGACGCGCTCTCGGAATTGCATCTGCATATTGCATCTATACGAAGGTGGATCGACTTCTCGCGTCGTGCTTGTTGCGTAACCATCTATCCGCATCGGTCTCGCGGATATCCAGTTGATAAAACGCAGTCGAGATATGCCGCTGCTGGATATTACGTTGCAAGGCCCGATGAGTCTCGAGGAGGCCTGCGATGGTTTCGAAATTGCATGCCGTGGACCAGTTTCCAGGGATGCAGCACGGCAGCCGCATAAATTGCATCTCGTTCCCGGTCCCACGAACTAGCCCAACTCGCATGCCCGCCGCGATCGATCCCCGGCCATGATATCTGCACCGATATCCGTCGATTGCCGATCATTTGTCACGCGCAGCGTTCCTGAATTTTTCGGTCGACCTCCGAATTCGTCGAAATATTCTTATCTACTAGGGCATTCGGAAAATTATTTCGTTTTCTCAAGGGGAAATGATATTTTGCCATTTTTCAGGCAACTTAAAGATCCCATGCTTGTAGAATTTCTGCTTTTTATTAGCAACAGATTGAGTTATACGACTTTATACGACTTTATTTGAAATTAAATTTGCACCGCATAAAAAATATTGAAAAAAGCGAAAAAATGGCAATTCGACGATATATCCTTTCCGTAAACAGTACACAATTTTTTCTTAGTTGCACTGCATTTTTACCCTTGCGATAATAAAAAAGCAAAGAGTGATGGGAATGCGTACTTTGATTTTGCATATTCAATATGCAATAATAGTTATATGTATAGTCATTATTAGACTGCGGATCTTTATGCAAAATAGAGATTGCCTGCATCGATTGTAAGGAATAGAAACCAAATAGACTGCTATTTCCACCTTTAATAATTTTAATAGATAAGAAATCATATATTGGCATCTTGAATTTTCAAAATTTTCCTACAATTTTGAATTTCATCTACTGAATTTTCTTATAAATGCATAAAGATCCGCAGTCTAGTTATTCATTATTCTTTATACTCTTTTCGATTTCTTTCGAATAATGAGGCTGTATTCTTTAAAATTTAACCATTGAATTTTATTTTCAAATCGGGCACGAACTTATGCAATCATCCATCATAGATCTCTAAAATATATGTAAGATGTTTCATGAAAAAGGCACCGAGCCTATTACAGGCACAGATCATTAATTCAAGATTAATGATATTCCAATGAAAATTGTTCCTGCTGAATTAATGCTTCCTGGCCATAATCCAGCAGACTATATCCGACAATAGAAAAAAAATGATTGCCCCGGGAACGAAAGAGAATCGATTTCGATTGGCGAGAGAATTGCTCTTTTAATCGCGCGTTATCGGCGCGCAAAAAGGCCAGTGTGAGCAGAGCATTCAAAAACTTAATTAGAATTTATTGTCTAGCGGGCAGAATTGAAATTTTACAAACGAAACCCGTTCGATTGTTACGACTGATGAAGAGAGGGACAGAGAAAATCCTTTGCGTCCGTTCAGATGGGCGGGTTAAATACCATTTTAAATTACAATAAACAAACGATTTTCCATAGAATTTACTGACAGTATTTACTGATAGAATTAATGGATAGGATTTACCGATGGTATTTACTATGAAAATAGCATTTCATTGAGAAGATACTTTGTTCAGCGTATATAAATGTTGTTTTAACATTTTCAACAGTGCCGTTTATTAGATAATTGTACTTATATACACTGAAATTAAATTTTCATGTATTATGGTGCCTCCAATATCATATTCTATTTGATACATTACAAATATTTGTCTTCATGCATCGAATTACAATGAAATACAATTATTACATTAAACTGCGGATTTTATGCATTTATGACAACAGCGAGACGGTAGAATGTAAACAAATGAGTTAATGGTATCCGCGAACTGCTTTCAAATATAATAATTAACTGCATTATAAATTACAAAATGAATTAAACAAAGCCGAATAAAATAAAATATATTAGATGATTGCAAATGATTGCATTTTCTTTAAAAAAGAATAAAATTATATAGTCACTGTTCTTTTCTATTTGTAGAAAAGAATGGTGCCTATATAATTGATTAATAAAACTGTATTCTTTCAAATTTAACCATTGAATTTAGTTTTCAAAACGGGCACGAACTTATGTAATCATCTGATATTTACGCCGACAACAGTGTTCATTTAAACCGTATATTAATGTTATTTAGACAATTTTTTCTGTACAACCTACCTGTCCTTGTCTACGGGGTGTTGGGGTAGAATGAATTTCCTGGTAGCCAGGAAATTAATTTAACGTCGCGGCGTATCTCGCGGGGTTCGCAAAAAGGAAAAAAATATTCGGGGTTTAAAAAAAGGGAGCTAGCCAGCGAATGAAGTGAAAGGAAAACACGGAAAGGGGCGTTTCGTGTTCGTTCGTTCGCATGGACGGGAAGGGCTGCAATGACGGCAATTTGCCAGTTTCCATGAAACGCCGACGTCGCGGGACGTCCAACGTCCTACGTTGACGTAGAGGACCGACGGGAAAAAACGAGAATCGCATACGCGGTGGAAAAAAGCAGGCCCCGGTTTTATTCACCGATTAATTGGCGCTCGTTCCAAGCTTCGCGAGCCGAACAGAATAATTGGGGGACCATCGTTTACGCGATCGTGCACGAAAAAGCAAAGGAAATTTGGTGGAAGGAATCGAGACGAATATTATACACGAAAAAGACGCGAAAAGAATGAACGGCAATTAATAAACCATCAAAGAAAGCCCAACTTGCGATGTCGTTGCCGACACTATGTTTTTAAAACTCATATTATATTATCAACCATGTGAAAAAGTACTGGATATGTTTGTCGCATCGTTTGATTATAAAATCAGAGTTGGGCAAAACGTAATTGATTTAATGTTTGAACATCGAGTCCAATTATTAATCGTGGGTACTGATTACCAAATAATCGGTAATCATTCATTAATGAATAAGAAAGGAATCAGAAGTTGTTATAATCAATCACATAATTGGCCAAGTCTCTTATTGATGTAATATTTTTTAATTATTGGAATCAATTGTGCACACACAATTCTGTTTTTGTTCTATCGATTACGATGAAAATAGTGAGTCGGTATTCTTTCAATTTTTCAAATTCTTTAAATGTTTGTACCGTTTTAAAATTCTAATTTTAGCAGACAGGGATACAGAACGTTCGATTGGACCACAAAGTAACTAGTTTATCAAACAGGCTCTCATAACTTCTGTAATTTCCGAAGTGATCGGCAACCACTGCGCCACAGCAAAGCCAATTGGTAGAATAATAGGATCCCGACGTGCTCGATGACGTTCGCCGGTGTGCGTTAGTGTTACGACCCAATTAAGAATTATTGGATTTCAACAAGTGGAAAGAAAAAAATGTGCCTTCGAACGAGCCTGCCTCCCATTCTGACCCGGTTTTCAGCGGGGCGCTAAGCGTTAATAAACATCGCGACACGCTTCCTTTTTTTCTCTCTTCCTCTCTCTCTCTCTCTCTCTCTCTCTCTCTCTCTCTCTCTCTCACTCTCAGTCTGTTTTTTTCGTCCCCCGGCTCGCAGACGTTGATGCATTTGTTCCGCGGCGCTGAAACGAAACTCATTTGCCGCGCGTGTCGCTGAATACAGATTTCTACGCGGGAGAGAAAAATTATTCAATCTTGTCGAAAATTCATTTCTCGTCTCTCAGCAAAGAGTTTCGCCCCCCTGCCTCGAGTTGGATCAAACAGATTGCTGACGGGGTGGACAGGAAACAATTTCTCTCGAACCCTCGTGATAAATTCATTTTCAATTATTTGATAGAAAAGATCTGTAAGATGTTGCTTGAATTTATTCAGAGGCTTTGTTTTTTTGTACGGAAGTAATTATAATGAGGATAACAGGGAACACGATTCTAATGTAAATTTGTCTCTGCGTTGCTTGGGCATGGCTGACTGATTCTATTAGGTTGCAGGGAAAGTCCTGTCGTATTTGAATAAAGCAGGGAATTGACAGGTTATCTGAAAGATGGCAACAAGTTGTTACAAATAATGGAAATTATATCGTTGAATATTATTGAATAACATTAAACATATATTTTTATAAATTGATTCACACACACACACAAATGTTTTCTTTAAAATATACGACAGAACTTTCCCTTCAACCTAATACTTAACAGTAGTTTTACGGATATTGATTACAGATAAAGAATTTTCAAATGAATTTTCACTGGGACCAGTGAAATGTTACATTTCAAAATGCACGGGCCACATTTCGAATTTTCTGTGTGCCGCTAATGGTTTCCGGAATATTCGCCGAAGCGGATTAATCAAAGGGGATGATGTCAAACGTGCTGGTAAGTTTCGCAGCACGTTAAAGGCAGAAAAATCACTGGCCGCGGGATAATGTTCCTAATGAATGCAATCATTCTATAATCAACTAGGAAAATTTCCGAATGAAAACCGCGACCCGATTTCGCCTATCGATTTCCGATGGGGAGCCATTACTCGCGACCGAAAAATGGATTTCATTAGATCTGGCATTGCCAACGAATCGAACGGACATGGCGGCCAACGGGGGATCCTGTTTGTCGACGGGTCCACGTACGCTATACGATTTTCGAGGAGGCGAGCGCAATGTCCGAGGAAAAGTTTCGCCGATTTATCTGTCGGCCGAGGCCATTCATCACTCCTCCGCGTTCTCTTCGTTTTCCCAATTCGATTCTCCCGCGGCACGGCTCCGCATCGATTATCGATTAGAATCTCTTTTGTCGGACTGCTGCTGCGCCCGATGTAAATTCTTTCGCAGTTCCGTGAATTCGGTCGCGTTGCCCGCGACGATATGTCTCGCGAGAGCCCGGAATAATATTCCTTCGGCGGTTCTTGTTAAAATTCTTGCCACGACTCACGGAACGCAATTAACTTTGTTCCAAACCCTTCCCGAACAAAGTGCATTTCGTTAAAAGCCGTTCCCACTTCGAGAGGCAATTTTTTTAGATTTACTCGGAACCTTCTCAGCACTTCTAACGGTCGCTATAGTTACTCCAATATTGAATTCTCGCTGCTTATTAACAGGGACTGTAAAGTTTCCTTTTATTGGCAGCTCTGGTCGAGTTTACTTTTACGTTGTACAGTTTACCACCACATAGTTGACTATTGCATTGTGTAGTTTACTATTATTCCAACGTGTGCCTGTTTATTATTTGGTACATTTTCGTCGGAACTCTGATTAGCAATCTCATGGTTAACAAGTTTTGTTAACAAGTACTGTTAAATTTAAGATTATCAATCTCATGGTTATAAAGTGTTTATATATAATACAATTTTAAAGGTTTGTACTCATATATTCAATGAATTTAAAAGAAAATGTGGTCGCATTACTTTCCGGACAGACCCTGTATATATATCATATAATATAACGTAATATATGAATAGGAAATAGAAACACAAATACAGAAATTAAGTAATAATCTTCTATAGAAATAAAATAAACTAAATTGAAATAGTGTATGCACAAGATTAGGTTTCTCAATAACCTCTAATAATCCTAAAGAATTTGTTAAGACATTTAGGAAAATTGTGGGAGCAGATAACTATGAACAGATTGCGGAATATTGTCTATAAATAATCATTTGTTCGACGAGGTCTCTGGACGCGAAAATCGTCGGAAAACTTGGATGTTGCTCCCAACTAAACATTACGTGATACCAAACGATTTACAGAACGGTTCTCAGGAAATCCTTGATTACATTCATTCATTCGTGCATTACAATAAAAACCTCGTCACTCTTACACTCTTGTTAATTTCCCAGGAAATTAGATATACCAATCTCGCTGCTGGAGTTAATATAACGACTGAATTATACATGAGAGAACAAGTGGAAATGTGGAGCAGCATTTTTTCAGACGCAGCTTCATTTTCGAATGAATCGCTGATGAGCATTCCTCTGACGCGCGTGTACACCTGCGAGTAGAAACGGTAATTAACGATCAGATCGTTAGCCAAGTTCTATTGAATAGCACGCGCGCCTCGGCCAAACTCAAACTAAATTTTCTAGAAAGCAAATATAATAAGATTTTATCTCGCGTTTCCCGTGTCCATTTAATTTCGCTTCCGTAAAATTGAATATTTACTTTGTATCTCTCGAATAATCGAAGTGATTCACTTATATTTTATATCGTACAGCCTGCATATTCGTTGTGATTTTTAGCGTGACTCGTCGCAGTACGCAACGAGAATCAATTTATTTAATTACTCTCTGCCGAAGCTTCACGGTTTCAAACGGAAGTCGGTCATGTAGATCGATTCCACCGTTGAATATTAAACATCCATGTTTTCTCTAAATCTCGTTTTCTCACGAATGTTTGAAAATATGCAGAAAAATTCACAAAGTTGATCAACTGGAATTTCAACATTATTTTTCCGTTATGGCTGACCAAGATCGGTCTATTATACACCAACGTTTTTCACATTAGAAAAATTTGTCTCTTCACAATTACTGAAATTATACAACTGTTTTGCAATAAAAATTCTATAAAATATTGTCAGTATTACTCGACAGTTTTACAATTTTCGCGTAAAAGTGGGTCACTCTGATCTATCCAGGAATCGCAGTGTTCAAAATCAAAGGTCTGCGTCCATTGTGTCCCATGATTTTTATTCCGCGGAAGGTTGGAATGTTTTGGAAACGGAACGCCGCAATACACGTCAAAACTGTCGCGGGCACGTAGGCATTCATAACGATTTCTCATTGTCACAGAAGAATGAAAATAATATCCAGCAGGCCTTTCGTAAATCTCGTCGCAGACAGGTCCAGCGAAAAGGTAGAATTCATGGCGGGAAAGTTCCGGCAGAAGTCATAATTCTAAGCTCGTGGGGGTTCGCTTCGGTCCCAGTAGTGAAACGTAACTCAGCCGCTGCATGGCTAGTGGAACTGGTCCGCGCCGGGTCAGACAGACGAGAGGAAAGCGATTTCGACGAGCCCGATCATCGCTGCGGCCGATTTAACAACTGTCACTCGATCTGTCACTCTGCTTCACGTCGAATGCGTATTATTTTTTATTTTTCAAAAACGCTGGTCATAGAACCATTTTCCCAAGTAAAGAATTTTAAAGACAATGGAATCAAATAAAATATTATTTTCAGTGTTAATAGCCTTCGTAAATAGGGTAATTTCGGGATGGATGCACCACATTTTGTTTTCTGTTTATAAAAATTTTATTAAAAAAGACGCACTAAAAAAATCCACTAAAAAGTATGAAATAATTTCCATTTAATTTATGTGAATACACACGAACTACAATACAATCTACAATACTACAATACTACAATACAATAAATACAATACAATCTTTTTTTAGAAAATTTTCAACACTGGAAATTACGAAAATCCTTAAATCCTTCTACATGCTTTCACATATTAATGTATCTTCTCTTCTCACCTACTGATTTCCAAGTCCATCATATTCCAATGAAATCATAATCAGCAACATCTGTCATTTGGACAATTTTCAATTTTGCACCGCCTCCGAAAAGATTGTATTGTATTTAAGTTCGTGTGCATTCACATAAATTAAATGGAAATTATTTTATACTTTCTAGTGCGTTTTTTCGAAGTCGGTTTAATTTTTTTTTTTTATAAAATTTGTTCGACTTATTTTGAAATGTAGTATCACTCCCAAATACAAATATTACAAATAATATTACATATAACAAATATTTGTCAGATTGTTTGATCATGCTAGAACTCAATGACACGAGAATTACTCTTTACTTCCATCTTACAATTATCATCCTCGTTAGAACTAGTTGTTAGATTGTTTAGTTCTATCGTTTAGCGCTACTAGAGCACACTGTAACTGTTTCTCTGTTTATGTATTGAATTCAGGTTATCCTACAGGTGTTCTTCCGATTCTCAGCAAGGTTACAGAAAATTTAGAAATTCCTGTTCGCGGAAGGAATAAAAATGATGTATCGGCACGTTCAACAAATTTTTTTCCCGTCGAACAAACGAGATACAATATATTGTTGAACTACTACTACATATACATATAATCAGCTGTAGCAAGCTACATTTTCTCCGTCGATTGAGCTACGCTGTCCAATGTCGAACAAATTAGAACAAGGATGCAGTTGCAACAAAGTTAGAACGTCGGACACGCAACGTGGATCGACATTGTTCGTGCTCGGTCGATTCCGTAAACTGCAGTTTTTTTTTCTCGTCGCGTGATGGCCCCATGGTTGATGGTTATCATTCGTCGACTCGGATATCGATTAAAATGACTTTCGCAACGCGCGTTCGTTCTCTTTTTCCAACGTGAGAATTTTTCATTTTTATCGATGATAGTCGCGGGTGCACAATATTATAGTTTATCAGGCTAGTTTGATCAGATTGCGATCATCTCGCGATAAGAAAGCTCAGTTGTTTATTTCAGAAATTTCTTTTCCAACTTCATATCTATTCTTGTGTACTTTGAGTCGTGCAATAGATGTAGACTATTCTATTTTTGTGTATACAATTTTTATAACTGGTAAAAATTTTACAAAATTGAATATCTGTAGCAGGAGAACAAGACTGTCTACTGCTGCTTTATTTCCTTAGAAAATTATATCTAAAGACCATGTTCTCAAGAAATTACCTTTAGCTCTCCATTTGAAGATTTTCTTCTCCTCAGGAATTTTTAAAAATTCAACAGTGAGAAACTTGACAAATTTCAGCCATTATGTCGAAAATTCGAGCTGAAAAATTCAGCCGCTCCGCCTTCGGTTTCGACTATTCAAATTCACGGAATTGACGGAATACGTGATTTAGGACGAGGGAGGGACGGAGCCGCTCCCCCTGCACCACCCCCATCCCAGACCTAACCAAATGTCTTTTAAAATGGCGGAATTCGCTATAGACGAACCAACAGTTTTTTCTGTAAATATTTAAAAGAACTAAAAGAGACCGTCTATTATTTGTGTAGGAAAAAGTTGTTCAGAACGTCGATATTTATAACACAATTCAATTTCATCGGAATCCGTGAGGAAGTAACGTTTCGACAAGTTTATCAAAATGTTTTCGAAGGTTTTCTTCGATACGAATGTGCCACGTCCTCGCATAGAAAAGAAGGATGAAAATTTTGTCGACTTTTACAGAAATAGTTGTGGCGAAGTCGTTTCAAAACGCGGTTGCTTCTGCACGAAAATACACGCGTCAAATCGATTTTTGATCGTGTGCACGGACCCCGTAACAAAGGCCATTGTACTCTTTTTTCCTGCAAGTTGGAGCTTATTGTTTCGACATCCGAACAGCGGACGTTTAAAGGCAGTCTCCGCGTGCCTCGCAGTCGATTCTGAACTCGGCTTTATCGATTCCCGCGCGTTCCACAGGCCATAGTTTCCATCGGCGCGGCGGCGTAACGGTGCTGTACTGCAGGCCGTCCAGAACGAGCGAGAACGTGTGTGCTCGGGTCTGCCGAACGCGAGACGATTATTAAATGTTGTAACAGTTTTATTGCGATCGATCCGCCCCGGTGAATAATGAATCCCTCCGTTGCACTTTCACGTGAGCGAGTGCACTGGCACGTCCGCGATCCGTTTGAATCGTGCCCGGATCTCTACAGGCCGCTTCCCTAATCGTCGCTGTTTAATAATTCATGCGGCCCGGAATGAAACTTCGGTCGCGATTGATGCGACACGTCTTGTATCTATGGACCTACTGTTACTTTGATGCGGAGCTATTCGGCTCCAGTTCAATTAACCTGAATATTATTCCGCTGCTTCGAGACGAACGGAAGTACAGTTGGAATAGCGCTTTGAGAATTGATTAAAAAAGTTTTTTCATTTCTGTAACTTTCGTTTGTCTACGGTGACGATTTCATTCGGAAGATGCAGCATGTAGTTTTTAATATAAATCAATGGTCTGCAATACGGGTAGGAATTTCGTGAAAATAGTAAACAGGTTAATTTTCATTCTACGACCATGGGATCTTTAAGTTGCCTGAAAAATCGAAAGAGATCATAGAACAAAATATTGTAACTTATGACTTATTTTGCATAGTGAAAGGTTGGCTTCCAATCTTCCTTCAGAAAACGAAATGACTTTCCGAACGACCTAATAGATTTAGAAGTTGATTAATATATTGTATAATAGTATAATCACGTTGTTAATATATTTTTAAATTTAAGGAATTAATAATTTTATTTATTAAGAAATATCACTAGTCAAATTATTACTGAAAGGTCCTACTATAAATATTTTAAAAGAGAAAGTAACTTGGACAAACTCTTGTTAAAGTTCAATCTGATTTATATTAACACAGAATGTCGTTATTTATTTTCACTGGTCATTGACTGGTTGAAAAATTAATCAGAGCGGAGGGCTGATTAAATGTTAACTTTAATGAAATGCGTGGGAGAGTTTGTTATTCTTCAATTATTCAGCGTTCAATTTCAAAGTTCCACACTACTTTCATACTCGTAATGCTTTCTCGTTACAAGTAAGTACTGTTTAAATATTAAAAAGTTCTCAGCCTGGTTGGAACGTACTTTCGAATGTTATGTTACACAAATGGAGACGTAATTCTTAACACTCCACATACTGGAATCCTATGAATTGAATTCTTAATGACTTGTGTTACATTAAAACAGATCTTGATGAAAAATTTTTAATATGTATCTTCAATAATAGTCCCAAAAGAAATTCTAAAATCACCTTTCTAAGAATTACCTGTTGCTTCACGATTCCAACTGCTATTATTACGAAGAACCTAATTAAAAAATGCTCAGCTGTAATTCGATAATATTTAAAGTCTACTAAACAGACTGCAGAATTTTTCTGTTAAATTAAAATGTTCTGCATCGGTATCAACATGCAGGAACCGAATAAAATTCGTTGTTTCGATCATTTTTAACCCTTTGCACTCGGAGCTATTTTAACTCGAAAATTGGTCATTTCTTTCGACCTAGAATAATTCGATTTTACATGATTTTTATATTTTCATGGTGATAGAATTGATATAAACTGTAGTGGTGACTCAGAATCGCCACTGGAGTACTGGCGGTCAATAAGAAAATATTATAAATAAAATATTATAAGTTGAAAATGCAGTGTCGTATAAATGCATAAAATCCGCTATTAATAAACAGCCACTACTATTTCTTTTCTTACCAATATACATGTTTTTCACTGTACAAATGGAAGAGCTCGTTGCTGAAACAAACGATGAAGCATTTCCATCGGTTACATGTATGTACATACAAAACCGTGTCCCCGAAGTATCGAAGCAGAAGCTTCGGCACAAGAGGCTAGTGTCGGTAAGTGAAAAGTCGGACATGCTCGAGCATCGATGCATTGTTTATCGAGAAGCATTATCTCCGATCGTGCGCTTATGTGTGTCGGTGTTACTCGCGTAACTGGTTTGTCGTATCAGCGAGCGCAGCACTTAGTCATCCCATAAATCGGCTCCGGCTTGATATTGACCTATTAAATCACAGCGGCCTTGTTCTGGGACAGATAAAAGTTCCCGGAGGCGGAACGAGGACGAAAAAAACGGAACTTGTGCATCCGCGAAAGAGGAATTGCTCGATATGCCCTGGGACCCGGGGATACTTGAAATTAATGGCTCCGGTCTTGATTCGCGCTGTCTAGGGATTCATCTCCGCACCCTTCCAAGATTAGCTTTGCCCTGTTCGAGAAATAAAAAACAGAAAATTCATATTTAACTCAGTCTCGCTAGTTAGCCTAATCCCCGTTCCGGGAGCCGAGGATCTTCATAGAAAAATTAAAACAGCACTTGGACAACGTTATCTTTGAATAAAAATTTAATTGGATTTTATTGCACCGGGTCCGAACAGAGTAAAACTTTTATATTCTTCGCGAAAGCAAAACTTCGTGCTTATTGTGATTACTATCATCGTCGGACTGAGTTCGATCGACTGTGAACATTTATCGAAGCCCTTAGGCGCATCTCGCAATCGTCCATTCCGTTCGGGAAAGTCAAGTAATCTCTCAAAAATAAACGCTACGCTCCGCTGATTCAAATGAATCAGTATTACGCTCGAAAGCGCCCCTATTCGCGTCACTTTTTACTTTCTTTACATTCAAAGTATTTTATTTTCTGTGTTTTAATAGTTATTCTGCTTTTGTATGTACATAGAGAAGTTACTAAAATGTCTGATCTCTGACTCTAAAGGTCAATCCAGAGACGCAAGAGTAAGACTTGTATTCCCGCTCTACTTTCCCCTTCTACGATGCTATCCCCCCACGCTTCCGTCGCGGCCCGGTCACGTGGCTATCCCGGTACTGGCAGAGAGGGGGTTCCTTGTTCCCTTTAATTCGAGTCAATTCCTCTGATCTGGCGACGCAGGGTCAACGTGCAATTCACCTCAATCCCAAGCAAGATGGTGAGCCGGTGGGGTTGAAATTGAAGCTATCCGCTAAAATTCAGCAAACCGCGTTCACCCTACCCTGTTCACCTGGTAGGATTGTCTCGTAATTCGCCTCCGATCCCAAAATGATGACCCGGTGCGGCTGAGACAGAACTATTCGCTAAAATTCAGCAAACCGCGTTCACTCCTGCCCTTTGCCCACCCTGTACACTCAGCCGGTTATTACCCTACACCAGGCCTGGGCGACGCTGGCTCGCGGAACAGATGTTGCTGCTACTCCTCTTCGGGAGGGAGAGAAGCAACCTTCTCCCCAAGAGAAGGAGAGAAGCAGCCACATCTGCTCCGCGAGTCAGCGTCGCCCAGGCCTGCCCTACACGAAGACATTACTGTACCTGTCTAGCCCCTGGTTCTAAAGACGAACCCGACGAACTTTGCTCTTGATCCCAAGCACAACGGTGAACCGTGGGGTTGAGACAGAACCGTTCGCTAAATTTCTGCAAACTATTTACGTTCACTCTTCAGCGACCGTACATGAAGACTGTCCGATTCATCAGCTTGCTTCGATCTCTGATCGTAAAGATTGACCCGTGATGGTCAAGTGACGGCGGTTCGGAGAGAACCGTTCGCTGAAATTCTGGAAAGCTTGTTCACTATCACCCTTCGCGCTGTTCACCGGGTGGGTTCTCGTAGGGGGAACCTTGACCACTCGACGATAAAACCCTCTTTGCCCCGCTCTCCAGGGACAACACGAGAACAATCGACTCACCTGGAACGCCGGACGTCAGAGCGTTCCCGTGAACGAACGGCGCGGGCGCGCGTATGTACGCAACGAGAAACAAAGATAGAGAGAGAAAGAGAGAGAGAGAGAAAAAAAAAGAGTACAATATGATACCGGCAACGATTGGACAACGAGTTCCGGCGATCGTGGCCGGCGATCGACGATCGGCTGATGCCAGCCCGTGGAACGTGTGCACGTCGCACCGTTAGCCTACCGTGACGAAATAGGCGCGTTCACCGACAGTCCCGAACCGGCCGAGGACAGTTCGCGACGCGGATTCGACGCGGTGCGGTGTGTGCTGCGGTGCGGTGCGGTTTTGGTTCGCGATGTGGCCACGCTTCCGGTCCCGGCGATCTACACGATCGTTGCTCGACAACGCGTGACGCTCGATCCTCCGCTTTCGTCCGCTGACTACTCGCTGCACCGATGATGGGATATATTATGGGCTGCACGTGTTTCAAAGGTACCCTCCTGTCTCACCTGTTCCAAGGTTCGTACACCTCACACTGACATTTCTCTAACCGCGATTAGGGACACCGGTCTTACACACGCGATTCATCACACACTGACGCGGCGCCTCGATGCCGCTGTTTTCGCGTTGTAGCTCGTTGTTGTGAAACTCTTGAATTGTTCGCGATGCGGAGCGCTTTTTTCGGAGTTCTTGTGGGATCCTGGAAATTTACGTGATAGAGTATACTGCGAGATTGTTGTAACTAGCTTACAACTTCGATCAGGTTGTCCTGAAAGTTCTTTTTCTGCACGCTTCACCCTCGGAGAGGGATTTTTCTCACAACTATAAAATCCACGTTGCTCAAGACCATTCACATCTTCTCGAACATTCTTGCGGACTCGTTCGAGATTGACGTTTGCTTGTTTAAAATGTATTCTGGTATAAATTAGAAAGAAAGTCATCAGACAATTGTAATCATTAGACTGCGGATCTTTATCTATCTATCCATATAAATAAAAATGTAAATGTTTGTTTGTTCATAATCTAAGATCTCCGAAACGGCTGAACGTAGAAAGCTGGGGTTTCAGCCATTAGACGCAGCGTTTTGTCGGGAAGGTTTTAGGACAATCCGCATTCGAAAAAATCCATTCGTTCAAAAGATTCGTAACTCGTGCATCTTTTGTGGGGTACATGATTGGAAGCGATTCGAGATGTATTGAAGTAAATCGTTATTTGTCTCGCGAGGCGTTCGTACAGAGTCTTAGAATCTGAAGCTTCATTGTTACTCGATAAAAGTTTGATAAATACTGTATCGAAGAGTTTTAGCAAAACATCACTGTGCTGCACTGCACTGTAATATCTGTTTGCTGAGAGTTCATTCCCTACAATGTTTGTTATCTGTTGATACAAGATAAGTTCACTTTATTTTTAGATGATTCACTGCGACTGGCACATGACACTCTGTACTGTGTGCATAGTTGTTTAGCACGTTACACGTCGGGGAAATTTAACGTTCAGAATTACTATTGTGAATAACGATTCCAAGATCGTCTTTGAACGAAGAATGTATAATTTTTATTTTTCTTTATATTATATTATTTATTCATAATTGCTAACACATTGAAATTTATTTTAGTCTCAATTCCTTTGAGATCCATAAGCTAGAACTGGCAGAGTGGATCACGATGTTATGAATACATATATGTATATTCCGAAGCGGTTAGGATTTCGATTAAATGCGTGTGAAATTCGATCATTACGAGTGTGTAGATGAAATTTATGTGTGAATTGAAAAGCTTACTGCCCTCTATTCTCGAAATGAAACGTTGACCAGCTTCGAAATTCAATATACGCTTTTAAAAAACAGTATACACCTCCTTCGACTAATTGAAACGTTCCTAACGATTCCCACAAAGAGATCCTTATGCATCTTCACGAAGAAATTGGTTGGGTGGAACATAAAACAGTAAAAGATATAGAACAGTAAAAAATTCAAGAATATTGCAATTTTGCTTTTAATGTAACAAAGTCGTTAAGGGATGAAATCAGTTTTTATGTTATTCCTGCTTTCCACACACAATCAATGCGAAACATGTTGGCCTGGTAATAGGATGCGTCTAAACTTATGATACGCACTGTACTCGCAGCACAGAGAAACAACACCTCGGTGTTCTGTAAACTTGTCGACTCCTCGATCAGCGAACGATTAACCTCTCACCTGCAGAATCACCAGGAACCGTGTGAAATGCGATTTTCGCGAAACCGACAGCGGTCACGTGTGCACCGTTGCATCTTGGTCGCCGATAAATCGATTCCCCGACACTTCGGTTCCGAGAGTGCAATTTAGAGCGTCGCATTTCCGTTTCGTCGTCCGGCCAGAAATTAGCGGTCACGTCGAAGAATATCGGCGAACGATATCTTCGTTCACGATGTCCCGGAAATCACGTGGGCCGATTCTCATTATAACGTGATCCGTCAACGATCGGAAATGCTGATTAACACCCCAACCCCCGCTCCCGCGCCGCTCGAGAATTAATCCGCGCGCAGTTTATTCGAGAAGTTTGCGCGGCGAACATTATTTTACTGGGCTCGATTTGAAATTTAAAGCTGCCGGTCTGGCTGAAACCGACCACTTCCAGTGAAACTTTCTCCCAGCCCGATCTCTTCGAGTTTGCGAAGTTCGTTTTCTCGCGAGCGACTCGGGGGGAGGGGATCGATAACGCCACGTATCAATTTCGCGAGTGCACTCGATACACGTCGCTCCGAGAACTAACAACCCTTTGGTTCGTTTTCGCTGTTCCTTTCTGACTTCGAGTTGCCTGCGACTGCGACTTATCTAACGAGATGATCCTGTTGACTGGATCCTTCTCCAACAATTGCAGCTCCAACTTCCTGCCACTTTAGCCCAAGCGTTAATAAAACGTTCGTTGCAGCTTTATTTCTATTTTTGTTTCTTAAATAATACTATCGTTGCTGCTGTGATCTTCCTGAAAACTTGTTATTCTTTACTTCAGCTTCATTTCGCCTTTAATCCCTTAAAACAGTGGTCCCCAACCCCCGGTCCGTGGATCAAATGGTACCGGGCCGCCCAGAGAACATTAAATACAATTAAATTAAAATTATTAAATCAAAACAATCTAAAATATAAACAATCAACGTCCCTCCCACCCCACTCTCAGCGTCCCGCGGTAAAATTATCAAACTGTTGAGGAGCACTGCCTTAAAATATAGGAATTGTTTCTTAAATAATGTCTTTCTTATAGTCGTTGTTTATCGGAGCATTATTTCGATTTTTATTTCTCAACACTAAATCTATCAACACCGGCCAAAATGACCGGTTCCAGGTTTTCTATTTTACAATTAGCGAAGGTAATGAAACTGATTTCATAAGAAACGATTGCATAGTTACCTTTAGTAGTGCACTAAATAAAATCAATCTTGTAATTTTTATAAGGGAACATGTACCAGTTACTTTGAATTCTCGGTAGGTTCAGTGTTAAAATGAATGGATTATTTTTGTGTCCTTTCAAAGATATAGTCCTTTGTCCGAACTTGATTTCGATTTTTCTCATCACGAACACGAAGAATTTTCGTAACACGAAGAAATGGTAGAAAAGAGTCGCGAGATATTCGCGAGTCCGCGGGGCCAGAAATACGGGAGCATAAATTAACGTGAAACTCTAATTACCTACTTCGTGACCAAGGGAGCCAGCACGAGAGCCGCGTGGAGTGGGCTCGCGACAAGAAAACGGTGTTTTCCAGCGGGTGTTGCGCGTTTCCAGCGCGAAACAGCACGCAACGCGAATGTATCGTGCGCCGGAACAGGACAGAAACAGACGAATCGGACAACGGAATTCCGAGGAGCACGCGATCGGTCGACTAATACATTACACTAGGATAATTTGGCCCTTTTACCGACACGCTAACTGCGCCGAGCATTCATGAAATTGTACGCACCGCTCGATTCGCGGTACGTAACCAATCGCGTCGCGATTCAACTGCGGCTCTTCGTGCAAAATCATTTTCTACACTTGTTACAGCATTCTCGATCATTTTAGTCTGTCTGACGTAACGTAACAATAGTCTTAAATCATGATATTCTGAAATTCTTCTACCGGTTTTGCTATTTTGTATTCCGCCAGCCCATTTCTCTTACAAGCTCACACAATCCGCGGCACAGTCATTTTCAACTAATAACCAGATCCTTATCCAGCAGCAATTTATTATTTCTGCTGGCAGTTACTTGATAGCACATTTTTCAACGTACTTTCGAAAATTGAAGAAAGTGAACTCGTTCGTTGAACTCTTGCGCCAGCGCTGAAAAATTCGCAACGCAACTTCGTCCGTGGTGTTTTTTCCTTAATTCCAACAAAAATATTTGAACGTTCTATAGCTCAATTAGGGTAAAGGTACCGGTTACCGTGCCCCACCCAGTTATCGAACACAAAACAAACTTTTTAGAAATTAATAAAAACAACATGAAGTACGTAGTATTACTTCATATTTAAAAATAAAATTGATATTTCTCCTTCGTATATAAATCAAATCTTCGGATTAAAACTTCGTTAATATTTCTTTTGCTTTTTAACAAAATTTGTCCTGAAAAATTTGACGATGCCGAAAAAGGATTGATAATCAATCGTTTATCACAAATAAAGCATAATAAATTACGGAATGCCTTCAAAATAATAAAAAACTTTCAAGTGGTCACTAAATATCAGAGGAAGCGCGATTTGAAGCACTTCTTACTTCATCGAAATGAACCTGAAAAGTGTCAGAATAATTTTTCTTCGTCTATTTTGACAAAAGGTATAATTATTCACAGTGACATTAAATTATGACTAGACTGCGCGGATTTTTATGCATTTGCGAAGAAATTGGTTGGGTGAAATATGAAACAGTAAAAGATTCGGAAAATTTCAGAATATTGTGATGTAGTTTTTAATGTAACAAAGCCATTTTAAGGGATGAAATCAAATTTTTATTTTATTCCTGCTTTCCGCAATAAATGTAGAACACTTTTGTTTTGCACAAAGATCCGCAGTGTAATTATGACAAAGAATATCTCGCAGTAACATTAATATTTAAGAGCGACGGAATTTGCAGCTAGGAGGCGTCTATGTACGCGAACAGAAGATACCATTATCATATAAGATTCACCTATCTGAACTGCTATCTCGTTATTAAATTTCTTATCTCGTCGACCGTCTAAGACCGCGCGCGAGCTGGATCATTATTCACGAGGCGCAGTCGCGCCTAATTTGCTTACAAAGAGAAGCATCGCGGTTAGACTAATCCGTGACTGTTTGCCATGCACGACACGGTAACCACGCTCGAACACATTGACCCACACACGTGCGCACACTAACACCATTCTACAGAACTATCTGCTTTGCTGCGAGACGAGCCGCTGAGCCAATGAAAATCTGCTAGCTTGATTTCATGCTCGTCGATGGATCTATGTAAATCCGGGAATACAGAGTGCAATCGAATGCACTTTCCATTTGGAATTTTTTGGATTAGCCGCCAGTCCACGTGATCCATCCGTCGAGAGCCATGATCATTTTACAGATTCGTTCTGTGGATCGAAAAATACACTTCGGTTGCTTATCTTGTGTATACACGGACTATTATTGCTTTGTTTGTACTGTTAGATAATGAAAGTAAAAGGAACTTGCAAAAATATTTACTCCCTCTGTCCCATGATAATAGTAGCAGCTGATGAATTTAATTTGTCCTATAATAATAGTAGCAAAGGAAAGTAAATATAGAACGCAACATTTATGATAAAAAAAACTAGATTAAATTTAAAATATTACTCCCAATTTTTATTTTGAGTGTCTAGATAGTTTCTGGATTTTTCAATAATTTCGTTACTGCATTCTAAACTTATAAATTTTCCCTATATGCGTAAGCTTAACGGCAGACGCGTAAGCAATAAACACGAAAGAATGGACAGAAATGCATCGATTCGCTGAAAACTCTGGAGCGAGATTTACTTTGTGTAATAACAATTTGAATCGTACAAAGCGCGCATTCTCCGCGGTGGATTGAACTCCACCGAATCATTTCACAAAATGGGTAAACTCTGCATGGAAATGGGATCGAACGAAATTTCTGAAATCTAACGAGCAACCACCACCGGCAAAAAAGAGAGCGAAATTCTGGCGGCGCGTTCCTATTGTTCGAATCTGAACTTGCCACTGGAGACCCGCTCGCGCGAAAGTCGGTATCGACTTTTCTGTCTGTAATTACGCTTTCGTCCGTGGAAAAAAGGAAGTGTCGGGGGTGGTGCGCACGGCAGTCGTCTAATTTCAGAGCAGCGAACAAAACGGTGGCAAACGGAGGTCACAACAATTGGCGAAGTCGCGAAAGGCGCGCGTTTGGAATCGTGTAACTCGGTCGGTTCTCCTCCCGCATCCTTTTCCTCGAGCATTCCTGCTCGTTACTCGAAAACCCCGACAAAGAGAGCCTGTGCGCACCACCCCCGACCCCGACACTCATTAACGGAATATTCGTGGCCGATAATTAATTCTCCTACCGGCGGGCGGCTCGTCGATAACAATCGTCGGCGGATAATGTCGCGTCGTTAATTGAAATTTTAAAGGGGATCCGGGATCCTTTGCCGATTCCATTCATATTTCCTCGCATTACACTTTTTAAACGGTTCCCCGGGAGCCGAGATTCTGCCGGAAAACTCGCGTTACCTTAAGCAGAAGTCGTTTCCATGGAAATAAAACGCGGAGATCTCGGGTTCCTCGTGGAGGCGGCCGAATAATCCGGGAAAATCCTCTTCGTTTTCATGGTCATTTCCTGAATCTCGGATTTCTCACCGTAGTCCTCGTTTTCTGTTCCAGGTATGTAACCATTTTTCAACGGAAACATCGCTCGGAGCCGTATCTGTGAGTAAAAGTAGTTTCGTTTGCGGATTTATCGTTTCTTATAATCGCTTCGGGAAGATCAATATTTGTTGCGTTTTACGTTTCAAGAGTGGTCGTAAAGAAGCTACGAGTGCTTTATATACTGAAAATACAACAAATATCCGAGGAATTGATTCTAGTACATTTTAGTGACTACAAGATTATACTCTTAAATCTTCTACAGCATTTACGTCTGTGGAACTAAACAGTTTTTGATACAACAACAGTTTTCATATAGTACAGATTGCATTTGTAAAACGTACATATTGCGAATATAGTAACTATTCGATCTAAGTAAACGGCAACTGTGCGATCTGATATAGTAATATACTATAGATAGTATTTGGGAGACACAAATATTGCGAATGCAGTAACTATTCGATCCAAGGAAAAGAGAACTGTACGATCTAAGCAAAACGACTATCCTCTCCACTGTTACTAATTCATACGTATCGAGAAGTACGTATTCTTACATGAGCATCAAATTAGCAAGAAAGAAAATCGTCCCCGGCCTCAAAGATGCCAGCAGAGATCAAACAGAATAAAAAGTTCATTAAACTTTTCCCTGCTTCGATAACTATCGCGATTCTCTAAATTGCTGTAGTCCGCTCGATGAAAGTGGCGATTAAAGTTTCTTGCGTCGCGGAGTCGCCTCGATGTTAATTTCGAATTAGTCGCAATTCCCGACAGTACAGAACAAGAAGGCCCGCTATCAAAATATCGGTATCGTTACCGTCACGTTAATTACCGTCGTTTATACTTCTCAAGCGTTCAAACGGCGCGTTTACGACCGCTCGTATCAGCGGGACCGAACGGTGTCGCAATTAATTATCGCGATGGGAGATAAGATTCTTCGTTGTTCCCAGTCCGGAGAAAGTTTAGATCTCGTGGCTGCTGTGCCTATTCCGAGAGAGAGAGAGAGAGAGAGAGAGAGAGAGAGAGAAACGGTGTTCTGGAAACGGCTGATTAAGCGGAACAATTGTTAATTGCGCGTTTAACCTTTGGCAATTCTGCTCAACGTCGCCGACGCTCTTTCCCCTCGCGTTTGAACGGTCGAATGTACTGAGCGAGCTAGATTATCCATAGAAATGTTTGAATTCGTTCAAGTTTTATGTAAAAGTAAAACGAACAGAGCGCGGTGTCTCTTCAGTTACCTTTCTAATACGCTTGCTTTGGTATTTCTATTAACATCTGTGTAATAATTCAATTTTCTTTGTAAAGATTAATCATGTACTCATTTTTTTAACAAAATTAATTTTATTTCATAATTTTAATCAGGTGTTTCCTCAAAATAGGGGTAGCTTGCCACCACAAACCATGTAAAACTAGTAGCACGCCTAACTTAAACTATACAAAGATTCTTTCAAAGGCAGAAGGCAACTGAACAATCATAATTTTCTTCACGAAATTAATTAATTTTACTTATTGTCGAACGAACGATTCTTACTGGTTGCATTAATCCCCGCTCTGGATAAAACAAAGAACATTTGGCGAAACGTGGAAAATTGCCAGGGAACGTGTCAAGTCTCGATTTCGGTCGCCATATTGAGTCGCTGGGAATCGTTCGGACACCCTCTTTAAGAAGCTCATGTTTTCCCGGTGAGTCGTCAAGGTTTCGTAAGCGAGTGTTTGCGGCGGCTATGAGACGCCGTGACAGTAATTCTCCTAAAATTCGACCTAATCACAAAATGTCCCGCCGCGAGACAGTTTTACGAGGATCGTGAACTTTCCCCCCTCACCCTCGATTCTCTCGACTTTTTTCTTTGATTTTATGGCATCTTCAACAAATAAACAGTACGCGAGCATGGAGTATACAAGGGCTTTTATGTTCGACGTAAAAATCACGCAGCCATTTACTCGGGGTCTCGTAAAAGCCTATCTCGCGACATCGATCCGGTCTAGTGTGTTTTTTTCCTCGTTCCTTTTGTCAGACTGCATCACAGCCATCTGGCGGATGTACCTTCGAATTTCGTTACAGTCTCTGCTTTGCGATCGATGGCCGTTTGCTTGAGCGTGCAGTATCGCTTTCTCATTTCTCGGCAATGCAAAGATGGGGTTTTTCAGTAGTCAAAAGCGCTAGATAAAAGATCAATCTAGGGCAATCGAGGGCAGTCGCCCTCAAAAGTCCTATTTTTACGTTTATGAGGCGCAATTTGCAATGTTTGGCAGCGTAATTTGCATTATTCGGAAACATAAAGCTGCGCATGGAGCTATTTTCATAAAGCTGCAACAGCTACATGCTCACGAATAATGCAAATTACGCCTCGTAAACGTAAAAATAGGACTTTTGAGAGCGACTGCGAAACTACTGGAAAACACCAACTTTGCATTACCGAGAAATGAGAAGGCGCATCCCGCACTATTGCAATCTTAGAAACGAGTCTATCCCCTTAAACTTTAGATTGAAGGAGTGTTTCCGATACTATAGTGACAGAACTGGAAGGGGAGTGAATCTGCATGGAAATCTAAGTCGAAATTGTAGGATAACATTTTGTCTGTCTGACGTGTCTGATCATGACCGGCTGGCTCTACTTCTCGCGAATACTAACGCGCACGAAACTGATGGATAGACTGCGGATCTTTATACATTTATAAAGACATTGACTGGGTGATATATAAAACAATAAAAGATTATAAAATTCAAGAATATTGTAACGTTGTTTTTATTGCAACAAAATCATTAAGGGATGAAATCAATTTTTATTTTACTCCTGCTGCTCACAATCAATGCACAACATTTTCATTTTGCATAATGATCCGCAGTCTACTAATGAATATCCAGAACCGATTTATATCAAGTTACGCATCAGAATAATAAAATGATTGGAGTTCATTCAGAGGATGGTGGTACCATCTTCCCTTATGTCTCACAACCCTGTTTAAAATTATGCGAACCAAGGCACGGTTGGTAATCCCGTACCGATGGTCGGTAAAACATTTTCCCCTAGATGGAAAGATCCATCGGCGCCGGCCATAGACTTACGATCAGTACAGACGTCACAAGCAATGCTTTTTTTCTGTCTACAGTTCTGAATTACCGACTCTGTTAGAAAATGCTGTAGTACGATAGCGGACTCTACCGAAATGGAACGGACAGCTAGTGAACCACATGAGGTTGCAACTTGCAACACCGACGAGATACTATTAAAGACTGCCAGCCCCTGTGTTATTCAGCGGGACCGGTAACCGGGCGCGACGGGCGCGGGGATAACGTAGAACTTACAGTGATCTGAAATACCACATCGCTAAAAGTTCTACCAACGACGAGATACTCGTCAAGTAGAAGAAGAATGATATAGTGTAGAATCCTCACATTACCCGTGCTGTAATTGCCTTATAATACTGTCACCGACGAGATACTATCTCGTCTCTTTACCTAAATAGAACAAGACGATATATGACATTGTTCACGCCCGGGGCGAACTAGTTTGAATAATACATATGTTTTGATCCGAAGGAAGGTAAAATTGCAAAATGTTGTGAAAGACAATAGGTATAGGAATAGAATTTATTGAAAAATCAACATATTTATTAACTGTGCAGCTATTAGCTCGGTATTATCCTTTATTCATAAGACACTAGAAGTTCTTACAAATAGAGGATAATACCGATTACCCAGGTCTCACCACGAGGAGGTTGCTGCACAAGAGACCCGAAAGG